>JAWPHD010000811.1:0-394210 GCA_037043455.1 Cyrtodaria siliqua | reverse complement strand
AACATGACTAATACACTAGTAACCACATGACTCATACACTAGTAAGTGCATGACTCATCCACTAGTATGAACGTGACTCTTACAATAGCATGAACATGACTAATACACTAGTATCAACATGACTCATACACTAGTAAGTGCATGCCTTATACACTAGTATGAACGTGACTCATACAATAATATGAACATTACTCATATACTAAAATGAACGCTATTCATACACTAATAAGAACGCGAATCATACACTAACTAGTAAGAACGCGATTCAAACACTAGTAAGAACACGATTCATTCACCAGTAAGAATATGATTAGTTGACTAGAAAGAGCACGACTCCTACAAAAGTATGAAGATGACTCATGCACTAGTAAGAATGTGACTCATACACTAGTAAGCAAACGACTCATACACTAGTAAGCTCGTGAAACATACACTATTAAGAACGTGACTCATACACTAGTATGAACGTGACTCATACACTAGTAAGCACATGACGTATACACTAGTAAGAACATGACTCATACACCAGTACAAACATGACTCATATACTAGTATGAACATGACTCATACACTACATTGAACATTACACATACAATAGTAAGAACATGACTCATACACTAGAAAGAACACGACTCATACATTAGTAAGAACATGATTCATACTCTAGTAAGAACATGCCTCATACTCTAGTAAGAACGAGACACATACAATAGTAAGAACATGATTCATACACTAGAAGGAGCACGACTCATACTCTAGTAAGAACACGCCTCATACTCTAGTAAAAACACGACACATACACTACTAAGAACATGACTCATACACTAGTAAGAACACGCCTCATACTCTAATAAAAACACGACACATACAGTAGTAAGAACATGACTCATACACAAGTAAGCACACGACTGATCCACTAGTATGAACGTGAAACATGCACTAGTATGAACAGGACTCATACACTAGTATAACGAGACTCATACCTTAGTAAGAGCATGACTCATACTCTAGTATGAGACATGACTAATACACGGTAGTATCCACATGACTCATACACTAGTAAGTGCATGACTCATCCACTATATGAACGTGACTCATACAATAGCATGAACATGACTAATACACTAGTATCAACATGACTCATACACTAGTAAGTGCATGCCTTATACACTAGTATGAACGTGACTCATACAATAATATGAACATTACTCATATACTAAAATGAACGCTATTCATACACTAATAAGAACGCGAATCATACACTAACTAGTAAGAATGCGATTCAACACTAGTAAGAACACGATTCATTCACCAGTAAGAATATGATTAGTTGACTAGAAAGAGCACGACTCCTACAAAAGTATGAAGATGACTCATGCACTAGTAAGAATGTGACTCATACACTAGTAAGCAAACGACTCATACACTAGTAAGCTCGTGAAACATACACTATTAAGAACGTGACTCATACACTAGTATGAACGTGACTCATACACTAGTAAGCACATGACGTATACACTAGTAAGAACATGACTCATACACCAGTACAAACATGACTCATATACTAGTATGAACATGACTCATACACTACATTGAACATTACACATACAATAGTAAGAACATGACTCATACACTAGAAAGAACACGACTCATACACTAGTAAGAACATGACTCTTACACTAGTAAGAACACGCCTCATACTCGAGTAAGAACGAGACACATACACTAGTAAGAACGTGACTCATACACAAGTATGAACGTGACTCATACAGTAATAAGCACACGATTCTTACACTAGTAAGAACATGACTCATACACCAACACAAACATGACTCATATACTAGTATGAACATGACTCATACACTACATTGAACATTACACATACACTAGTAAAAACATGACTCATACACTAGAAAGAACACGACTCATACACTAGTAAGAACGAGACACATACAATAGTAAGAACATGACTCATACACTAGAAAGAACACGACTCATACACTAGTAAGAACACGCCTCATACTCTAGTAAGAACACGACACATACACTAGTAAGAACATGACTCATACACTAGTAAGAACACGCCTCATACTCTAATAAGAACACGACACATACAGTAGTAAGAACAGGACTCATACACTAGTAAGCACACGACTCATACACTAGTATGAACGTGATACATAGACAAGTATAAACAGGACTCATACACTAGTATGAACGAGACTCATATCTTAGTAAGAGCATGACTCATACTCTAGTATGAACATGACTAATACACTAGTAACAACATGACTCATACGCTAGTAAGTGCATGACTCATTCACTAGTATGAACGTGACTCATACAATAGTAAGAACATGAGTCATACACTAGAAAGAACACGACTCATACTCTAGTAAGAAACGCCTCATACTCTAGTAAGAACACGACACATACACTAGTAAGAACATGACTCATAAACTAGTAAGAACACGCCTCATACTCTAACAAGAACACGACACATACAGTAGTAAGAACATGACTCATACACTAGTAAGCACACGACTCATACACTAGTATGAACGTGATACATACACTAGTATAAACAGGACTCATACACTAGTATGAACGAGACTCATATCTTAGTAAGAGCATGACTCATACTCTAGTATGAACATGACTAATACACTAGTATCCACATGACTCATACACTAGTAAGTGCATGACTCATCCACTAGTATGAACGTGACTCATACAATAGTATGAACATGACTAATCCACTAGTATCAACATGACTCATACACTAGTAAGTGCATGACTCATACACTAGTATGAACGTGACTCATACAATATAATGAACATTACTCATATACTAGACTGAACGCTATTCATACACTAATAAGAACGCGAATCATACACTAACTAGTAAGAACGCGATTCAAACACTAGTAAGAACACGATTCATTCACCAGTAAGAATATGATTAGTATACTAGAAAGAGCACGACTCCTACAAAAGTATGAAGATGACTCATGCACTAGTAAGAATGTGACTCATACACTAGTAAGCAAACGACTCATACACAAGTAAGCTCGTGACACATACACTATTAAGAACGTGACTCATACACTAGTATGAACGTGACTTATACACTAGTATGAACGTGACTCATACACTAGTAAGCACACGACTCATACACTAGTAAGAACATGACTCATACACCAGTACAAACATGACTGATATACTAGTATGAACATGACTTATACACTACATTGAACATTACAAATACACTAGTAAGAACATGACTCATAATCTAGAAAGAACACGACTCATACACTAGTTAGAACATGACTCATACACTAGTAAGAACACGCCTCATACTCTAGTAAGAACCAGACACATACACTATTAAGAACGTGACTTATACACGAGTATGCACGTGCCTCATACACTAGTATGAACGTGACTCATATACTAGTAAGAACACGACTCATACACTAGTACGAACATGAATAATACACTAGTACGAACATGACACATATACTAGTATCAACATGACTCATACTCTACTTTGAACATTACACATATACTAGTAAAAACATGACACATACACTAGCAAGAACACGACTCATACACTAGTAAGAACGTGTCAAATACACTATTAAGAACGTGATTCACACCCTAGTATGAACGTGACACATACACTAGTAAGCACACGACTCATACACTAGTAAGCATGGGACTCATACACTAGTATGAACGTGACACATACACTAGTACGAAAAAGACTCATACACTATTATGAACGTAACTCATACCTTAGTAAGAGCATGACTCATACACTAGTTTGAACATGACTAATACACTAGTACCAACATGACTCAAATACTAGTATGAAAGTGACTCATACAATAATATGAGCATGACTCATACACTAATATAAATGTGACTCATATACTAGTAAGAGTTTGACACATACACTAGTATGAAAGTGACGCATACACTATTATGAACATGACTCTTACGCTAGTATAAACAGTACTCATTCATTAGTAAGAACATTACTCATGAACTAGTAAAAACATGAGTCAAACACTAGAATGAGCATGACTAATAAACTCGTAAAAAAAGACTCATAAACTAGTATGAACACGACTCATACACTAGTATGAACATAACTCAAACATAACATAACTCAAACAGTAACTAATATCATGACTCATGCACCTGACTCATGAACCTGACTCAGAGTTTTACTAGAGTATGAGTCATGTTCATACTAGTGTATGACTCTTGTTATTTCTAATGTAACAGACATGTTAAACTATTGTATGAGTCATGTTCTTACTAGTGTATGAGTCATGTTCATACTTGTGTATGAGTCACATTCATAGCAGGAATCATACACTAGTATGAACATCACTCATACACTAGTAATAATATGACTCATTAACTAGTAAGAATATAGAACATCAACTAGTATGAAAATGACTCATACACTAGTAAGAACATGAGTCATACTCTAGTATGAACATTACTCATACACTAGTAAGAACGTGACTCATACACTAGTACGAGCGCGACTTATACACTAGTATGAAACGACTCATACACTAGTATGAACATGACTCATACACATGAACATGACTCATACATTATTAAGAGCTTGACTCATGCACTAGTAAGAAAATGACTCATACACTAGTATGAACTTGACTAATATACTAGTATCAACATGACTCATACACTAGTAAGTACATGACTCATACACAAGTATGAACGTGACTCATGCAATAGTATGAGCATGACACATGTACTAGAATGAACGCTATTCATACGCTAATAAGAAAGCAAATCATACACTACCTAGTTAGAATGCGATTCAAACACTAGTAAGAACACGATTCATACACCAGTAAGAATATGACTAGTAGACTAGAAAGAGCATGACAGCTACAAAAGTATGAAGATGACCCATGCACTAGTAAGCAAACGACGCATGCACTAGTAAGCTAGTGACACATACACTATTAAGAACGTGACTCATACACTAGTATGAACGTGACTCATACACTAGTAAGCACACGACTCATACACTAGTAAGAACATGACTCATACACCAGCACAAACATGACTCATATACTAGTATGAACATGACTCATACACTACATTGCACATTACACATACACTAGTAAGAACATGACTCATACACAAGTATGAACGTGACTCATGCAATAGTATGAACATGACTCATGTACTAGAATGAACGCTATTCATACGCTCATAAGAAAGCAAATCATACACTAACTACTAAGAATGCGATTCAAACACTAGTAAGAACACGATCCATACACCAGTAAGAATATGACTAGTAGACTAGAAAGAGCACGACTGCTACAAAAGTATGAAGATGACTCATGCACTAGTAAGCAAACGACGCATGCACTAGTAAGCTAGTGACACATACACTATTAAGAACGTGACTTATACACTAGTATGAACGTGACTCATACACTAGTAAGCACACGACTCATACACTAGTAAGAACATGACTCGTACACTAGAAAGACCACGACTCATACATTAGTAAGAACATGACTCATACTCTAGTAAGAACACGCCTCATACTATAATAAGAACGAGACACATAAAATAGAAAGAACATGATTCATACACTAGAAGGAACACGACTCATACTCTAGTAAGAACACGCCTCATACTCTAGTAAGAACACGACACATACACTACTAAGAACATGACTCATACACTAGTAAGAACACGCCTCATACTCTAATAAGAACCCGACACATACAGTAGTAAGAACATGACTCATACACTAGTAAGCACACGACTGATCCACTAGTATGAACGTGATACATGCACTAGTATGAACAGGACTCATACACTAGTATGAACGAGACTCATACCTTAGTAAGAGCATGACTCATACTCTAGTATGAACATGACTAATACACTAGTATCCACATGACTCATACACTAGTAAGTGCATGACTCATCCACTAGTATGAACGTGACTCATACAATAGTATGAACATGACTTATACACTAGTATCAACATGACTCATACACTAGTAAGTGCATGACTCATACACTAGTATGAACGTGACTCATACCATAATATGATTATTACTCATATACTAAAATGAACGCTATTCATACACTAATAAGAACGCGAATCATACACTAACTAGTAAGAACGCGATTCAAACACTAGTAAGAACACGATTCATTCACCAGTAAGAATATGATTAGATGACTAGAAAGAGCACGACTCCTACAAAAGTATGAAGATGACTCATGCACTAGTAAGAATGTGACTCATACACTAGTAAGCAAACGACTCGTACACTAGTAAGCTCGTGAAACATACACTATTAAGAACGTGACTCATACACTAGTATGAACGTGACTCATACACTAGTAAGCAAACGACGTATACACTAGTAAGAACATGACTCATACACCAGTACAAACATGACTCATATACTAGTATGAACATGACTCATACACTACATTGAACATTACACATACTCTAGTAAGAACATGACTCATACACTAAAAAGAACACGACTCATATACTAGTAAGAACATGACTCATACACTAGTAAGAACACGCCTCCTACTCTAGTAAGAACGAAACACATACACTAGTAAGAACGTGACTCATACACTAGTATGAACGTGACTCATATACTAATAAGCACACGAGTCATACACTAGTAAGAACATGACTCATATACTAGTATGAACATGACCCATACACTAGAGAGAACACGACTCATACACTAGTAAGAACGAGACACATACAATAGTAAGAACATGACTCATACACTAGAGAGAACACGACTCATACACTAGTAAGAACGAGACACATACAATAGTAAGAACATGACTCATACACTAGAAAGAACACGACTCATTCTCTAGTAAGAACACGCCTCATACTCTAGTAAGAACACGACACATACACTAGTAAGAACATGACTCATACACTAGTAAGAACACGCCTCATACTCTAATAAGAACACGACACATACAGTAGTAAGAACATAACTCATACACTAGTAAGCACACCACTTCATACACTAGTATGAACGTGATACATACACTAGTATAAACAGGACTCATACACTAGTATGAACGAGACTCATATCTTAGTAAGAGCATTACTCATACTCTAGTATGAACATGACTAATACACTAGTAACCACATGACTCATACGCTAGTAAGTGCATGACTCATCCACTAGTATGAACGTGACTCATACAATGGTATGAACATGACTAATCCACTAATATCAACATGACTCATACACTAGTAAGTGCTTGACTCATACACTAGTATGAACGTGACTCATACAATAATATGAACATTACTCATATACTAGAATGAACACTACTCATACACTAATAAGAACGCGAATCATACACTAACTAGTAAGAACGCGATTCAAACACTAGTAAGAACACGATTCATTCACCAGTAAGAATATGATTAGAATACTAGAAAGAGCACGACTCCTACAAAACTATTAAGATGACTCATGCACTAGTAAGAATGTGACTCATACACTAGTAAACAAACGACTCATACACAAGTAAGCACGTGACACATACAATATTAAGAACGTGACTCATACACTAGTATGAACGTGACTTATACACTATTATGAACGTGACTCATACACTAGTAAGCACACGACTCATACACTAGTAAGAACATGACTCATACACCAGTACAAACATGACTCATATATTAGTATGAACATGACTTATACACTACATTGAACATTACAAATACACTAGTAAGGACATGACTCATATTCTAGAAAGAACACGACTCATACACTAGTAAGAACATGACTCATACACTAGTAAGAACACGCCTCATACTCTAGTAAGAACCAGACACCTACACTATTAAGAACGTGACTTATACACGAGTATGAACGTGCCTCATACACTAGTATGAACGTGACTCATATACTAGTAAGAACACGACTCATACACTAGTAAGAACATGAATAATACACTAGTACGAACATGACACATATACTAGTATCAACATGACTCATATTCTACTTTGAACATTACACATATACTAGTAAAAACATGACACATACACTAGCACGAACACGACTCACACACCAGTAAGAACGTGACAAATACACTATTAAGAACGTGATTCACACCCTAGTATGAACGTGACTTATTCACTAGTATGAACGTGACACATACACTAGTAAGCACACGACTCATACACTAGTAAGCATGGGACTCATACTGTACACTAGTATGAACGTGACACATACACTAGTACGAAAAAGACTCATACACTATTATGAACGTGACTCATACCTTAGTAAGAGCATGACTCATACACTAGTATGAACATGACTAATACACTAGTACCAACATGACTCAAACACTAGTATGAAAGTGACTCATACAATACTATGAACATGACTCATACACTAATATAAATGTGACTCATATACTAGTAAGAGTTTGACACATATACTAGTATGAAAGTGACGCATACACTATTATGAACATGACTCTTACGCTAGTATAAACAGTACTCATTCATTAGTAAGAACATTACTCATGCACTAGTAAAAACATGAGTCAAACACTAGAATGAGCATGACTAATAAACTCGTAAAAAAAGACTCATAAACTAGTATGAACACGACTCATACACTAGTATGAACATAACTCAAACATAACATAACTCAAACAGTAACAAATATCATGACTCATGCACGTGACTCATGAACCTGACTCAGAGTTTTACTAGAGTATGAGTCATGTTCATACTAGTGTATGAGTCTCGTTATTTCTAATGTAACAGCCATGTTTAACTATTGTATGAGTCATGTTCTTACTAGTGTATGAGTCATGTTCATACGTGTGTATGAGTCACGTTCTTACTAGTGTATGAGTCACATTCATAGCAGGAATCATACACTAGTATGAACATCACTCATACACTAGTAATAGTATGACTCATTAACTAGTAAGAATCTAACGCATAAACTAGTATGAAAATGACTCATACACTAGTAAGAACATGAGTCATACTCTAGTATGAACATTACTCATACACTAGTAAGAACGTGACTCATACACTAGTGCGAGCGCGACTTATACACTAGTATGAAATGACTCATACACTAGTTTGAACATGACTCATACACATGAACATGACTCATACACTATTAAGAGCTTGACTCATGCACTAGTAAGAAAATGACTCATACACTAGTATGAACGTGACTCATACACTAGTAAGAACCTTACTCAAACACTTGTATGGACAGGATATATACACCAGTAAGAACATTAAACATTCACTAGTATGAACATGACTCATACACTAGTATGAATATGACTGATACACTAGTATAAACATTAGTCATTATGAACATTAACATTATGAGCATGACTGATACACTAGTATGAACATGACTAATACACTATTATGAACACGACTCATACACTAGTATGAATATGACTCATACACTAGTATGAACATGACTCATACACTAGTATGAACATGACTCCAACACTAGTATGAACATGACTCATACACTAGTATGAACACGACTCATACACAAGTATGAGCATGACTCATACACTAGTATGAACATGACTCATTCACTAGTATGAACATGACTCATACATTAGTATGAACACGACTCATACACTAGTAAGAACATGACTCATACACTAGTATCAACATGACTCATACACTAGTATGAACACGACACATACACTAGTATGAACATGACTCATACACTAGTAATAACATGACTTATATACTAGTAAACTTGACCCATACACTAGTATGAATATACCTCATAAACAAGTTAGAACAAGCATGATACACTATTACGAACATGACTCATACACTAATAAGAGCATGAATCATACTCTAGTATGACCATCATTCATACTCTAGTATGAAACATGATTCATACACTAGTATTACATACGACTCAAACACTAGTATGAACATGACCCATACACTAGTATGAACATGACTCATACTCTTATATGAACATGTATCATATACAAGTATGACCGTTACCCATACACTAGTACGAACATTTCTCATTCACTAGAATCAAAATCTCTCCTACACTTGTAGAAACACGTCTAATACACAAGTATGAACACGACTCATACACTAGTATGAACATGACTCATACACTAGTATGAACATGACTCATACACTTGTATGAACATGACTCATATAATAGTATGAACACGACTTATACACTAGTATGAACATGACTCATACACTAGGTTGAACATAACTCATATCCTAGTATGAACAAGAGTCATAAACTTCTTTCAACATTACTCATACACTAGTAATAACATGACTTATATACTAGTAAACTTGACTCATTAACTAGTATGAACTTGACTCATACACTATTATAAACATTAGTCATACACTACTAAGTGTATGACTCATACACTAGTATGAACACAAGCTTGATATACTAGTACAAACATGACTCATACACTAATAGGAGCATGAATCATAGTCTAGTATGACCATGATATTCATACTCTAGTATGACACATGATTCATCCACTATTATTACACACGACTCATACACTAGTAAGAACATGACCCATACACTAGTATGAACATGGCGTATACTCTTCTATGAACACGCATCATATACAAGTATGACCGTTACCCATACACTAGTACGAACATTTCTCATACATTAGTAAAAGTGTGACTCATACACTTCTATGAAAATCACTCATACACTTATATGAACACGACTCACACACAAGTATGAACACGACTCATACACAAGTATGAACACGAATCATACACTAGTATGAACATGATTCATACACTAGTATGAACATGACTCATATACTAGTATGAACAAGACTCATACACTAGTATGGATATGACACATACACTAGTATAAACATGACTCATACACAAGTAGGCATATGACACGTACACTAGTAAGAGTGTGACTCATCCACCAGTACGAACATTATTCATATACTAGTATGAACATGACTCATACACTAGTATGAACATTTCTCATACACTAGCATAAGCGTGACTCATACACTAGTATGAAAATGACTCATACACTAGTGAGAACACGATTTATATACTAGTAGGAACATGACTCATACACTAGCAAACGTGACTCATACACTAATGTGAACATGACTCGTACACTAGTAAGATCATGAATCATACACTAGCAAGAACACCACTCATACACTAGTAAGAACAAGACTCATACACCAGTAAGAACATGGGTCATACACTAATGTGAACACGCCTCATACACTAGTAAGATCATGAATCAAATACTAGTAAGAACACGACACATACATTAGTAATAGCATGACTCTTACACTAGCATAAACATAACTCCTACACTAGTATGAAAATGATTCATACACTAGTATGAACTTGACTCATACACTTATATGAACAGGACATATACACTACTAAGATCATGAATCATACACTATTAAAAAAATGGCTCATACACTAATGTGAACACGACTTATACACTAGTAAGATTATGAATCAACATGACAGATACACATGACTCATACCGTAATATGAACATGACTCAAACACTAGTATGAACATGACCGATACACAAGTATGAACGTGACTCATACACTAGTATGAACATGATTCATACACTATTAAACGAGATTCATACACTAGTGTGAACATGACACGTACACTAGTAAGATCTTAAATAATACCCTAGTAAGAACACGACTCATACACTAGTAAGAACATGCCTCATACTCTAGTAATAATATGAAACATACCCTAGTATGAACATGACACATACACTAGTATTTACATGACTCCTACACTAGTATCACCATGACTCATACATTAGTATTAACATGACTCATACACTTGTATGAACATGACTCATACACTAGTATGAACATGACTCATAAACAAGTATGATCATGACTCAAAAACTAGAATGAACATGACTCATACACCAGTAAACGTGACTCATACACCAATGTGAACATGACACATACACTAGTAAGGTCATGAATCATACACTAGTGAGAACACGACTTATATACTAGTAGGAACATGACTCATACACTAGAATGAACATGACTCATACACCAGTAAACGTGACTCATACACTAATGTGATCATGACACATACACTAGGACGATCATGGATCATACACTAGTAAGAACACCACACATACACTAGTAAGAACAGGACTCATACACCAGTAAGAACATGGGCCATACACTAATGTGAACACGACTCATATACTAGTAAGATCATGAATCAAATACTAGTAGGAACACAACACATACATTAGTGAGAGCATAACTCCTACACTAGTATAAAAATGATTCATACACTACTATGAATTTGACTCATGCACTTATATGAACAGGACATATACACTAGTAAGAAGATGACACCTTCACTAAATATGAACAGGACTCATACACTAATATAAACATGACTTATACATGAACAAGAACATGACTCATTTACTAGTAAGAACACGACAAATACACTAGTAAGAACACGACTCATACACAAATATGAACACAACTCATACATTAGTATGCCACGACTCATACACTAGTATCAACATGAATCATACACTAGTAATACCATTACTCCTACACTTGTATGAACATGACTCATACACTAGTTTGACACATGACTCATACACTAGTAAGAGCATGACTCATACACTAGTATGATCATGACTCATACACTAGTATGAACATGACTGATAAACTAGTAAACGTGACTCATACACTAACATGAACATGACTCCTACACTAGTATAAACATGAATCATACACTAGTATTAATATGACTCTTACATTTGTATGAACATGACTCATACACTAGTATGCACATGACTCATACTTGTGTTTGAACATGACTCATACACAAGTATGAACATTATTCATATACTAGTATGAACATGACTCATACACTAGTATGAACATTTCTCATACACTAGCATAAGCGTGACTCATACACTATAATGAAATGACTCATACACTAGTGAGAACACGACTTATATACTAGTAGGAACATGACTCATACACTAGCAAACGTGACTCATACACTAATGTGAACATGACTCGTACACTAGTTAGATCATGAATCATACACTAGCAAGAACACCACTCATACACTAGTAAGAACAAGACTCATACGCCAGTAAGAACATGGGTCATACACTAATGTGAACACGCCTCATACACTAGTAAGATCATGAATCAAATACTAGTAAGAACACGACACATACATTAGTAATAGCATGACTCTTACACTAGCATAAACATAACTCCTACACTAGTATGAAAATGATTCATACACTAGTATGAACTTGACTCATACACTTATATGAACAGGACATATACACTACTAAGATCATGAATCATACACTATTAAAAAAATGGCTCATACACTAATGTGAACACGACTTATACACTAGTAAGATTATGAATCAACATGACAGATACACATGACTCATACCGTAATATGAACATGACTCAAACACTAGTATGAACATGACCGATACACAAGTATGAACGTGACTCATACACTAGTATGAACATGATTCATACACTATTAAACGAGATTCATACACTAGTGTGAACATGACACGTACACTAGTAAGATCTTAAATAATACCCTAGTAAGAACACGACTCATACACTAGTAAGAACATGCCTCATACTCTAGTAATAACATGACACATACCCTGGTATGAACATGACACATATACTAGTATTTACATGACTCCTACACTAGTATCACCATGACTCATACATTAGTATTAACATGACTCATACACTTGTATGAACATGACTCATACACTAGTATGAACATGACTAATAAACAAGTATGTTCATGACTCAAACACTAGAATGAACATGACACATACACCAGTAAACGTGACTCATACACTAATGTGAACATGACACATACACTAGTAAGGTCATGAATCATATACTAGTGAGAACACGACTTATATACTAGTAGGAACATGACTCATACACTAGAATGAACATGACTCATACACCAGTAAACGTGACTCATACACTAATGTGATCATGACACATACACTAGGACGATCATGAATCATACACTAGTAAGAACACCACACATACACTAGTAAGAACAGGACTCATACACCAGTAAGAACATGGGCCATACACTAATGTGAACACGACTCATATACTAGTAAGATCATGAATCAAATACTAGTAGGAACACAACACATACATTAGTGAGAGCATAACTCCTACAGTAGTATGAAAATGATTCATACACTACTATGAATTTGACTCATGCACTTATATGAACAGGACATATACACTAGTAAGAAGATGACACCTTCACTAAATATGAACAGGACTCATACACTAATATAAACATGACTTATACATGAACAAGAACATGACTCATTTACTAGTAAGAACACGACAAATACACTAGTAAGAACACGACTCATACACAAATATGAACACAACTCATACATTAGTATGCCACGACTCATACACTAGTATCAACATGAATCATACACTAGTAATACCATTACTCCTACACTTGTATGAACATGACTCATACACTAGTTTGACACATGACTCATACACTAGTAAGAGCATGACTCATACACTAGTATGATCATGACTCATACACTAGTTTGACACATGACTCATACACTAGTAAGAGCATGACTCATACACTAGTATGATCATGACTCATACACTAGTATGAACATGACTGATAAACTAGTAAACGTGACTCATACACTAACATGAACATGACTCCTACACTAGTATAAACATGAATCATACACTAGTATTAATATGACTCTTACATTTGTATGAACATGACTCATACACTAGTATGCACATGACTCATACTTGTGTTTGAACATGACTCATACACAAGTATGAACATCACTCATACACCAGTAAACGTGACTCATACACTAATGTGATGATGAATAATACACTAGTAAGAACACGACTTATACACTAGTATGTTCATGCCTCATACACTAGTATGAGTATGACTCATCCACTTGTAAGAACACGAATCATAGTCTAGTAAGAACACGACTCATACATTAGTATGCCACGATTCATACACTAGTACGAACATGAATCATACACTAGTAAGTGCATGACTCATACACTAGTATGAACATGACTCACGTCCTTGCTAGTGCATGTGTCATTTTAATACTATTGTATGAGTCTAGTGTGCGATTCACGTACATACTAGTAGATGCGCTACGTTTTTACTAGTATACGAGTCACGTTCTATAAACGTTTCACCACGACTAATACACTGTAAGAACATGACGCATACACTATTATGACACATGCCTCATACACTAGTACGAACATGACACATACACTAGTATGAACATGACTCATACACTAGTTTGACCATGACTCATAAATTAGTATGAACATGACACGTACATTAGTAAATGCATGACTCATACCTAGTATGAACATGACTCATACACCAGTATTAATATGGCTCTTACGCTTGTATGAACATTACTCATACACTAGTATACGCATGACTCATACTTGTGTATGAACTTGACTCATACACAAGTATGAACATGACTCATAAACTAGTATGAACGTGACTCATACACTAATGTAATCATGAATCATACACTAGTAAGAACGTGACTCATACAATAGTATGAACAGGACTCATACACCAGTAAACGTGACTCATACACTAATGTGATCATGAATCATACACTAGTATTAATCTGACTCTTACACAAGTATGACACATGCCTCATACACTAGTACGAACATGACACATACACTAGTATGAACATGACTCATACACTAGTTTGACCATGACTCATAAATTAGTATGAACATGACACGTACATTAGTAAATGCATGACTCATACCTAGTATGAACATGACTCATACACCAGTATTAATATGGCTCTTACGCTTGTATGAACATTACTCATACACTAGTATACACATGACTCATACTTGTGTATGAACTTGACTCATACACAAGTATGAACATGACTCATAAACTAGTATGAACGTGACTCTTACACTAATGTAATCATGAATCATACACTAGTAAGAACGTGACTTATACACTAGTATGAACATGACTCATACACTAGTATGAACATGACCGATACACAAGTATGAACGTGACTCATACACTAGTATGAACATGATTCATACACTATTAAACGAGATTCATACACTAGTGTGAACATGACACGTACACTAGTAAGATCTTAAATAATACCCTAGTAAGAACACGACTCATACACTAGTAAGAACATGCCTCATACTCTAGTAATAACATGACACATACCCTGGTATGAACATGACACATATACTAGTATTTACATGACTCCTACACTAGTATCACCATGACTCATACATTAGTATTAACATGACTCATACACTTGTATGAACATGACTCATACACTAGTATGAACATGACTAATAAACAAGTATGTTCATGACTCAAACACTAGAATGAACATGACACATACACCAGTAAACGTGACTCATACACTAATGTGAACATGACACATACACTAGTAAGGTCATGAATCATATACTAGTGAGAACACGACTTATATACTAGTAGGAACATGACTCATACACTAGAATGAACATGACTCATACACCAGTAAACGTGACTCATACACTAATGTGATCATGACACATACACTAGGACGATCATGAATCATACACTAGTAAGAACACCACACATACACTAGTAAGAACAGGACTCATACACCAGTAAGAACATGGGCCATACACTAATGTGAACACGACTCATATACTAGTAAGATCATGAATCAAATACTAGTAGGAACACAACACATACATTAGTGAGAGCATAACTCCTACAATAGTATGAAAATGATTCATACACTACTATGAATTTGACTCATGCACTTATATGAACAGGACATATACACTAGTAAGAAGATGACACCTTCACTAAATATGAACAGGACTCATACACTAATATAAACATGACTTATACATGAACAAGAACATGACTCATTTACTAGTAAGAACACGACAAATACACTAGTAAGAACACGACTCATACACAAATATGAACACAACTCATACATTAGTATGCCACGACTCATACACTAGTATCAACATGAATCATACACTAGTAATACCATTACTCCTACACTTGTATGAACATGACTCATACACTAGTTTGACACATGACTCATACACTAGTAAGAGCATGACTCATACACTAGTATGATCATGACTCATACACTAGTTTGACACATGACTCATACACTAGTAAGAGCATGACTCATACACTAGTATGATCATGACTCATACACTAGTATGAACATGACTGATAAACTAGTAAACGTGACTCATACACTAACATGAACATGACTCCTACACTAGTATAAACATGAATCATACACTAGTATTAATATGACTCTTACATTTGTATGAACATGACTCATACACTAGTATGCACATGACTCATACTTGTGTTTGAACATGACTCATACACAAGTATGAACATCACTCATACACCAGTAAACGTGACTCATACACTAATGTGATGATGAATAATACACTAGTAAGAACACGACTTATACACTAGTATGTTCATGCCTCATACACTAGTATGAGTATGACTCATCCACTTGTAAGAACACGAATCATAGTCTAGTAAGAACACGACTCATACATTAGTATGCCACGATTCATACACTAGTACGAACATGAATCATACACTAGTAAGTGCATGACTCATACACTAGTATGAACATGACTCACGTCCTTGCTAGTGCATGTGTCATTTTAATACTATTGTATGAGTCTAGTGTGCGATTCACGTACATACTAGTAGATGCGCTACGTTTTTACTAGTATACGAGTCACGTTCTATAAACGTTTCACCACGACTAATACACTGTAAGAACATGACGCATACACTATTATGACACATGCCTCATACACTAGTACGAACATGACACATACACTAGTATAAACATGACTCATACACTAGTTTGACCATGACTCATAAATTAGTATGAACATGACACGTACATTAGTAAATGCATGACTCATACCTAGTATGAACATGACTCATACACCAGTATTAATATGGCTCTTACGCTTGTATGAACATTACTCATACACTAGTATACGCATGACTCATACTTGTGTATGAACTTGACTCATACACAAGTATGAACATGACTCATAAACTAGTATGAACGTGACTCATACACTAATGTAATCATGAATCATACACTAGTAAGAACGTGACTCATACAATAGTATGAACAGGACTCATACACCAGTAAACGTGACTCATACACTAATGTGATCATGAATCATACACTAGTATTAATCTGACTCTTACACAAGTATGACACATGCCTCATACACTAGTACGAACATGACACATACACTAGTATGAACATGACTCATACACTAGTTTGACCATGACTCATAAATTAGTATGAACAAGACACGTACATTAGTAAATGCATGACTCATACCTAGTATGAACATGACTCATACACCAGTATTAATATGGCTCTTACGCTTGTATGAACATTACTCATACACTAGTATACACATGACTCATACTTGTGTATGAACTTGACTCATACACAAGTATGAACATGACTCATAAACTAGTATGAACGTGACTCATACACTAATGTAATCATGAATCATACACTAGTAAGAACGTGACTTATACACTAGTATGAACATGACTCATACACTAGTATGAACATGACTCATACACTAGTTTGAACATGACTCATACACAAGTATGAACATGACTCATACACTAGTATGAACATGACTCATATACATGTATGAACATGACTCATACACTAGTATTGACATGACGCATACACCAGTAAACGTGACTCATACACTAATTTATACATGACACATACACTAGTAAGATCATGAATCATACACTAGTAAGATCACGACTCATACACTAGTAGGAACATGACTCATACACTAGTAAATGTGACTAATACACTAGTAAGATCATGAATCATACACTAGTAAGAGTATGACTCATACAATAGTAAGAACATTACTCATACACTAGTAAGAACATGAGGTTTCAGCGAGCTGGTCACAACATTACCTGTTATGTAATTCACCGTTGTTGGCGTTGCTTCCATGTCGTCTAAGTCGAACACCTCATGGTCATGCATCTGACATAAAGAACTTGCCTCTACAAACACAAACGTCACGCACTTGTCGTCTGTTTCACACTTTCTGGCGCAGTCTATTGCACTCTTGGATGTGTATCTGTCCAGAAAGCCAGACGTCGGTAAATATCCCTCGTATTGTGATTGCTTCCTGAACTTGAAATGTGTTGACGCATTGCTCCCAACTGATGATATTAAGACATACATATATATGGTATAAAGTGCTGGTATTATATGTATAAAGAATAACAAAACAATATTCTAAATTCATATTTCGCAAGTGTTTCTTTCAAGTATTTCAGATGGTTGCCATTTTAATAACGACATCAATACAAGTCAATACACATGAAAGAGGCGCCAGAATAAAAAGGGATTTGCCAATAAAATCCCTTTTTCACTATATAAATGAGCATTTTATATAGGGTAAAAATGCAAATAAACACCGCCCAATTTTCACTTTGCAAAAAAACGTGCTATCCAGAAGCTAAAATGTGCTCCATGCAGAGGCCACATTGATACGAGCGTGGAAATTTCCTCGCATTTGCATGGCATAAAAACGAGGAAATTTCCTCGTTTTGCAGCAGAAGTGCCAAGTAAAAACAAACAGTGTTTTGAGTCATGTGGAAATCCTATCCATGCAAAAGCGAGGAAATTTCCTCGTTTTGCAGCAGTCGTGCCCAGTAACAACAACGTAAAACAATATTTAGTATCAATCTTTATTACTAAAAGGTATGTACAATGAACAAACACAATCAAATTAAAGTACATGTACAAAAGGCGAGGAAGTTTCCTCGTTTTGCCGCAGTTATGCCGATCCATGTAAAATCGAGGAAATTTCCTCGTTTTGCCTCAGTAGTGCCCAGTAAAAGTGATAACAAACTGTGTTCTGAGTCATGTGTAAATCCTATCCATGGAAGAACGAGGAAATTTCCTCATTTTACAGCTGTAGTGCCCAGTAACAACAAGCTGTGTTTAAGTCTTTTGTAGATATCCATGTAAAAACGAGGAAATTTCCTCGTTTTTGCCCCAGTAGAACCAAGTAACAACAAACTGTATTTTGAGTCATGTGTATAAAATCGAAGAAATTTCCTCGTTTTGCAGCAGTAGTGCCAAGTAACAACAAACAGTGTTTTGAGTCATGTGTAAATCCTATCCATGCAAAAAATCCTATCCATGCAAAAACGAGGAAATTTCCTCGTTTTGCAGCAGTAGTGCCCAGTAACAACAAACAGCGTTATGAAACTTTTGTAGATCCCATCCCTGTAAAAACGAGGAAATTTCCTCTTTTTTTGCCGCAGTAGAACCAAGTAACAACAAACTGTGTTTTGAGTCATGTGTAAATCCTATCCATGTAAAAACGAGGAAATTTCCTCGTTTTGCAGCAGTAGTGCCCAGTTACAACAAACTGCGTTTTGAACTTTTGTAGAATCCATCCCTGTAAAAACGAGGAAATTTCCTCGTTTTTTGCCGCAGTAGAACCAAGTAACAACAAACTGTGTTTTGAGTCATGTGTAAATCCTATCATGTAAAAACGAGGAAATTTCCTCGTTTTGCAGAAGTAGTGTCCAGTGACAACAAACTGAGTTTTGAAACTTTTGTAGATCTCATCCCTGTAAAAACGAGGAAATTTCCTCGTTTAGCCGCAGTAGTGCCAAGTAACAACAAACTGTGTTTTTGGTCATGTATAAATCCTATCCATCTAAAAACGAGGAAATTTTCTCGTTTTGCAGCAGTAGTGCCCAGTAACAACAAACTGCTATTTGAGCCTTTTGTAGATCCATGTAACAACAAACTGTGTTTTGAGTCTTTTGTAGATCCTATCCAATGCCGCAGTAGTGCCAAGTAACAACAAACTGTGTTTTGAGTCATGTGTAAATGCTATTCATGTAATAACGAGGTAATTTCCTCGTTTTGTCACAATAAGAAGAAAATATCATGAATATGTAGTTTTTGTGATTTGCACAATCAACTGACGAGACACTTTTTAAACAAATAAATGCATAATTGAAATAAAATTTATAGAGGATATTTGTTGGTTTGTCGTGAATATAGGATTTATTATCATCTCGCAGTGATAAAACTTATATTTTATCGTGCTTTAGCATGGTAACCTTTTTCTTGTAATAGGCATGGGTCTACACTAAAAACGCATATTACATCTAGACGGTGAACAATGATTTTTTTCAATCACAAGTATCCTGAATAATATAGCTTCCCTGGTGACATATGTGCTTAACCTACAATATGTGGGATAGTATTCGCCAATTTGTTACCAATGCAGTGGTGAATGAGCTTCCGTATCGAAACGAATACACAAAAGTCATCAGAGCGAGAGATATCTCTTAAAAACAGATATATCTCAAAGAACAGAGATATCTCGTTAAAAAGAGATCTCTAACTTAAAAGTGGTATATTTTTTTGAATAATTATAGGTTATTACATATGTTTGGGGATATATGCATGAGTTCTTCAGCGTAACACTATTGCGAGGAATATTGCGAGACTTTAGGAGCGTAATACGATGAAGAACGAGTGCATATAAATACCAAAACAATTACTACTACTACTACGGCTTTCGTTGATGATAATACTATACCTTAAACAACTGCTACTACTACTACTTTTAGAACTTCTACTACTACTGCTACTAATACAATTACTACTACTAATAATAATATTTGTAGTAGTAGAAATAGTAGCAGTAGTAGACTAGTAGTAGCAACAGCAGTAGTAGTAGTAGTAGTAGTAGCAGCAGCAACAGCAGTAGTAAAAGCTGCAGCAGCAGCAGTAGTAATAGTAGTAGCTGCAGCAGAACAGCAGCATTAGCAGTAGAAGTAGCAGCAGAGCAACACCAGTAGTAGTAGTAGTAGTAGTAGTAGTAGTAGTAGTAGCAGAAGCAGCAGTAGTTGCATTAGCAGCAGTAACAGTCGTAGCAGCAGTAGTAGTAGCAGCACCAATGTGAACATCAATCAAGTCGAAATATCAAATTTAACATAATGCAATACATAATGAAAAAAACATGATCGCTCTGTTTCATCAGTGGTATATGCTTAGAAGAATCGTTATATGATCCACCTGTCTCTTCTTCCTTAAGTTTCTGGTTTCTGAAAAAGACTATAAGCAAATTCTTGTAAATACACGTGCAAACTATGTCAACAGTTTAAGTTGATCTGTTAAGTCGTTAAGTAGCGTACTTTTTTATGTTAACATACTTGTTTATGTTAAACACACACTCCTGAAAATATGTTCAATGGATATGAACTATTTCATATTAAAATATGAAATATGATTTATATAAAATATGAATTAAAACAAATATCAAGATTATATGATGATTATTCTCACATATACGTTCGAACGAGACAGCTAACGCGAACGTAAGTAATACTGACACGTGTCGATGTAACTGTGACAGCCGCTACCGTAATATAAGCCCAGTAACATACGTATCAGGTACATACGGGTTAGAATCGCGTCGGAACATGTTAGTTTCTTACTTACTTTCATATACTTTCGAGTTATCTATCACATACGTACATGTTAGTATATCGTACGCCCTAGCGCACCCGGCGCCCCACCCCCACCCCCCATAAAGTTTCCGGATCATGCATGTATGTCCATGTTACTGTAGATAACGCCCTCAGTATAAAAAAATGTCTCGCTCGCTTCGCTAGCTCGACGCATAATGGTAAATGACTGGTTTCATTAACACATTGTTTAATCCTTTTAGTTGAAAGCGGACTATTTTACCCTATCAATGCACTACCGCAACCGTTTTATGGGGCTAGATACGGACCCGAATCTCTGGATTTTGTTTTAATAATCGGTTTTGTAGTGAAATTGTGCAGTTATTTGGCGGGTTAGTTTCTTTTAAACAGAGACAGTATAGTAGACAACTCGCTTACTGGCACCCATACCACTATTGGTTTGGGGCTTCTGATTGGTTGAAAAAGTATAGGTCTATTAGGGCATATAGTCAGAGTGTAAGGTAGATTCTGATAAAATTATCCAAATCATAACAAATCCCCATAAAACATCCAAAAAATATATTTCCAACATAAAACATGTTCAGTTAGGATATGTTGACTGCAATTTGCATTTGTATGGGTATAATTGTACTGAGAGTATATTTGCAAAAAGTAAAATTTCTTTACTGCCATTCTGGGGGTGCCCACCTTCAGTGCAATATTAGAGGCTGAACGCAATACAATAGTCCCAATTTGCTGGTCATTTTTGAATGTCTCTAAGATAGTTCTTTAAAAACATTTAGGTTTTATCATCAGTTCGGATATAGGAATAGGGGTTGTAGGCCAAATGGCTATAATGGAGGCCTATGTGAAATGCAATAGTGGTATATGACCTACTGGTCTACTCAAACTTATTTACATATTTTCGGACCAGCCACCAGGGAGATTAAGCTGATTTCGTCACGTGTTCAACCCTTTCCCACATATAAACCGCTGAATAACCATGTTACATTATTGAAATTACTATGGACGCACTCTAAAATGCAGACGTGTTTTTAGATTCTATTTTGTTTTCATGCAGAAAGTATCCATTTCGCATGCAACTATACCTAACACCGCAATTATATGATTCGGAACAGCCTCAAGTTCCGATAGTCTACGGAAGTTATCGAGTTTGTACGATATGGATAACTGTCAGGTGGCAGTGAATAGTTACTTTGAAATTCTCACTTTTGTAACGCAATCGCACACAGTCAGTGTTACAAATGTGAGCTCAAAATGCATAGATGCATAGCATTATGGAGCGGAGCGAAGTCGTATGTCGTGAACATAATATGGTTGGTAGAAAACATCCCTACTGATGTTATTGAGGATGTATTTTAGGGAGACCTAAAATTTAATTTATTTTATCAAGTTAATCCAACAATAATGTATTTGAACAATTCTGAAAAAAATAAACCAAATGTGCTCCTTTCAATTGATATTACATTATCCTTTTTTTTAAAACAATGACTTTATGTTCAAATGATTTTTAAGTCAATGCATTAAAAATGCCATCATCTGTTTTAAAACTGAAACTAAAAAATGTTGTAGAAATACATGAATATAAAACAGTATTTTCCATTTGTGATGTTTTGTTTTAGCATTGGTTAGTTAAACACGTAATCAGACTCGGGAATTTCCACTATATATATTGTATATACTGCACACTTAATTCACATACTATTCCAAAGAAATTCAAAGATGTTGTGTAAACAAAAAGTTGCAGTTAGTTAGAGAAAGGATACAACTGTGATGTTGTAGAAGTTTTATCGCAGTACACTTTGTAAATTCATAAATGTTGAAGTTTCCCTTTGAAAAATTGAGCCATTTTAGTAATGTATTTAATGAAGATTTTGCAAAAATATGCATCCTAAGTTTGCTCACATGCCAGAGCCAAACACGTACTCGGCCAATAATGCAACTTTGAAGGAATACTAGTTGCTGTTTTAGACGTTTTTCCGAACGGAAATTTCTTACGATTAACAGCAGTACATACAATATATAGCGGACATTTTTGGGCTGCGTTTCTTTTTCGTTTCAGTATATATTGTATGATAAATGATCATTGACCATGTGGATTGACCAAACGATAAGCCAATCCATGGACTGGTCACATTTGAATGGTTTCTCCAAAGTAATCTAAAGTTAATTGTGTTAAAATTGCATCGTTACACCGAATATATTTTGTTTTATTACGCAATTAGATTGCTGTCTAAATACATAAACTTATGGTAGACTAGGATTTGTACTACGGGGAAGTATGTGGCTGATGTAAAAAAGACATTTCGGGAATTGCGTTTGATAATCAGCCTTATTTCTTAATGGTGTTTAAGCTCATGTGACATTTTGTTATAATTTAAAACTGATCTCTAGTTCTTCTCCAGATCATTTTTGTCCTCTGAAGCATTTTACGCTTGCGTCAAACATTGCATATTTGTATGTGTTTGGTTTAACAACAACCACTTGTAGCATGGTCACAGACAATTCTCTTTGTTCAGACACAGATGTAAATCGTTTAATTGAAAATAAGACCTGTCAGAATAACTGTGAGAATAACAGTGAGAATAACAGTTAGAATAACTGAAATAGAGCTGAAATGGACATGCTACAAAAAAAATAGAGTATGGTTTCATCTCGTTGGTTAATTTAAACACCTCGATTGGCTACGCCCATCTCGATGTTTAAATGAACCAACTAAACCTACTGACGACCACATATAATTTACCAACTCATAATTAAGTTTACCTATATTCAATCGCGTGTATTTTAAGAACCCGTGAATAAACTTATAATTTTAATCAACACATATACATTATTGTGTGACCTGAACATCTGTATAGGGATTGGATAAACGATTTTGTAGTGAATTTTTCAGTTATTGGCGGTGTTAGAACCTTTGTGACATAACCCTTCAAATTTTTCTCAATTACAAATAATTATAGATTACAATACGTCTTACCAGGTCATTGGGGAAATCCCCAAGGTATAAATAGCTGCTACGCGGAGCACCTCGACGATATATGCACAGGACGCCCGCTTTAAAAGTCTAGACTTTTTGTGCAGAAATTACACCCCACCCCACAAACCCAACATGTAATTAGTAGGAAATCAGTGTGTTACGTAACACTTACTGATAAAGGTCAATAAAACACTGACTGATAAGGGCCAGTATGGCCAGTATAAAACAATGGAGTCGCAAAATATGCTGTGAGAGGCCCTAATAGACTTTTGTTGTTTGTACATATGTGAATGAGTATTTTAAGATTAAGAAATGAATAAAAAAAACGATCTTTAATAAACATATAAATGTAAATTTAATTATGTAATGGCATATTCACTTATAGGTAAGCCAACAGCTTTAAATAATTACAATTACAGTTTATGCTTCTAAAGTTATTTTTATTTTCATTTCATAATCTTTAAAAATAAAACTCATAATTATTCGGTGGATCTGAAATAAATAAACGAGAAGACAATCAAACATTTAAGCTTGTATTTTTTTTTATTAGATTTATTTTAAATAATTTATATAATCAAAACACATAATAAAAGGACTTATACAAGCTTAATAGACTGTAAGAATAGTCTGTCTACCGTGTATACGTCTGATAAAAGTGATTTAAATTGTCAACAGTGTAGGGATATTAAAGCCTTTGTTTTGTTTTCTCTTTAAATAAAAAAGAAATGCATAGAAAAACAAAATCATTTTTGAATTTAACTTCAGAGTATTAAACAGGATCAAATTCTGTTTTTAAATTCACCATAAACACTTTATTCAACAAATTATAACGTATGTATTATAATCTAATGTCTGTATTATGTACTAATGAAGTTAATTTATTGACAGCTTGTCAAATAAAAGTTCATTTTAAAGCCAAATTCTCTATATCTCTTGTGACATATATTTTTTTTTATTTTCCATAAGTTGTGAACACCTGCTGACTTTATTGGTATTTCTTAATTTTTTGATTGCCCCACAATTACGACTGGAATACACGGAAGACTAGGCTTGTTAGAACGCATTCTATTACGATTTTTTTTACCGCCAAGTTTAAAACTGCTATCTCTAGCGCGTAACCATAGTTGGAATAGATATACCTTCTCGGGTCTTTTATTTTAAATGTTCAGTGTAAATTCTTTAAATGGTCTATGGTTTATTTAGTTTAATTTTATCAAGTTAATACAGAAATAATGTAGTTGAACAATTCTAAAAAAATACAAATCCTGAATTACTACCTTGCGTTTATTTGCGTGATGTTTATCTATAATAGTGTATAATGCAAACTGTTAAAGATAACAGTAAGTCTGCGTTTATTCAAAGTAATTTTACATCGAACAGCACGTAAAAATGTAACTCCATTGATGACTTTCTTTACTCTTCAAGTGCATTACACGCATTACAAGTATTACACGCCATGACTAAACACGATCTGAAATTTAATAATATTGTCTGGTTTTAAACTTTCATTTATTTGTAATTTTTTTTTAGAATGATGTCCTTTGTGGCTATATATAAATTAATGTACGGTTTACTTCAATTTGTCAAATTCTAGCTACGCGTTATATGTAGTACTTGATATTTTAATTCGCATACGAATGAATCCGCCCGTGCATCCCTTATCCGTATGTCTGTGTATGTCAAAACAACGATATATATCTTAATAATGCTACAATGCACTTGACCGATTTTCAAAAACTACCACTCAATTTCTTAGGACATTTCCAAGTTAAAGTTAAATATTTAAAATTAACAGTTTTTTTCCCTCTAAATAAAGCTGCTTTTACATTGCAACAACTGGCAGTGAAAAATAAAACACTCGATAGTTCACATTATCCATAGTCCTAATATATAATGACCCTACATTATCTCATGATAGAGAGAGAGAGAGAGAGAGAGAGAGAGAGAGACGGACGGACGGACGGATGGACGGACATGTATACAGTATTATATTAAAAAACTTTTAATCCGAAATAACATTTATATATATTATATATATATATATATATATATATATATACAACTGAAATGCAACTGCTATATAATGCAAATGTATACTCTATAAAACATAACGACACGATAAATCGGTGGTTTATTAGTATAAATCAACCACCTGCTGTATTATTTAATATTGTCTTTTTTTTATATATTAGCAACTTAAAAAATAATAAATATACATTCTTTCCTTCAATTTCTTTAAATCCGTGGAAATAATACATCGCAAATAATATATTTCTTCCATAAGGGTCGAAACACAGCTAAAATTCAACTAAATCCAAATTATAATTTCTGGAAGATACCATTTTCGCCATAGGTGTTTAGGATTTTTTTAAGATTTTTCTATATTACTCTTTTGTCATTGTGACAATAATTTCCAACAAAGTCATTGGTTTAATCTTATTAAATTTACAATATTGATTTCTTGTAATTCACATACTGGAACTATTGTAATTAAAATACTGATTCAATTAAACCAGGGCTTTATATGACATAAAAAGCCCTGATTAAACCAACTCTTCATAGCGACAGATAACTTATCACCCCTTATTGGCAAAATAGTCTCGTCCACCCGTTGTCTAAATAACAGCTGGTGCATCTTGTTTAGCATCTGGTGGTTTAGTGTATTAGTGGGCGTTTTTGACACTTTGAAAAAAATATTGATACAGTCAGTATATAGAAGATGGATTTAAAAGAGATGAAACGACTTACATTTCACAGGTAAGCATTTTTATATTATTTTTAGCTCTACTGTCCAAGGGCCAGCAGAGCTTATGGGATGCTGTGTTGTCAGTCGTCCGTCGTCAGTCCGTCGTCCGTCTGTCGTCCGTTAACTTTCTTCAAACGACTTCTCCACAGAAACCGCTTGGCTAATTTTGACCAAACTTCACATGAATGATCCTTAGATGAATGTTTTTTAGATTTGTTAAAATTGGTTCAGCGCTACATCCAAGATGGCTGCCATTACCATATATAATTAAAACCTTAAAAAATCTTCTTCTCCAGAACCGCTGGACAGATTTCATCAGTTTTTCTTTCAAAATGACCGCCCACGCCTAGACTATTAAGTTTGTTCAAATAAAGTCCCCAGGGTAAAAAATGACCGTGCCCCGGGGGTCCAAAGTTTGTATATTGAGGTTTTGCATGTTTTTCATATAGACATATAGGAAAAAACTTTAAAAAATCTTCTTCTCTGAAACCACAAGGCACAAAGCTCTCATGTATTGCATGTAGCATCAGCTTATGGTCCTCTACTAAGTTTGTTCAAATGGTGACCCTGGGGTCAAATTTGTCCCCGCCCCGGGGGTCACAGTTTTAAATAAACTTATATAGGATTTTTTTTGCAAAAATCTTCTTCTCGTAAACTACAAGAGCCAGAGGTTTGATATTTTGCATTTACTATAAGCTTATGGTCCTTTACCAAGTTTGTTCAAATGGTGACCCTAGGGTCACATCTGGCCCCGCCCCAAGGGTCACATGTTTTATGTAGACATGTATAGGGAAAAACTTAAAAAATCTTCTTCTCTGAAACTGCAAGAGCCAGAGGTTTAATATTTTGCATTTGCTATAAGCTTGTGGTCCTCTACCAAGTTTGTTCAAATGGTGACCCAGGGGTCACATTTGGCCCCACCCCGGGGGTCACAGTTTTACATAGGCTTGTATAGGGAAAATCTGAAAAAAAAATTCTCCTCTGGAACCACATGGCACAGAGCTCTCATGTATTACATGTAGCATCAGCTTATGGTCCTCTACTAAATTTGTTCAAATGGTGACCCTGGGGTCAAATTTGTCCCCGCCCCGAGGGTCACAGTTTTACATAGACTTATATAGGATTTTTTTTTTAATCGGAAACTACAAGAGCCAGAGGTTTGTTATTTTACTTTTATTATAAGCTTATGGTCCTTTACCAAGTTTGTTCAAATGGTGACCCTGGGGTCACATTTGGCCCCGCCCCAAGGGTCACATGTTTTACATAGACATGTATAGGGAAAAAACTTAAACAAACTTCTTCTCTGAAACTGCAAGAGCCAGAGATTTAATATTTTGCTGTTGCTATAAGCTTATGGTCCTTTACCAATTTTGTTCAAATGGTGACCCTGGGGTCTCATCTGGCCCCGCCCCGGGGTCACAGTTTTACATCAATGCTTGTTTTAATTTCTTTATTTATTTATTTTTTATTATTTTTTTTTTTTTATATATATATTTTCATTTTTTTTATTTTTCTTTCATTATTTTATTATTATTTTTTTTAATTGTTTGATTTTTTTTTTTTTTTTTTTTAATTTTGATTTTTTTTTTTTTTTTTTTTTTTTTTTTAATTGTTTGATATTTTTTTTTATTTTTTTTTATTTTATTTTTTTTTAATTTTGATAAAAAAAAATTGTATTATTTTTTATTTTGATTTTTTTTTTTTTAAATTTTATAACCCCTACTGGCCAACTTGGAAAACCAGCCAGATCGGACCAGTAATGGCGGAGTTATGGCTCTTGATGTAGTTAAAAATGCTATATTTTGCCTCTTTAAGACGATAGTCACTCGCTTCATTGATGTCATAAGAGCCATATTAGCCAGTAGAGCGTCCACAGGCCCTTTTGGGCCTCTTGTTTTGTTTCTTTTTATTTAAGTTCTACAGTGTACATGTTTATTTTTATGTTATTTATATTACTAAATATTTTATCTAAGAACAGTGTATGTTATCATGGTTATTATATCTAATGTTATGAGGGAGAAATACACATATCTAAAAGTGTGTTTTAAAACAGAGTAATAAGAGATTTGTATTGTATTTTACTGCTCAAGCGTATGTTTAAGAGAATTTCACGGGTGATCGGGAATATTGACATGTTTATATGCGTATATATAGGTATTAATATACATTCATTGTTTTCATTTTTACTAATTCCCTAATGTCAAGATCGCCATGTAATATTAATAATTCATAATTTTTATTGGAACATATTTTGCTTGTCTATTTGATTTTCACTTCTCTCATGGTGTTTTCAGAAGTGCCTGATTCTCTTATCTCTGCAATCGCATTTCCCTGCATATATTTTAAAATGTAGTATTGGTGCGATATAATCAAAATTAGGTTATATGCAGAACAATTTGCTTCAATAATCGTATTCAGTTATCTTAGTACTCGTTGAGTATGAGATTTTATCACATACTACCATATAAATACGTTGTTACGATATAGACTTAGGCAGTCATATCAATCAGGATGTAGTTGCCGGGCAATAAAGCTTTATCACACGGTTAAAAAAATGTCATATCACAGAAATAACCGAATATTCTTTATGATTCTTTCAGCGGAGTGATACGGAAAATACCGATTAGTTACGATGTGTCACTCGTATCGTATGTCGTCTGTTTGTCATCCTGCTTTCGCGCCAGATTATTGGCGATACACCAACATGTGTACGTTGAGCTGTCATCCTTGACCATAACTCTACGGAAATGACTTGACTAGTAATGAGGATGAAATAAAATGGATGATAGATAGATAAAAGTCAAATAAAGAAATAAATAAAGCATAATACACGGACCACAAAGATAGTTTAACAACTTTATAATAAATTCAATTATATAGAACCATCCGTGGATAAAATAACCACTTGTGACCAATCACTTTCTGAATTAGACAATTTCAAAGTCAATGACATTCATTTTAAATCAAATTTCGGAAAGAAATGTCGTTTATATCTACACAAGCTTACGCGACAGACGTGAATGAAAACATACTAATATGATTACATTTATTAATTCTCCCTGGAAAAAAGCGCAGTAAATTAGTTGAATTTGGCAGTTCAACAAAGTCATTGCTGAAGTATATGATAAACAGAATAAAAATGTGTATTTTCATATCACACCCTACATCAGGCCCTCGACCCATATCAGCCCTCGAGCTAAAGCTCTCAGCTCGAGGACTGATATGGCGTCTCAGGCCTGATATAGGGTGTCATTAAAATAACCATTTATTATTCTCTTTGCATTGTGAACAAAATAGATGGATTTAAAATGTCAGCATGATAACCTGTTGATACCTTTATTCTATAAATAAAACATCATTCTTTGTTTGTTCTGTAAACTAGCTAGTTTTAATTATCGTGTCGTATGTATCTATGATTATGAATATTCAATTACAATGTATCTAAGAATCCTAGACCGGGGTCTTCCCCAGCCATTTATGGCGTATCGGCGCCGCGATCCCTTACTTTTGAAACAGACATGCAGCGATCCTTAATCTGACCGCGACCCTTTAAAACCGTGCCGCGATCCCTTTAAAGTGGGTCAAAACATTCATTTCACAGTGTTAATTATTAATGACATATCTGACCAAATAACGCTTTGAGGCATAAACGCCTGACAAGCATACGTCCTTAGCCACTAATTGGAGTGTTTTCATAAGGATTAGAGGGGCAGAGGTGTTAATTACCTCCGCGATAAGGATCTAATTCAAGAATTCAACCATGCGTACATGATCTGTAAACGTATTACGTCATCAAATGTGAAAAACAATTTACTTATGTTATATTTTATTGTAGCGTTGAATTAACGTTCCTCCATCCATTTTATAGCGATTTTAAATAGATAATGATGAGAAAATAATCTCACAAATTATTCGATAACCACATAAAATTATATGAATCTCGAGGTTGCAGATTATAAATTAGGTTACTTCCGGTTTTGAATTTGCTTCCCTGTTTCAAACTAAAACGATTAATTATGAAATGTATTATTTACCTTTATATATACTCTGTAAAAGAAGTTCTGGACCATGGCAGGGTTCGAACTCGTACAATGATCGCTGAACCATGCCATTCGACCATAACCCTTATGATCTCAGTTGATAATTCACAATAGATCAACAATCAACAATAATTATCGTTTGCAATGAAAGTTTGCGAAAAAATAATATTCTTTTTATTGGTTACTCGAATGTGTCCATAACTGTTACTTTGTATGGACTTTGCAATATTTTTTACAGACCCTTTGTGTATTCGCGATATATTTTTAAAATCAAATCTTGTTTGGAATTTATTTTTTCTGGTACCAAATTAACCGGGTAGGGTAGACATTGCCCGTCTTGGTTACTGAAAAAAAGATACTTAAATTTTGTCCACTAGTTATTTTTATATGACTTTATATACCCTGGTCCAAAACGTTTTTTACCGAGTATATATACGAATTCTTCTAGGCTAGACGAATGCAACCTACACGAAACATTATATTATAAAACATGAACTGTTTAAAGTGGCACTCTGCAATAATGATTTTTAAAAGTATCGCACATTGTTATTTCTTTCTACCCGAGTTTAATATAATTATACAAATTATCATATTTAGTGTCTTTTTAAAACAGTTCAAAACCTGTTATTTTAGTATGGTGCGTCAATTAATTAGTGAAGGCGGTACATCATGCACATCTTCTTTTTTGTTTATAAAGAAATCTAGTCCAAAACCTGATGGCATGAGACTTTCGGTCTAGATTTTTTAAAAATAAATTAAAGAAACGTTATGAAATTACCAATATTAGCACCTATATCTACACACGATGCTAGCGTTGTAATAAACTGCGATTTTATTGCCAAGTTTAAAACAGCCAACAATCGCGCGTAACCATAGTCAGGGAATAACTTCTTCGAGCCTTTTCGTGGTTTATGGTTCGTTTAATTTATTTTATCAAGTTAATGCAACAATAATTTATTTGAACAATTCTGAAAAATAGAATAAAATGTACTCCTTTCAATTGATATTACATTATCCTTTTTTTTAAAACAATGACTTTATGTTCAAATGTTTTTTAAGTCAATGCATTAAAAATGCCATCATCTGTTTTAAAACTGAAACTAAAAAATGTTGTAGAAATATATGAATATAAAACAGTATTTTCCATTTGTGGTGTTTTGTTTTAGCATTGGTTAGTTAAAAACTTAATCAGACTCGGGAATTTCCACTATATATATTATTGTATATACTGCACACTTAATTCACATACTATTCCAACGAAATTCAAAGATGTTGTGTAAACAAAAAGTTGCAGTTAGTTAGAGAAAGGATACAACCGTGATGTTGTAGAAGTTTTATCGCAGTACACTTTGTAAATTCATAAATGTTGAAGTTTCTCTTTGAAAAATTGAGCCATTTTAGTAATGTATTTAATGAAGAGTTTGCAAAAATGTGCATCCTAAGTTTGCTCACATGCCAGAGCCAAACACGTACTCGGCCAATAATGCAACTTTGAAGGAATACTAGTTACTGTTTTAGACGTTTTTCCGAACGAATATTTCTTACGATTAACAGCAGTACATAAAATATATAGCGGAAATTCCCGGGTTGCTTTTCTTTTTCGTTTCAGTATATATTGTATGATAAATGATCATTGACCATGTGCATTGACCAAACGATAAGCCAATCCATGGACTGGTCACATTTGAATGGTTTCTCCAAAGTAATCTAAAGTTAATAGTGTTAAAATTGCATCGTTACACCGAATATATTTTGTTTTATTACGCAATTAGATTGCTGTCTAAATACATAAACTTATGGTAGACTAAGACGAAAAACATTAATCTCAGAATGTAATTAAATTGTATGCACGCAGGTTTATAGTCAAAATGCTACTGGATAAATAAATCGAGACGCTGATTTCAATGCTTGATAAACATTGCAAGTGTGTCCCTTTAAAGAAATGTGGATAAAAAAACACGAGCACTATATCTGGTTCACGAAATAAGACTTATGAAACGTCTTATTGTTCATACGACACGGTATTAATAAGAACGCACGTTATAGCTACCACGTGTGTATATAAGACTAACGCATACACATATTTTACCTTACATGTAAGTATGTGATACAAAATGAAATACTTAAAACCTACACGTACATTCGTTATAGTTAATATGAACAATCGACCGTCATATATAACCTTGCACGTGTTAGAAATGACGTAAAACACCATACAAACAAAACAAAGACATTATCAACATTATGCAGATAATACGTAACGTACATAAAACGTGGCACGGTTCCTTACATTTCAATCTGATATTCAAGTTGCCACAAACCGTAAGGCGGTTGAAGGTTCTTTCAAGAAGGTCAACCAAAATCTAAATTGCCAATTTGAAGTTTAATTTATTGCAGCCTACACATCCATATCAACCAATTCTGTTAATGTCCATGTATATCTGTTGGATCGTACCGACGAAGCGTGGCAACATACTAGTTTAAGTTCGCTGTGTATTGTGCTGTATTGTAAATGGTACGTTACAGTAACAGTAACTGCGAATTTCTGATAAAACAACAACAACAACAGAAACGAATTGTTTGTAAGTTCTTAAACATAGTTTATAGTTGTTGTTTTTTTCTTCATATAATCATGATAATCTGAACGAAGTAAACATAAGTTAATCCACTTTTGTAACATCAAGATCGCGTAATCGTCAATAAATTAGCAAGCTATCGTGCAGTGATAATTGGGGAAAACAATATTCTATTTCTCTCCCATTAGTTTTTCTAAATATAGATTAACTTGTATTTGTTCAGTCATTAATATTACTTATAATATTAGTATATAACAATTAGTTTTGGAACGTAATTAACTGTTAATATTAAACACTGTAATACCAATAATATATTATATTTATATAATACATTGCGTAAGTACACCGTACTCTATATCAACACGTACGCAGGCGCAAGCTAACACGACAGGGTACCCTACAGGCTGACGTAAATATTAAAACGTGTACATGACAGAAACACTGCATACATGATTCTTAGCTGTACGCATTAAGTTCTTCAAGCATGGGCATGTGACAATTACACGAACATCCGCGATACTTAAACGAACAATCTTGAATAGTTAACATGCACGTACTAGGGGCGGATCCAGGATTTCAGCTTAGTGGAGGCGTAAGATTTTGGTCAATTTTCGGGTCGGTCCGTATCTAGCCTCATAAAACGGTTGCGGTAGTTGATAGAGTAAAAAAGTCCGTTTTCAACTAAAAGGATTAAACAATGTGTTAATGAAACCAGTCATTAGCCATTATGCGTCGAACTAGCGAAGCGAGCGAGAAAAAAAATATACTGAGGGCGTGGATCGAAATCTTTTAACACAAAAAGGATTTAAAGGGAATGTAGCGACACAGCCAAACCATCTTTAGTATTAAGAGTTATGAAAAACTTGAATAAGGGTGAAAGAATTATCAAAATCGGATGATAAACAAAGAAGAATATATCGATCATTTGAAGTTTCTGTTGAAACAGATATGGAAGCGGCCATTTTGAAAGCTTTGACATCACGGTTCTAAATTACCATATATGCAATAGTTTTAAATAATTTTTTTTACACATTTATAGGGAAAAACGACAGCAATTGTATGAAAAATATGTAATAATTAATGGCAATAATGCTTTATATGACCAGTAAACATTTTTGCATTCATTTGCAATTATTTTCTTCGTTTTAAACGATATTTATCAATATTCCATATATGGTAATATGAAACTATGATGTCATAGTTCTAAAATGGCGGCTCCCATATCCTTTTTAGAACAACCTTTAAATGGTCATATCTTTTTTGTTTATCATCCGATTTTGATAATTTTTTCACCTTTTTCCAAGTTTTTTAGAACTCTAAATAATAGAGCTGTTTGGCTGTGTCGCTAGAATCCCTTTAACAATGTGTTAATTAAACCACTCATTAGCCATTATGCGTCGAGCGAGCGAAGCGAGAATTGTTTTTATACTCAGTGTGTGCTTTGAAATTGTTTAACACATAATGGATTTAACAAAGTGTTATTTAAACCAGTCATTATCCATTATGCGTCGAGCGAGCGAAACGAGCGAGAGTTGTTTTTATACTGAGGTGCATCGAAATTGTTTAACACAAAAAGGATTTAACAATATGTTAATTAAACCACTCATTAGCCATTATTCTTCCAGCGAGCGAAGTGAAAGAGAAAAAAATATATACTGAGAGCGTGCATCGAAATTGTTTGATATTTTAGCTACAGTAACATGGACATACATGTATGATCCGGAAACTGTATGGGGGGGGGGGGGGTGCTAGGGGGCGCCGGGTGCGCTCCCCCTGGATCCGCTAGTGCGTACGATATACTAACATGTACGTATGTGATGGATAACTCGAAAGTATATGAAAGTAAGTATGAAACTAACATGTTCCGACGTGATTCTAACCCGTATGTACCTGATACGTATGTTTCTGGTAGAATAGCGTACGGCTGTCACAGTCACATCGACACGTGTCAGTATTACTAATGGTCTCACACCTCTATTATCTCCCCTGAAAGCTCAAGGACTTAGAGACAAAAGGAAAACAGAAAATAATTCTATTTTTTCTCAATTTTAGGCAATTTTTAATTTGAAAAATAGGTTTTTCTTTGCTTTAGCATACATCTGCAGTGTAAAAGACATATGATACAGAAAATCCCATGTTGATATGAGGTTTCATTCAAATTTCAGAATTGTTTGACCGAAGCACCACTTATTCAGCTAGATAGTGTATGAATTTTGTATTTTCCATAGGGTTCACAAAACATGAGCGAGAAAAAAAACCAACCTGGCTTATATATTTTATTGTTTTAAATTACTGGTCTTGGCTATACTGAAGATATTAAACCAACAACAATGTCTGCTGCCCTGCTTTGAAGCTCAGATGTTGGAAAAGGCTGTACAGTAACCCTATGGGAAAATTAATTGTGGTGTGAGACCTAATGTTCGCGTTAGCTGTCACTTTCGAACGTATATGTGAGCATCATCATCATATAATCTTGATATTTGTTTTAATTTATATTTCATATAAATCATATTTCATATTTTAATATGAAATAGTTCATATCCATTAAACATATTTTCAGGAGTGTGTGTTTAACATAAACAAGTATGTTAACATAAACAAGTACGCTACTTAACGACTTAACAGATCAACTTAAACTGTTGACATAGTTTGCACGTGTATTTACAAGAATTTGCTTATAGTCTTTTTCAGAAACCAGAAACTTAAGGAAGAAGAGAAAGGTGGATCACATTCTCCTAAGCATACCACTGATGAAACAGAGCGCACATGTTTTTTTCATTATGTATTGCATTATGTTAAATTTGATATTTCGACTTGATTGATGTTCACATTGTTGCTGCTACTACTACTGCTGCTACGACTGTTACTTCTGCTAATGCAACTACTGCTGCCTCTACTACTACTACTACTACTACTACTACTGATGTTGCTCTGCTGCTACTTCTACTGCTAATGCTGCTGTTCTGCTGCTGCAATTACTACTATTACTACTACTGCTGCTGCTGCTGCAGCTTCTACTACTGCTGCTGCTGCTACTTATACTACTACTACTACTGCTGTTGCTACTACTAGTCTACTACTGCTACTATTTCTACTACTACACATATTATTATTAGTAGTAGTAATGGTATTAGTAGCAGTAGTAGTAGCAGTTCTAAAAGTAGTAGTAGTAGCAGTAGTAGTGTAGTAGCAGGAGCAGTTGTTTAAAGTATAGTATTATCATCAACGTAAGCTGTAGTAGTAGTAGTAGTAATTGTTTTGGTATTTATATGCACTCGTTCTTCATCGTATTACGCTCCTAAAGTCTCGCAATATTGTTACTCTGAAGAACTCATGCATATATCCCCATACATATCTAATAACCTATAATTATTCAAAAAAATATATCACTTTTAAGTTAGAGAGATGTCTCTTTAACTTCAGATGTATCTCTTTTTAACGAGATATCTCTGTTCTTTGAGATATATCTGTTTTTAAGAGATATCTCTCGCTCTGATGACTTTTGTGTATTCGTTTCGATACGGAAGCTCATTCACCACTGTATTGGTAACAAATTGGCGAATACTATCCCACATATTGTAGGTTAAGCACATATGTCACCAGGGAAGCTATATTATTCAGGATACTTGTGATTGAAAAAATTCATTGTTCACCGTCTAGATGTAATATGCGTTGTTTTTAGTGTAGACCCATGTCTGTTACAAGAATAGGGTTACCATGCTAAAGCACGATAAAATATAAGTTTTATCACTTCGAGATGAAAATAAATCCTATATTCACGACAAACCAACAAATATCCTCTATAAATTGTTATTTAAATTATGTATTTATTTGTTTAAAATGTGTCTCGTCAGTTGATTGTGTAAATCACAAAAACTACATATTCATGGTATTTTCTTCTTATTGTGACAAAACGAGGAAATTACCTCGTTATTGCATGAATAGGATTTATACATGACTCAAAACACAGTTTGTTGTTACTGGGCACTACTGCTGCAAAACGAGGAAATTTCCTCGTTTTTACATGGATAGGATTTACACATGTCTCAAAATGCAGTTTGTTGTTACTCATCTTATCAGGGGTTCTGATTATTGTTTAATTTATTTGTTATTCATAATTTTCTGTTGCTGAGATGTTGAGATTTTACATTGTTTTCAGTAGTTCTTTTACAGGGATGGGATCTACAAAAGTTTCAAAACGCAGTTCATTGTTACTGGGCACTACTGCTGCAAAACGAGGAAATTTCCTCGTGTTTGGATGGATAGGATTTAAACATGACTCAAAACACAGTTTGTTGTTACTTGGCACTACTGCGGCAAAACGAGGAAGTGTCCTCGTTTTTACAGGGATGGGAGCTACAAAAGTTTCAAAACGCAGTTTGTTGTTACTGGTCACTACTGCTGCAAAACGAGGAAATTTCCTCGTTTTTACATGGATAGGATTTACACATGACTCAAAACACAGTTTGTTGTTACTTGGCACTACTGCGGCAAAACGAGGAAATTTCCTCGTTTTTACATGGATAGGATTTACACAGGACTCAAAACACAGTTTGTTGTTACTTGGTTCTACTGCGGCAAAAAACGAGGAAATTTCCTCGTTTTTACAGGGATGGGATCTACAAAAGTTTCAAAACTCAGTTTGTTGTTACTCATCTTATCAGGGGTTCTGATTTTTGTTTAATTTATTTGTTATTCATAATTTTCTGTTGCTGAGATGTTGAGATTTTACATTGTTTTCAGTAGGTGATAAGATTTGTTTTACTCGGTTCTCATCCTTAGATTCTATAGCAAAAATATAAATCTTTGGAAAATCGGAGTGAAAAGACGATAATTGTCAAGATTCTATTTTGAAAGGTACATATATTGAATCAATTTGCATAAATGTAGATGCAGTTTGCAGAGTTTTAAATAATCACAATGTAAATACCTTAATTTAAAAATAATTTTTACAATAAACTACCAAGATTTACAGGTATATCAAATTGCAGGTCAAAAACTGTAAAAACGTACTTAAACAAAATGTGACCAGACGGGACTCGAACCCAGAGCATTTGCTTTCTGTGCCACTTTTGAATTTCATCCTCGAAATTATTTCAATTCGGCATGATATATATAATATATATAACAGCGGACACAAGCTCAAAGAGCTTTTAACTGACAATAGACATTCACGCTGCTCAGTATGCAACACCTGCACACGTGCAAACCACTCGCGGAAGCTTAGACAGATCACATCTTCTACAGTTGCCATGAAATATGAAGCTTAGTTTTTTCCACGTGCTATACCACTGTGGAAATCAGTGCCGTTCATCTACTAGCTTGGTAACCGTCAAGTGGGAACTAACCACCTTCTCCCTTTAAAGCTTAAAATTGGGTTCCAACTATACTGGTATTAAGATGTCGAAGAAACATTATTTATTGTTATTAGAGGATGGACCTCTTCACGTATCACTTTGGATTTGTTTATGAATTTCTATTGTACATGCCAATAAAATCAAGCTCATGAAATTTTAAGTAAAGAGTATCAATATTGCTCCATTCAGGATATGGTATGTTGTATTTGTGATTTTAATCGATAGTATGTTTATAACTGAGTATAGTAAGCTCTACCGTGACTAAGTTACGTCTGTTTCAGCAGTATATTTATTGGATATTTCATGGTGTGTATTATGCATCAGCTTCACGTCAGTCATCTTGGGATGTATTTTCGCAGTGCATTATGGGTTGTTTACTATAGTTACCTTTTCGAAGCTGCCATTCATAAATGATGTCAACGTTTTTGTGTGAGCAAATTATGCCATCCAAAGGCATTAAAAAGCAAATTTGATGTAAGAGTCAAATATCTATTGATTTACACTGAGTAATAATTATATTTAATTATTTTTAGTGATTTAATTATAGTATATTGTTAGTGCACGCCTGTTTTGTGTGCGCACAAAGTTTATATTTGAATTGTGTTACGCAAGTATTCTATGTGCGCACGGTTATTTTGTGTGTTCTGCACACTTTTTTGTTTTGTACTTGTGTGGGTATATTAGCTCCTCTCGCTTTAAAATCGGAGAGAGAGACGACTGTGACGCTTGATATAAATCTAACATATATAGAATCAAACTATAAAGAAAAAGAACACATTTTAGGTGAAATTTTTTATTTAAAGTAGATCTATTTAAATAAACCTGAAAAGTTAAGAAAAAGGGATAGTATATTTGAAATTAAAATCCCTCTGCATATTGTCATAAAGAGCACTGGAATATTAAAGCATCATTATTTTATAATCAGACCTGTTGATCAGTTATTTATATCAGATGTTATATATAGAGAACATTGTTTTACTATTTAAACTATATATAGTTGAACTGATCATTGTGTTTAATGTGTTTCCCGGATCAATGAGAAAATTATTGAAACACATGTTAGAGTCAATATGAATTTTGACTGATCTCACTGAGATATGTACAAAGTAAACAAAAATAAACGGTCAGCAACCAAAACATAAAAGTACAAAAATAAACAGCCAGCTACCCAAGCGCGTAACAATACGTTTATAATGATAGTCTGAAGCTGTGCCGGTTAGGTCTAGCACCCAGGGGCCGTTATGGTAGCTTTGGTAAATCAGTCTAGAAGGATTTTAACAGGTAGTAGGTACACTCCAAATATCTATTTTCATAAGAAAGAAATATAAAAAGATCGGACAGGGAAAGTAGCATTCAAGGAGGACAGTAAACCACAAAACACAGAAACAAACACGCAAACAGACAAACAAGAAGGCAAAAGCAATAATAAATGCAAACGACATTACAAACACAAAAAGGGTTGACAATAGGGCTACGGCCTTGGAACGGTCAGTGGCAAAGTAGGCCACTGGGGGTTTAAACCGGTTCTAGGGTGCACCAAACCTCACACTTACCCTACTGTCATCCCATCAAAACAGGACAGTGTAAATAAAGAAATCCCCGCCATGATCTAATCTCTAACCAACAAGGCAGCATCAATAGGCAATATAAGTAAAACACAAATATGCTCGTGTAAATATAATACAAAAAAACAAAAGCATAGAAAGCCACAATGAAGGTACTCAATGACTAGGCAGAAGCCAGAGGAAAAATAATACAGGCGAGCAATAAAAATTGCCGGAATTGAGTTTTCCCTACACAAATTGCATATGGCAGAAAGGATTTCTCAAACACGGGTAGATGGTCGATGCCCACATTCGGGGAATAGTCGCTTTGGTCAATTGGCTTGCACATGACATTCTCTGATTTTTGAAAAAAAGATTTAATACAAAATCAGTCGTGCACAATGTTGAACACCAGCTCAATTCCGGTAATTTTATCGCTCTCCTGCATTACCGGAAATCCTCCGCCTTAAACTCTTGGTATTGTAAAAGAAATGTTGGCAGTGCGATTCCCGGGCGTGACAATGATGCCAAGATCTGTATTACTATTCGACGTAAAAAAAATGGATAAAAAGTTTACACAAAAGAGCATTGATGATTCGTTGCGGGTAATACAATAACCCCTGAGTGGTAGTCATTGGCATGTATTGTCGGCAACTACTATTGCCACCGTTAATGACGTAAACTTGTAAACCATGTATGCCGGTATTTTGAACGCTAATTATGACTCTTTCTGCGCAATAACTATTGGCAACGATCAAACCCGAGAATGAACATATTAATATTGCATCATCAATCTATTGTTTTTTGACGTTTTCCACTTTCATTTGGGACGCCCTTGACATCTTGGTTAGAGTTTCTGACTTGAGATCACTTGCCCCTCACTGCTGTGGGTTCGAGTCCAAATAGGACCAGGAATCGTTATATCCAGCTGGCTTGTCTTCCGCCAATGAAAGCTGGAAAAGTTGCCATATGACCTTAGCTTAAACGCCAACTCAATTCAGTTCGACTTTGAATTTACTTTTACATTCATCCTACTTTCAACATTAGCAGGGCTTAGTTTGAATGATGAATACTGGGCTGGGTTCAAATGTTGAACGCAGAGCTGGGTCCAAATGTAGGGCTGGAGTCGAATGCTGAGAACAGGGCTCTGGTTGAATGCTGACCGCAGGGCTGAATTGGAATGTTTAAAGCAGGACTAGGTTTGAATGTTCACTGCAGGACTGGTCCGAATATTGAATGCATGGCTGTGTTCGAGTGTTGAAGACATGCCTCTGTTTAAATGTTAATCGCAGGGCTGATTTCGTCATGGTACATTTTCAAACAGATTAATAAACGCTGTCTTTTTGAAAACAAAACCCTTTTTTAAATCGTTCTGTAGATCATATACAAACCGGAAATTGGTCATGAACTAAGAACACGTTGCAAAAAAAGAGTATGATAATGGACCTTTGGAAACGGCCGAAAACGACACATACGAAATATTGCAGTCTCGGTTTGACTGAGACTGTTCATGAGCGGTAGTGAAATATGCTAACTACCGGTCACGCACTCTAGCCTCGGGTTGAGCAGAACTTAATATTAATAAAATCAATAGTACAACATTTTAACCATCCCGAAGATGGCATGCATATGTCGGTGGATATGGAGTATCTTTCTTCCCCATGTCGTACGGCGTATGGTCCCAGTATCTAATCAAATTAAATGCCCCGAAGAGCGAAATAAACATAATGGAAATTAGTTGGGAGCAGCGGTTATGCAGCCTGCATATCACAAGTAACAGTCAAAAGTCTAAATTAAAAAGCTGACAACATATCCTATAAGTGGTTAAACAATACCTAGAGCCTTTAATCGGCCGGAGTAGTGGAACCACTGAATCGAAAATTAAGTAAGAAACCAAAAAGAAATGAAAAAAACGTACGACCGATAATTAAATAAAAGTATCGGGCTCAGCAATCTCCAAAGATCCAATGAATAACAGTACTGATTACAAGCGCGGAGAGACGTTTTACTGCCGCCACACTGCACAAGCAAAGCCAATGTGCTATAAAAAAAAGAGTATGATAATGGGCCTTTGGAAACGGCCAAAAACGTCACATACGAAATATTGCAGTCTCGGTTTGACTGAGACTGTTCATGAGCGGTAGTGAAATATGCTAGCTACCGGTCACGCCCTCTAGCCCCGAGTTGAGCAGAATTCTATATTAATAAAATCAATAGTACAACATTTTAACCATCCCGAAGATGGCATGCATATGGCGGTGGACATGGAGTATCTTTCTTCCCCATGTCGTACGGCGTATGGCCCCAGTATCTAATCAAATTAAATGCCCCGAAGAGCGAAATAAACATAATGGAATTTAGTTGGGAACAGCGGTTATGAAGCCTGCATATCACAAGTAACAGTCAAAAGACTAAATTAAAAAGCAGACAACATATCCTATAAGTGATTAAACAATAACCAGAGCCTTCGAATTAAGCAAAGTCAAGGATACATATGAATGTGAAAGGTATTTGTTTAAAACTGGTCTTGACAGATTCAAAGTTTCCTTTTTTGCAAAATTACAAATACGTTCTCATACGATAGCTATTGACGAAGGTAGATATATAAGAAAATTATTCATGATGACAGAATGTGTTTGTTATGCAATTAAGAGGTTGAAAATGAATTTCACTTTTGAGCCAGATTTCGGGGCAAATCAAGGTTTATAGATTTGCAATTTCCATCTGTCTGTCTATTCATCTGTCTATCGTTTTTTGTCTGTCCGTCCGACCTTCTACGCTTTTGACGTTTTGGCTAAAGTTTTTTGTTAGTTATTTTTCCTCATTTTTCAAAAATTATTTGAACTTATGATAGAGTAATGAAGACAAATTGAAAACTTAAAAATTAATAAAATTGTCTACGCCCCTAGGTTTTTGGCAAATATTTCAAAAGGTTTTTAACCTAGATTTCTGAAATTTTGCCAACTGTGACACTATCATATACTCATTCTCAGAAAATATGAAATAGATGAATTCAATATAATTTTGAGAAAATATATGTTTTGGGTACAAACCAACAATTTTAAAAATTCGCACATTTCTCAGAATTTATGAAAAATGTATGATAATGGACCTTTGGAAACGGCCGAGCACGACACATACGAAATATTGCAGTCTCGGTTTGATTGAGACTGTTCATGAGCGGTAGTGAAATATGCTAGCTACCGCTCACGCCCTCTAGCCCCGGGTTGAGCAGAAATTGATCTTTTTCACATTTTCACTGAATGTGTCTTAGATGTTAGTCTCAATTTTCAGAAAACTAGTTTGAAAACCTTTTGAAATATTTAACAAACAAACATTTTTTTTCTTTATTCTATCATAGGTTTAAATATTGTATCGGATAAATATAATCAAATATCTCGAAACAGTTTTATGTTTGCATATATATATAAGGGTGAAAAAATACATACATCTACAAAATACCTTTCAAAAAGTACTGGATCCCCGAGGGGATACGACAATGTTGGAATAAATTAATAGATGGGTATATATATATGCAAACACAAAACTGTTTCCAGATATTCAAATAGGTATTAATAATGACTTTAAAAAATGCAGATTACTTATAAAAAATAGACAATCAAGAATTCCGTAAGAACCGTTAAAATATTCTAAACCAATCTATATAAATATAATGCAATAGTGCAAATATATACACCGTCCTAAATTAGAGAAAATCCATTTATATAATACATAAAGCGAGACAATCTTGACAAATAATTTATAAAGAAAACGCCTTACCTACTATTCTGTAAATAGTGAAAATTGTCAAGAAACGTGGCAGCTTCATGTCGTAAGGTTTTAATCTGAAAAAAAATCTCCAAACGTAATCTCCAAACTTAATGTTAATACTAAGTTAAGTTTAAATCAAGTAACAAACAAAAATGTACTTCCGTAGTTGCTATGGACTCTTATAACTAGCTTGCATCTATGGTAATTCAAAATTTATTAGCATATTAATAGTTAACGTTATTTCATTGGATGAAACCTAACACGTGACTTCGTTTTCGTGAAGGTTACACATGCGTGAAGTGGGGAAACAACTTTTCTAATGCGATATACTTCGTATTTGTAATGGCATTCTCAATCTTAAAACGTTGTTAAAATCTAAATTTTGGAATTATAAGGATTTTTGTGACGTTTATATTTATGTAAACTTTGCCGATTCACACAACTATTTAATATAACGTTTACACAGTCCTGCACACATTCCATAAAATACATTTGAACCTTTAATATGAGATATGTTTCTTCAGTTTACATTTATAATTTATATATTTAAGGTAGAAAGTATTATTTGCCCCATAGCGATAACAAAGGTTGTATTATGTTTTGACTGGCCTTTAATAGCGTGCCATTTTTATTCTGACAGACGTCAAAGCTATGAATTTTACATGAGATATTGCTTAATACGAAAATGCGCTTTGACAACTAAAACCGATAACTGTATATGCATCTAATTTCATCCTCATTGATGAGAAAAAATGGTCCTATAGAAATCACAGCACCCAAACGCAATGGCACCGTAGATCCGCACTGTACCACAAACAAAGAGCAAATTAACTATATAATGAAAACGATAATACACAACAGAAAGAGTGGTGAAGGTGGGGTTACCGACTTCAAATGGTCAGTGGGCAATATGACCCACCTGTTAGCTTTATACACAACCTCGCTATTATCCTGTCTTCCGTGCTCAAACTGACAAGACAGTGTAAATGCACAGAAATACCTCAGGATGTATATAGACTTGTACTGAACAACCACAGAAATTGCAGCCCAAGCGAATACGACTAGAAAACCCGCGGGACAAAGCTTCAAGCATCAACATCCCATTTCAGGGTTTCAGAAGGTGCACTCATGGAGTCCCACGAGGTTGTCCGGTCATCACACAAGAAAAATATGAATCATAGTGACTGACTGTAGAGTGGTCTATCACCAAACATGGAGTGCGTGGTAAAATTAAAGTGTCGTATTCTTTTCTGACGAATTTCCTGATTAATTTTGTAAAGTGGTCAGGAAATCCGTCAGACCCCTTTAATTTCAAAAGTTTATAAATCACATCTCCATAGAATAACGGTTGTGATATTCATAGTCTCAGAAATGTTTTTAGGTTAGTGCGGCGATATAACTTTAAGAAAAATCTACGTAGTTTATGTTAATTAAAACGAAGGAGATTACTTGTAATAACTTGTTTTCGATAATTGAAATCCTTAACATCGTTACATGCCCTAGCAAAACGAATTAGCTGGGATACATAAACCCCGTATGATGTAGCACGAAGTATATCCCCATCTAATTGTGGATAGTTAATGATGTCAAAGTTAAAGTCATCTCTCTTATTATACATTTTAGTATGTCTGTAATCATTTGAAATCGAGAGATGAACATCGAGGAATGCTGCTATGGAATCCGAGCTGTTGACATTATTCAACGGGAGCTCTGGTGGATAAATAATAGCGACCATATGAGCTAAGAATTGATTATCAATATTGAGTATGTCATCCAGATACCGAGATGTATTATTAAACGCATCAATAATGTCTCTCTGGTTAGCAGGTGACAAACTCAACATACAATATATTTTATAACAGTATAATCTGCGACAATACCAATATTATAGCAATATTGAATAAATAGATCTTTTCTGCACTAATTTGGCAATACAAATTCTCCATTATTGTTGAAAACAATCCAAAGTTTGCACAGAATGCATAGTCATCCCGATCGTTTTTAGCCGGTTACTTTTAATCGGACATAAACATCTCAAACGGTGTCACAGTGCAGTTTGTAAAGAGGTGAATAGTACCAATGTTTATAGGATGTTTTTTTCCAGATAGACATTCAGAGCAGACTAATTTAATTACCTCAAAATTTAACCCAGAAAATGGCATAATTGAAATGAGTTTGATTTGTTTCAAACACCAGGGGCGACATCAACACCATTTTGAAAGTACATTTACTGCTGCCGGTATCTTATGTCCCATTTCAGAAAAAAGCACGTCCTGTAGTATTTGGATGCATATTCCCTGTATATACAGTGTCCATGTATTCCCAATGTCTTTTCAATTCCTTTATATGTTGTGAACTGTAAAGGAAAGGAAATAAAGGATGAATCAGTCCAAGGATGTCTTTTGTTAAAGCTTTTATAGAGAATGTGGATATAGTTTAAACAAGCTTTAGCTTAATAACATAAACATATAAAGCTTTCAGGAATTATGTAAACGTTATGAAAGGGTCCCCTATCTGTCGGGTTATCGAACAACCAAAGAGGAAAGCATAGTGGCGTATGTATAAGTGTCAACCACTAGACATGCAGTAAATTATTAAATGATAGGATTATAATCTCTTTCGATAAACACAAGTTTATTAAAGATTGTGTGAAAGTTATCATGACTAAATATATTCCGTGTAAGTATGTAAATCATGTCACCATAGAGGTCAGATTGTGAAGGGTTCATTTTTTTTTCCTTTTGCATTTTAAAAATAGATAATGATAGTATGATACGTATTGCCTACGTTTTCCGAAGGTTATGGTAACGCCTGGTGGAGTAGCGTTTTAATTATTCAAAAGTTACGAATATTAAGGTCCACATTGAGACTACGAGCTCTAGACAAAGTAATATGTGGAAAAAAACATATACCGTATAAGAACTTGCTCGAAAAACATAGTCTAAATGGTGGGGATATTTAACAATGTTTCAATTGAAATCATCTGTATTGTCATAAATTGTGTTGATTATTTCTCTCATCGAGAGAAGATAATCGAGATAAGAAGCAACATTATCGGAAATATTAGCTTTGTTGAGTTGAACTGTGGGCTTTATTCAACGTTAGCACTTGTGGATATATATTATTGACCATAGTAGAAAATAATGTGTTGTCAATAGTCAACAGTGACGGGTGTCACGAAAGGCTGCTATGACTTATACCTGTGTATCTGATGAAAACACCTTTCATAGCAATATAAAAAGGCCGCTGGGGGTTTAAACCAGATTCTAGGGTGCACCAAACTCACATTTACCCTACGGTCAACCCAATAAAACGGGACAGTGTAAATAAAGAAATCCCCGCCATGAACTATTCTCTAACCAACAAGGCAGATTAAATAGGCAATATAAGTAAAACACAAAGATGCTCGTGTATATATAAATACAAATAACACCAATAACCTAGAAAGCCGCAAAGAAGGTACTCAATGACTTGGCATAAGCCAAAGCAACGAGAGAATAAACCATTGAGGGCGCGACAAGACAAAACTACAGACAAAAATCAAGCGTCACCGTCCTTTTGGGCTTTAGGTAGACGTCATCATAAGGTTCACAGCCTGTCCGGTTATCGCATAATTAAAGATAAAAGCATAGTGGCGAACTGTAAATGGGTCCACCAACAAGCATGCAGTGCGTTGCAAAATGATAGGGTCATAACCTCTTTTGATAAACCTTTGAACAAGTTTAACAAAGATAGTATGAAAGTGATCATGACCAAGGATCTTACGAAGTTTGTAAATCACGTCACCATAGAAGTGAAACATGGAACGATCAGTAGGCAATAACGCCTACAGGTTAGCTTGAATTAATTTTATATGTACACAATCCTCGCTATTATATTGTCTTCAGGGCCCATATAGACAAGACAGTGTAAATAAACTACATCACATCAAACGGAATTCTCTGAAAAATCTTAACATGGTCATCTCTTAAATGACCATGTATATAGTTATATACTATAAAAAACTACTCATATAAAGCCACAAAGTATGTAATGTTAGTATAAACCCGCTTTGAATAATTTATTTCTGAATGTATCAATGTGCGTTTTATAATTATATAACATTACACAAACTACCCTGGGAACAAAAGGAAAACGGATCGGATATTTAAACATATCGATATTTTGAATTGAGCTAGATAACGCAACTAACAGCTCATTGTGAACGTTACTAAACAATGCCCGGGTTTTTATAAACAGAAAGGTTTCTGTTCCCGGAAACATAGGAATTGTTAAATAACACATGCATAAAACATGTTTGTTATAAACGTGTACTTCTATTACAGAGGCAATATTATTATGGACGGAGGGACATTATATTATAGAGGCAATATCCTTATTGACTCAGGGTAGAGGCAAAAACATTATAGAATGACCGACTTCATAGAGGAAATATTCTTATGGACTGAGGAACTTCATGAAGGCAATATCCTTATGGACTTCATACAGTAGTAGACCATGAGCCAGACAATTTTTCGCTACCATTTCATGTGGCAAATTATTACTGGCACATTGTAGAGAAAGAAAAAATCCATGCAGTACAACAGGGTAGCTAATAAGCTTCTGGTCTGCTACAAGACAAATTAAAATGTGTATCCCGGGCTCATATTTGGCCCCGACCCAGGGGCCACATATTTACATAGTTATATAGGACAATCTTTTAAAAACAAACCTTTTCTGGAACTACAAAAGCTAGATGTCTAATATTTTGTATGTAGTATAAGCCAATAGTACTCTACCCAATTTTCTAAAATGATAACCCTGGGGTAATATTTGGTCACATCCCAGGGTCACATATTTACATAAAATATATAAAAATCGTTAAAAAAAATCTTCTCCGAAACATTTTTCATGTAGCATAAGCTTATGTTTCTCTACTAAATATAGATATAAAAGTCGAATAGGAAAAACAGCATTCAAGGACGACAGTCAATCACAAACACAGACAGAAACAAAGAACAAATTGAAAAATGAATAGAAGGTCAAACAGACATCACAAACACAAATGGGTTGACAATAAGGCTACCGCCTTGGAACGGTCAGTGACGAAAAAGGACTCTTGGGTTTAAACCAGGTTCTAGGGTGCACCAAACCTCACACTTACCCTACCATCAATCCAATAAAACGGGACAGTGTAAATAAAGAAATCCCCGCCATGAACTATTCTCTGACCAACAAGGCAGCAATAATAGGCAATATAAGTAAAACACAGAGATGCTGGTGTATATATAAATACAAAAACAACTTTGTCCTCTATGTCCTCTTGTTTATTACTTGCAGTTGTATACCTTCTTTTTTTTATTTTTTAAAATCACTTCAACACGTTCCATTAGTATTTGACTATTTCCATACTGTCAAGTTGTTATTGTTGGGGGTTAAAATTCTCTTAGACTCACTGTTTAACACATTTTTTGTTAAGATGAGACCTTAACAAAATTATGTTAAGATTTTATTTTATTTACAAATCGTTAATAATAGTGTTTTAACAGAACATAATCTTGTTAAGGTAAGTTTGACCAACTTTTACTAATCAGTTTCACCTTCAGAAAATTCTGTTAAGATATTTATTTTGATTTTTGATTATTTTATTTTACAAATTGACCTTAAAGGGTCACACGACAATCTTGAAGTATTTGAAAAGGGTGTCTCTATTTATATATCCAGTATCATTTTTACTTTTACCCTAGTTTGTAGTTGCATTTAAATAAATCAAATATTAAGTATACACTAGTTCGTCTTATTAAATTATAAGTTTTAAGATATTATTGGTGCAATAATATGCAAAAACAAATGTCTTAATACAATTCTAATAATTAACATTGATGATTTAACAAATGCCGTTTATGTAGAAAAACTAACGGGACGCAGCTAGTTTGTAAAAAATCAAAATTGCCGTGTGTCCCTTCAACAACATTTTGTGAAGATTTTTTTTTTTACGAATTGACAGTCTTTCACGTTAAGAAAATTCTGTTAAAGGTAAAATACAGCGTGTCTTTTGAGCTTATATTCTGAAATGTATGTATATAATAAACAATCTTACACTTATTGGTTGTCTCGTTTTGTCACAGTAGCCAATTATACCTCATAGCGCACACGCTTCGAGTTTCGCCCTTTTTGAAGACAGGTAAGTGTCACGAGACCTGTGACGTCATTGGAACTAAGCGATTGGCAACTCCGCATTAAATCTGCATTGCCTATGTAGGATTACGTTTTATGGTATGTGTTAAAAATGCCGTGTCTGTTTCTGGGTGCAAACGTGTGCATACAAAAGGACAATATAATAATATCAGTTTCTTTCGTGTTCTAAATCAGGTTACTGATTAAGATAATAGTGTGGTTGGACCGCTGCCGACGAAAGTCGCCCGTCTCGTCAAAAAAGTGGGAACCTACGAAAGCCGCGCGAGTTTGTAGTCACATGTTGGATTCGTGGGAGGTCCATACTTTGGTTTCTTTTTCGTTGAATTTGGAGAACAAACGGCCATGCCGATTAAAAAAAATAGCGGTACCAACAATATTACAAAAATGAAAAGTGCCTAACCCCGCCGTCCCCGAGCAAGCTTTATTCGCCGATTCAACCGTCGTTGAGGAGTAAATTAATAAATGAGGTAACATAAACTTTTTTGTTCTATTATAGCACTTCATCGGGTATATGTATGCTAAATTGTAGAAAGATATATAGACTTAGATCTTTATATACACCGTGATTGTTTAGCTGTTGAATTAGAAGCATGCGTCTTTACGTGAATCCGAACATAGCTGACGGTGCTAATATAATGTAGCTGTCTTTTTCAAAAGATTGCTAAAAAAAGGTTCAGCATATACCTTTAAATGAATTCGGTGTCTTTGTTTCAATACGTATTTTGTAGGTTTATTTATTTTTTTAACTATATACCCTCTTCTGCCAATAGTGTTATAGATCTATATATATTTATATATCGTCCACACATATCGGTCTCTGGATTAAAAAAACAAATATGACAAAATACAAGGCAGAAAATTGATAATGTTACTAGCTATAATCTTAGTTCAGTAATGTTTTATGGCAAAACAATAACGACTCTTAGCTTATACAATAAGTAAAATAAGTACCTTACAAGATATACTTTTTATATTATGGTACATTTGATATGTTGGGTCTGTTGTTTCGATCTCTACATGTACATAATGCATAATATCGTGCTCATAATACATTTGGCTATAGTATGTTTATCTCTTTGTACGCGCTAAACTAGTTTCCCACGCATCATATATCCGTTTTGTACAGTACGCGTTACTCCACTCACGGAATTGCAATAAACAGAAAATGTGTCTTAAAACTATGTTTCCCTAATTGGTGCGTGCTTTTGTCATATGAAAAAACACGAATACTAAAAACTGGAAATCACCGAAACTCATACCAATAGTTAATCAACAATGTAATCTGAAAAAAATGATTTCAGATTACATTGTTAATAAACTTAATAAAATATAAGTATGTGTTTCGGTGATTTCCAGCTTTTAGTATTTGTGTTTTCATCACGTTATCGTATGTTAATTCCGTTAGCTAAGCCAATTTAAGGGAAACAATTCATTTGAGGAACTACTTTCAAGGGAAGTCACTCGTCCCACGATGATAAGTGAGCGAGATGCTGCGATTGAGCACGCACCTGTTGGTCTCGATTTACCGGCTCGAGTATTTTATCGAATAGACATGTACTTATTATTGCGTCTTTTAGCCATATTTGAGGAAGAATAATGGCTTGACAATTTAAATATATTTACCACCGCTTTCGGTGCCTATTTATGAACTCACTAGTTATATTATTTTGCCATAAACTGTTTTTCAACGCGCGAAAATTCGTTTCTTTGTTACGTGTACTAGTCTCATTTATTTGACATCTTTGGTAGTGCATAAAATACACGTCTTCGAACGGCAAGAGGATTTTTGATATGTGCCATCCTCCGTCTAACGTTATGGTGCATCTATAAACGTCCGTATGTAAAAAAAAAAGAAGCACCAAAGACGTCAAATAAATGAGACTACCATCGAACTACGATAAGGATTTGTTCAAAGACTTGTCGAGGGCTGGCGTGGCGCAGTCGGTTAAGGTTATCTATGACTGTTCAATCCTCCGTGGTGCCACTGAGTTCCGTCGGTGTGTTCTTGGGCAAGACACTCTCCCTCAGCCTCGTCCGTCGGATGGGGACGTAAACCGGGCGGTCCCGTGTATCGATCTATCCTCCGAGCACGTAAAAGAACCATAGGAATCTATTCGATAATAAGAGTATGGCAGGTTCCCCGGATTCCTATGTATCCTTCCCTTCTCTCTGGGGAGGCTCTAAATAACCTATACTGTGTTGATGAGCCGTTAAACAACATTCAATTCAATTCAAAGACTTATCCATAGATACTTCATCCACAATGCTGTCCACTCAGCCTTGATGGATCACCAATTATTGTGCATTTAATTCAAATGTTTATACGGTAGTAAGAAATCCACAAGATGGGCACAATAGTGGACTAGGAAACAATATTTCAAATTTGGGGTTTGATTCCATTCACAGCAGTGCCTTTTAAATGTGAATCCTTTTTTAAAAGACAAGCTAGAAGTCGGTCGAATCTAGATTGACAGCGGCAACAGGTGTGCACACCAGATGTCGTGCGTTCAATCAAGGCCTGATAATACTGAATTCTTTATAAAAATGATAGTAGCTCCTTTGCTTCAATGCTCTGCATATAAAGAGAATTTCCAGTTGTTTTTTGTTTGTATGGTATTTTACGTCATTTTCAACACGTAAGGTTATTTATGACGGTCAATTTTTTTGTGGTGGAGGCAAACCAGTACTGTACACCTCCCGCCATCATTAAGAATTGACACTTCCTCACTTATAAGTCGAGTTCCCTGCGGGATTCGAACCCGCAGCGGTGAGAGAATTTCTAGGACTGGTCAGCCTAGTTTTGGTATATTGTGACTGGATGGGGCTTCATGTAATTTTCTACAGTATGGAGTTCCAGTGTTACAGCATTATAAAGCTCACGACTAGAAGTAAGACACCGTCCTGATCAGATGGTTAAAAAACATCACACATAAGACCGTTCATACCTTTATGATTGAGAAGGCCATTTAGTTAAGCATTAGGGTCAATGAAATTAATTTATTTGTATAACATTATCTATGTTATTTAGAGACGCACCAGAGAGCAGGGTCAAATCACGCGTACCATTTTACATTCAAATGTTTTTTATGGTTCTTAACGGAGGATAGACTACACTTCTTTACGTAGAATAAGTCCCGTGAAGTGGCAAAGGAAGGGTATCTTTCGCAAGATATTTATAATAACCCGTAGAACTATCACTACATGATGAATACCATTTACTGTTTTAATTTCCATATAACATGTATCTTGAACGCAATGCCTATGTACACATACATGTATAGATGCAGTCTTCGATTTAAGTTTTCAAAATCATTAGCCCAAATTCTTATATACTCACTGAAGACTAGAATTTTTATTTAGCCCGACTACATAAATTTCCGAATTTTCACTAGACTGAATGACAGTTTACTAGCCCCGGGCTTTGGGCTAGTGGGTTAATTTGAAGACTGTAGATGTAAGCAGTTTTAATTCATTCATGGGTCATACACATTTTTAGCACAATTCGACATTGCAATTATATATGGATCACAACTTTGAGAATAAAGGAACTTGTGCAAGAGGCATGGTAGGCTATTGATACCAAATTATACAAAAGTGAGGTTTCATTTCATTTTGCCAAGTGGTTAAACAGATATCAGCTTCTGTCCATATTTTTAACACTATTTGACAATTATTTGACAATTTAAGTAAAAAAAGGGGCACAATTTTTTCAAAAACCCTAACCCTAACCCTAACCTTTCTTTACTTATTAAAGTGGTTTTGTTGAACTGTGCCTTTAAAACTTGATGACTTACAGGTTTATTTTTTTATTTTATAGTCAATTAAATGACACTTCACTATGAAAAGTGCAATTTAGAACTGAATTTACTGTTCTATATTTTTTAATATTAATGATTAAACAAATGCAAATTATGTAGAAAAAATTATGGGGGTTATACTGCAAGTTTTTAAATCAAGATTGCCATGTGTACCTTTAAACTAAAGTGACATACAAATGTGGTTTAGCTTGACTTCTTGAAAAAAAGCAAATGTGTGTTCGGGTTTCGTTTTGCCTATGGTGATTTATCGAATGGTTAACGCGAGCCTAGGTGGAGTACTGCCAATACGTGTACATAGGCAATGAAAAATAACTTATTTCAAAGATGATTTTTAGAACTCACTGTTAACTGAATTAAAATTCCCTTTACATTTACATGTGACTTGCTACAATCTGACTCACTTGTCTTAGATAATCGGAGATTCTACAGGTTGTCGTTGAGCTCTGATAACAGACTGAATGAAAGTTGTTTGAGAGAGAGGGCAGGGTACATGGTCATGACATTTCATTCCTGTCAAGTTTATATTGTTTTTACAAAGTGTTCACTTTGATGTTATTTGTTATATGTGAAAAGAGTCTAAATATATTGTGTCATTACGCATCGATACTGACGATAGTTAAAAAAAACAAAACATCCTCACTTTTTGAAGAACGTTTCCTGAAGGCAATTATTTTACTACGGATTATTCTAAATGTATACATGTTATAAAATACAACATTTACCATTCTGGAGTTTTACTATCATAAACACCGTCGCCACCGTTCAACTTCAACGCAACAAGTTCTAACGTCATGAACGTGATGAAGGATTGAATGCGCCGGGCAAAACTTCATCAGAAATCCTCAAAAGTACTTTTCCTGGAAACTCCGTCTCAGCTTACTAACTAAGTAATGCATCATCCATTGCCCCAACTCTCTATCAGAAATTTTAACATATCCAATAATTATTCTTGCCATGTTATTAAATCCAGTTTATTTGAATTCTGAATGAAAATCCCGAACAAAAGAATGGCCGCCATGTTGTTCTTCTTCCATTTATGTCGATTTATACGCGTGATGCGGTTATATGTATCATATAAGGGATACACTTATTTGCTTAAAAACTATCATATACTATTTATACATGACCAGTGTTTTGTAATAACATCAATTTGTTAATAAATCGACACCTGTAAAGCATATTTCTTGTCAGGGAGCAAAAGAAAACAGTAATCACGATGGGACTATTTACGCGGAAGCCGCATCACAACATACCCTGACAAACCCGCGTCTTATGAATAAAACCACGGGTCAGACCGGGTAGGATAATTAATAGGTCGCAAACGTAATGAAAATATGACATACAAGGCAATTTGGTGCATTTATGGCATCATACATTAACTTGGAGGCACTACATGGATACATAAACATCCCAATTACCCATAAATGCAAGTCTGTTACTAGCTTTGTGATTAAAAGTTAAGTTTCCATGACTGGACAGAATACTTTGCTTACAATTCTCTCGAACGTTTTCTCAGAAAATCCCATTTTAGGGAGTAAGGGGAAAGATTGGTGGTGTCACACATATACAATTATACTTTTGCAAATTATAATGCTGAAGAGCTATTTAACAATAAATGTTGAATCTTCGACTTATCGTATTACTTAAAAAATAAAATCACAACATATTAAATATGTGAAATAAATTTGTGGTTTTAATAAAATGAAATGCAACACTTAGTATCGGTATATTAATTTTGCTGGTCATATATCGTTTATTAGGTGTACCTTACGAGTAGCACTGGTAGCAGCCTCAAATTAAAGTTAGAACTCCCCTAATATTATGACAATATCTACTTGTATGATGACACTATACCTAGTACAGACATAAACACGGTAGAAATATGATGCATACATAATTTTGGAATGTAAATTTTGTTTTAAAACAACAGGAATGTCCATTTCGGTTATTTCACACATTGTTTTCTCGTTTAGGGCAAATCATTTTGTTAGAAACTGCGACCATACGCCGCTGGCCATGAATGGTATAAAAATACATCATTAAAGGTTCCATGTTCACCGTCATATGCATACCATCTTCAGGATGGCTCAAGTTCCTGTACTATTGACATTTTAAAAATTGAGTCAACACGGGCTAGAGGTTGTGAACGGTAGCAAGCACTTTTCAATACCGTTCATGAACAGCCTCAATCAATCCAAGACTGCATTATTTTTTATATTTATCGTGTTCGGCGATTTCCAAATTCCCCTCTTATACTCTTTTTTTTGGAAGAACTATACAGCGGACACTGTTATGTCGACAGACAGACGGACGGACGGACGGAAAGGCTTTCAAACTATGCTTTGTGTGACTTTAAACTTTGGTCAGATTCGACTGTGTTTCTTTTTAGTGCGACATTTTTCAAGCCTAAAACATTGTGTTTTATTCCCACAACAAAAAACATTTGACAAAGAATGATCAGTCATAAAAGCGTCAAACACGGTAGTCCTCGTAAGAACGGATGGAAGGAAGGATATGAAGGATATGAATATGAGGTTTGAATATTTCGGTTTAATGAGATTTTTCCTTCATTAACTTTTAACTCACAATTGCAATTTTTTTAAAGCATTTTTAAAAGCATTTTAGTTGAACTAAGAAGTAGCATCTAACCCTATAAGAAGTAGCTTCTAACTTGGACAGCCTGAATTCAGTATACCTTACCCATTACTATCCCGCCAAACACACACAACTACCCACTAAACATCGTTTTGCGGGAGAATAAATACATATATATGTATATGTATATGTTGTATGATCATAGCTATTATGTTAAAGACATTTTCTATAGTTTTTTCTGCATAACAGATTTTCTTTAAAGCAAGTCTATCATATTTATAGACAAAAAATGCAAAAATAATGGTAGGTCACCATAATTGTCATAAAATCATAACTGTCATAATTGTCATAAATTTCACCATAAAATCATTTTTTAAAAAATGAATTGTAATGCCACCGTCATGTCAATCTGTCCAAAACAGTTGAACAAGTCCATGAAGATATTTTTGAAGTCTAATAATGTATTCACTTGTCACAATTCTGCTAAAATTGTATTAAAGTAAAGAACATTTAATTATAATAACATTTAAAGCGCATCTTTATGTAAAACCTATTTTTTTTACAAAATCTGTTGAGACCATTACTCACAATGTATGCATAACTTAGCCCATAACGTTACAATTTCCATTTATTTTGTATGTTCCCAATAACAGAATATATTAAACTCTCTAAGCACATAGTTAACGTATATCAAAACAAAATGTGCAATAAAAATGATAGGTCCCCATGCGTGTTTAGAATTATTTTTTTTGAAACCCTATCCCACTGCTAGAAGGCCAAGTTTTCTATGAAATTATATAGAAATGGTGTATTTTCATTTTTTGTTATGTTTCTAATAACTTCCTAGGCACTTATTTGAACATATAGTAAGACAATATATGCAGTTAAAATTATAGATCACCATGCAAATTGAGATTTAATATTGTTTTTTGGAACACTACCATTATGCTTAATTTTTTTAATTTGAAATTATAGATCACCATGCAAATTGAGATTTAATATTGTTTTTTGGAACACTACCATTATGCTTATTTTTTTTTATTTTTTTTGAATTTTTACAAAATGTTATATTTTCCCTATTTTATGTATTTTTCTAATAATAGGCATTTATATAAATAAAGACAATAAATACAACTAGACATCAAGAGCAACATTCTTGTAAACTTTTAGGAAAATCCATCCAATAGTTTTAGAAGAGAAGTCTACCAAAATTCTGCGCATGAAAAACTACAGAAAATGCCTTTATATAAGGACCAATAAGTAATAGCACTACTGATTTGTAATTGGGGCGATTTTTTACAGTCGCGACACAGCACTAAACAAACGCTACTGTGAATTTCAATAAATACTGAATAGAGAAAAGCAACGGGATTTGACACTAGTTTTAATTTGACTTTCATGGTAAACAGACAGATTGACGTTTTCCAACCTCGTGTTTCCGTTGTGCCAATATTTATCCCCCTGAGAGTAATACCGATAACATCTCATTGAAAGACTTTCGAATTTCGCAGGTAAACAATTTTAATTTTGATGGAACACGATAAATACAAAAAGATAGGGCAGTCTCGGTTTGACTGTTTATGAAAGGTTGTAAAACGTGCTTGCGTGCTTATTAAAATTTCAACAGCACAGAAATTCGAGCCATCCCGAAATTGATATGCATATGTCGGTGAACATGAAACCTTTATTCCAGGGCTAGCGGCGTATAGTCCAAGTTTCTAACAAAATGCTTTGCCCTAAACTAAGAAACAATGGGCGAAATTAACTAAATGAAAATTCAGTTGGGAGCAGAGGTTATGAAGCCTGCTTGCGTATCACAGGTAACAATCAAAATACTAAATTAAGAGCAGGCAACACATCCAAAGGGTGATTAAACAATATTAAAACCTTTAAAGGCTGGAACCACCTATTCAAAATTCAAGTAAGAAAAAAAAAGTATTTGAGATTGTACCACCGATATCTATAAATATCGAGCTCAGCGATCTTCGAAGATCGGAATTAATAACAGTTCCGATTGCAAGCAATGAGAGACGTTTTACCGCCTCCACACTGTCCAGGCAACGCTACTGTGATACGTATATAAAAAGTATGAAAAGAGAAATTTTAAAATCGTCGAACACGATAAATACAAAAAATATTGCAGTCTCGGTTTGATTGAGAATGTTCATGAACGATAGGGAAACGTACTTGCTACCGTTCACACCCTCTAGTATAGGGTTGAGCAGAACTCAGTATTTATAAAGTCAATACACTACTCAACTTTTATAATCGGTCACTCAGGATTTTTGAAAATAGCACGAATACTAAAAACTGGAAGTCACCGAAACACATACCAAGATTTTATTAAGTTTATCAACAAGGTTTTAGTCCAGTCAAGGCAGATTAAGTTTTATCAATCGCCAGCGATATTTTTAAACGATGCCAGTTAAAATTTCAATTGAAAATATGAATTAATAAAAGAAATATAATTCTTTGAAAAGTGACCGATTATAAAAGTTGAGTAGTGTAGTACAGGAATGTGAGTCATCCCGAACAATCGTAAGGACTTTTTCTCGAATAGTAACCATCATTACAATTTCAAAAGCAATATATGTGTTTTCATTAATGATCCTTTTTAAAATAATTACCAGTCCGAAAATGAGACCAAAATTATTGTAACTTCATTTCTTGTGATTTAATAAGCATACGACTTTGCCTGTATTAATCCAGCAATACATTTCGATACGTAAAATAGTATTGTCGGATTGTGCATGGGAACAACATTGTAAAGTTTTGAGTGTTTTTTTAGCGTTTTCGATATTATTGTATATATATTGCACTGACATATACTAATTAAGCTAGTACTAATGTTACACAATTTGTTTATGCAATTATAGAAATTGTTTTTTTTTATAATAACTGCACTGATATAGGAATCCATTTAAACAATATTGAACAATGAAATCTGAGTTTATTGGATTTTCTTTATTCAACGCATGAATAGACTCAATAAAACCTAGTCTGCCACTTTTCTCTTGTTTGTGTTTGCGGCTTCCAATGGATCCCCTTTTCAGTATTTATTGACATTTCGACTAGAGTTTGTTTAGTGCTGTGTGGCGGCCGTTAAAAGTCGCCATGACTACAAATCAGTAGTGTGATTACGTCGATATACTACGCTGGCCTAACGTTGTTGTACAACCGTCGTACCATCGTTGGAGCAGCTTGACAATACTACGTTGAGCCAAAGTTGTCAACAAACGTTAGAAAGATGGTTTTGTGGATCCTACATCCGCTATGTGCTTTACCCTTGATTCCATAATGCTGGTTCGAGTGTCCTGTGGTCGTGGGGGCGGGGGGGGGGGGGACACCCCTCGTATTTAACCCGCGACCCTGCGTGTCTAACGTGTGCGTAGGCAGGCAGGTTGCTAACTATTTAGCTCCGTTTACCGCGCCAGTCTTCCCCACTTCAGATCCGTGCACTTTATGAGTCGCCGACCACACATTCCGTATATACAAAGCCTAGATATGCATTTTGAGCGGACCATAGCACCACTGTCAGCCATGTAGGCTGTCGACGCTCATCTAACGGCATCTCGCCCATGGCTGTTCCTGGCGTTGTTCAACGGCGGGCGGGACAAGAGAGACGACACCGATCTTGGTCCACAGCACTACCAGGGTGAAAAAGCCAACAGTGCTGTGGTGCTTTCTCCCCGACGTGCACGGGTCGTTGTCCACAGGAAAGAGTTCAATCATATGCCGGCGATGTCTATTTGTAGAGTTCGGTGGATGTGTACGGGGAGGGGACGGGAGGGGAAAGGAGGATTCTACAGGATAACATTAAATTAACGAATACAATATGACAGTAGCTAATTTCTATTATTTCACAATAACATAACAAAAAAGTTCGCATAACAGAAATAACCCTTGCCCTATAACGTGCTCCCATGATAGATCCCGATACACGGGACCTCCCGGCTTACGTACCCATACGACGGACGAGTCTAGGGAAAAGAATCTTACTAAAAAAACACAACCAACTCAGTGGCGCCGGAAAGGTTTGGACTAGCTTCATCCGGATTTCAAATTCATCCCCTATCCACTGGGCCGCGCTGATAAGTTATTCTATTTGATCTGATTATCTACTCTCTGTGTATCTTGACTGTGAGGGGAACTTATTATTTATTTCTGTATCTAATTCTCTTATGAACCTCGGCGGTGGCTTATTTGTGAAAAGTCTGCCGTGCATGCGGGAGGTTGTGGGTTTACACAATACTCCTGATAGCGCCCTTGCTTGACGTTTAGCATATAAAGGGCAATCCCAGGGCTGGTCGGCCAGTGTCAGTATAATGTGACTGAGTGGTACATCATGTGTCTATGCATACGTGTATATCGAGACATTGTTAAACGTGCATAACATGATGTCGATATTTTTCTTAAATTTGCTAAGATTTGAATATATTTAAATAAAAAAATATTAAAAGATCGGACAGGAAAAGTAGCATTCAAGGAGGACAGTCAACCACAAAACACAGAAACAAACCCGCAAACAGACAAACAAGAAGGCAAAAGTAATAATAAATACAAACAACATCACAAAAACAAAAGAGTTGACAATAGGGCTACTAAATGTAATTGTCAGATTGAAAAAAGAATGGTTAATGATAACCTTGGAATAAAGTAACGAGAATACATACTGACCAAGTACACAAATGATTGTAAGCGTTGTTTTATGTTTTCAAGAAATGATCTATACACTGTTAAGTTACGCAATATTCCTATTTTATTTCGACTGTTTGCAGCTTTGCAATGTTGCATTAATTAGCCCGTTTTAATAAACAAAATATGGACATGTACCGATAAAAACTATTTGAATATCACCGCCATATTTGCTCAAAGTATTGGTTTCTGTCGTACAGGCTCACATAGCCTGTTATATCTATATCGTTTATGTTATTAAATTCAGCAACACAATGTTGACAACTGGTATACCTTTTTAAAAGCATAGAATTCATTTTCGAAGGATAGTCATCATTTCCGTGGACACTGAAAACAAATGCCTGTGGCAATAGTTGTTATACATCAGGTTCGATCTTGTTTTGATCATGTTTCATTTCAGTATTCATAATTCCGTCGCAAACAAACCGGGACATAATGTGCAACATTGCAGCAGGAAAACACCAGGATTTTCGATAGACTCTATGAGGCTTTCATCAAACGCATTTTCAAGAAAATTAAATATAAACTTCTTACATTTCACACACGTATTGATCAAAATCAAATATAGAAGCGGGGATAGGGCTTTCTCCAACTTTTACTTGTTTATGACACGTGAGTTAAACATTTATTTGTTATATTTACCAAATTTTGTCAGTGTGTCCATTGTATGGACTTAACATGGTATGCTAGCACAACTGCATTGATGAGATCTACTTCCTCTGAAATATAAATAGTTGGTACAAATCATGTATCTCAACTTCTTTGTGCAAGATATAGACGAAGCTTTATTAGTGTGTTCTTCTTATGCATCGGACACGGACCGCGTATCTTTGGCCACTACGACCTACTTGAATGCCAAGTGCATTTGTGTGCAAATAATATACTATATCTAATGTTTGAATGTTGTATATGCCTGCCAGAGGTATAATATACAGATTATATTTATTATTTTTCTATTAAATGTGCCATTCTAGTTAAAATTCTAAATATGTTCAGTCTTCCTGCATGAATTTAACAAACTTTGGTCTCACAATGTATGGCATAATGATTAATGATGAACACATTAATTATGAAATTGATCTCCTGGCAATGAATCATATCATTAAATAAACATTAACCCTTTATCTAAATGCACTCTGTGGAAACGCAAACTACATTTGTTGATTTATTTCCATAAAATATTCAGTTAGCAAAGCCAGCGGATGTATAGCTCTTTTGTTCAGGTTGTTTGTACAAAATAAATAATTAGCTCGATTACAGGACGCATATGAGAGTTCATTAAATCACCCAGGTATCTGCGTCGGCGTCCCAATTGACTTCGTGTTTAGCATGTAAGGTTTGTTGGTATATCTATATTACTTACATGTCTAATCCTAGCTAAACCAACTGTTGGTCAAATACTCCCTTGGATCCCACAGAAACAAAGCAAGTATATTCCGTAAATTATTTCATTGCCCATTTTGCATCGAATTAAGCGTGTAAGCTTTGTTTTCAGGTATATCTTTTACATTTCTTATCCAAACTTAACCAGATCTGGGCATGGCTTTCTTTTTTATTGTATTATCCAGAGGGTTGCATAGGTAATTGTGCCATCTATAAATCCTACCATAGGGAACCCAATTTGTGACAGCCCGTTAGATTTGGATCAAAGACAGATAAAGGTTTGCATGTAAGCAGTTGTATATTTATATTATTTAAATTACTTTTCATAACCAAATGTTGCCATGTGACTCCTTATGGCATTATCTAGATGTGTCAAAAGTAAGTTAGGCTCAACGGAATCATGAGCTCTATGGCTCAACTACACATAGTTTATGAATAACTAATACTTTTGATATATTTAAATACCCAAGGAGTTGTTACTGATGGTATCATTCACACTAATTTTCGTAGTTCAACCATATTTGAGCATAAGTTCTTTTAACCAAATGTAACCTCCTTACACCCCACACCAATCCAAATTTAAATGTATATTTTTCTGTGTTCTTTCTTTTATTCTTACACTGGATGTGCACAATGATCGACTCAGATACCATCATAAATTCCCGCCTACCATCAACCAAATTATTGAGAGAAAAAAGTTCTCCTTCACGATTACATCAATCCAAACACGCACACGCACACACACACACACACACACACACACACACAAACCTCCTTCGAAACAACATATGAAAACAAACTTTTATGTAGGAACGGGTGTGTTGCGTAAGACAGGTGCCTTTGTGAATTGATGTTGTTGTTTTTTTCCACTAAAATATTAATCTTCATCCAATGTTGTTTTTGATGTGCGGGTTTGTAGGACATTGGATGACCATATTTGTAAATGTACGAGGGATTTTCGAAAAGTTCGTCGACACTTCAAAATTGAATTTACTTTCTAATATATAAAACTAATTACTACTCAGTGTTGATAAACAACATTTTATGTTATCAAAATTAAATTGATAATAAAATATAAAATACTGTCACATAGCAATAATTGCCATGGCAACTACTGTCATGGGTATCCGGCTCAGGTCCAATATGTTAAATTTAAAGCAAAATATATTTTCTAAAATATTTGAAGTGTTAATGTCGTATACGATTGTCATGGCGATATTTACACAAACATACATGAACACTCGTCCCACAATTTAATTGAAGAAAAAATGATGAACGTCTGTGACTGTGTTCTTTATTGTGAAACAAACATATATATATAGTATTGTTATCATTACACAAAAGCGGTCAGTGTAAAAAAAGGAATTCCTTCTACCAAATACGCGATGTTAATCTAACACAATAATTATTATTGATGAATATACAACAGAAAAACAGAAGCCAGACCAACTAGGTAATAAACCTTCAAGAGGTGTGTACAGGATTGAAAACAAGCATCTAACATTACTTGGGAGCAGACGTTATGAAGCCTGCACAGACTAACTTAAAAGGCATATCAAAAGAACAAATACCTAGCAATCTGCAAAGCAAGTACTCAGTGACTTGTCAAACGAACATATTTTCTAATAAGTATATGAGTGATTTACAAACTGTTTGGCAAGTCTTAATATTGTAATCGTCTAAATTGTCGTTAGTGAAAATACACTTTAGTATAGTTACTGACCAAAAATCTAGTTTCTCTAGCAAACGTATTTTGAATAAGAGCATCCAGCTTGTCATTGATATGACTGTGTATATTAAGTACTTATATATGAAAACTTGACGTTTATTTAATGTGTTATAGCTAATAGACCGCTAAGAGTTTTAACTAGGTTATTGTAAGAACCGAACCTCAATTTACCATACTGTCATCCGAATGCAAAGGGCCAGTGTAAATAAGGGAATCCCCGCCAGGCTATATCCCCTGACAAACTAGACAGCTTTAAAAGGCAATATATTTTAACAATGAAGATGGTCTTAGAACAATAGAAAAACTAAAAAGCAAAATAGTAAGTACTCAATGACTTGACAGAATCTTGAGCGACACGATAGTACACATTAAGACAAGACAAGATTTAAGACAAACATTAACCTTTAATCTTCTCTCGTAGGATTTAGGTAGTCGTCATTGTAGGTCCACAATATGTCGGGTTATCCTAAAAGGAAAAAGAGAAACCTTCGGATTTAAAATCAAATGGCTACCAGACGACATATAGCTATTTTACTTTTGTGTTGACGAAATTACTGTGTATACATAAGTTATTATGTCATTCATATCTAAATGGTGGTCATAAAGCGAAAAGTCGAACGGATATATCAAATATATAACGTTATCTAAACATTACATAGTTGACGATATACCTTCTTCTACAAGAATGACATGAGAAAAGTCTCTGCCTTGAAATACCTTCTGTACCATGAAGACTAGTAAATGCAATCCGTTCGTCTGCTTACGATTAAAACAACATGAAATGATACACGTTTGAATTCACATAATTTACATCGTTTTACTGTGATCGTTAAATTAATTACTAAATAATGCACGTGTTTTGAATGAGAGACATGTAGCTATGCTAATATAATACAAATGTCGATAATTGTTAAGTTAATAATATGTTTTTCCTATTGTGCGTCGTTATTTTGACATGCAGTCAAAAGAATAAATAAAACGTTTCAATTGTATTCCGAACGACTGTGTTTTATTGCTGGAGCGTGAGCTTCAGATCTGCAACATCTGGTATCTCAGTAAATAGCATTAAATAAACACTCTCAACAACAAGGATTCGCTGTACTGCCATGTGCTTAAAACATGAATGAAATTAGGATCAGAACAATGACTAAGTATATAAAAGCAAGGACGCACTGAACGGACATGAACTTAACACGTGGATGATTCTGGAATCAATGCAACTGTTAATATAATACATCTACACAATAAATCGACCTGTGCATAAAACATAGATACGTATATCGCTATATCTCGTATATCTTCTGTCAAAAAAGAAGACCTAGCATCATATCGCCACACACACAAACTGACTGCACTGGCAAGTACCTAGAACATATATCTTGTATCAAAGTAAGGCCTAAGTATTCAACATCCTCAACAACGACGAACTGTACTGTCAAGTCTCTAAACCCTGGGTTATAATGGTATCTAAGTAGATTTTAGATATGTAATCTCCACAGCAAGTAGTAATCTTTGAGACACTTGGTCAAATATTGTTCTATATAAACGTTAAAGATTGTTCAACAACAAATAAATTTAAACAGCGATAGAGCTTCTTCATCTTGCAAAACGCGAATAAATACTTAATACAAGATGGTCGTGACTGCCAGTATGTCAAACCGTCGGATGGGTAGGGGATAATTAACGTTGTTAGTTTTTTTTATCAACTATTGGGTGCGTGATAGGAGTTGTACCTTATATTACCTATCATGAACAGACTCAATAAAACAGTCTGCACCGGATAGGTGATCCGTTGGAAGCAACAAATACAAACAAGACAGCAAGTAGCAGACTCGTTTTTTGTTAGTCTTTTCATGAGAAGTAATATACGATGTAACACCTTTCACATTCCCTAGCACCAGTTTAAGTGGTATTCTACTTTCAAAGACTGAGTTTGATGATCCCAAATGACCGATAAGTAATGTCACTACTGATTTGTAATGTGGCGACATTTTACAGGCACCACACCACACGAAACAAACGCTAGTGTGAATGCCAAGAAATACAGAAGTCTTGTTTCTAACAACCACAGCTGTCTTTCCACCAAGAAAAATAAAAAATGTGTCACGACTGATAATAAATACCGAAAAGGTGATCCATTGGAAGCAACAAACACAAACAAGAGAGAAAAGTTGCAGACTCGGTTTTATTGAGTATGTTTGTGAGAATTAATGTAAAATGCAAAACTTTCACATCCCCTAACACTGGGCTTAAGCGGTTTTCTACTTTTAATATCAGAAAGTGTGGGCTTGATGATTCCAAAGAACTGGTATCCTATTTATTTGAAATCTTGGTGCATTTCACAGGCACCACACCGCACGAAACAAATGCTAGTATGAATGCCAATAAAGACTGAAAAGTCTTCTTTCGAACAAACACAGCTGTCTTCCCACTAAGGACAAATAAACATATGTCGAAATTGATAAAGCAAGTAAAGTTAAACCTGTGTCGCCACAAATACTTCGTGTTTCTTACAACCACAGCTGTCTTTCCACACAGAAAAATAAACATGTGTCCCGATTGAATTCCTGTTATTCATTCCGATCTTTGGAGATCGTTGGGCCCGCTATGTATATACAGATATTAGTGAGTGGTACATTCTTTAATACTTTTGTTTAATTACTTTAATTTCGAATAGGTGATTCTACTAATCCAGCCGTTAAAGGTTCTGAGTATTGTTTAATCACACTTAACATAGGTTGACTGCTTTTTAATTAAGTATTTTGACTGTTACTTGTGAAATGTATGATTCATAACCTCTGCTCCCAACTAGAATCCATTTGGTTTATTTCGCTCATTGTTTTCTAGTTTAGGACAAAGTATTTCTTTAGAAACTGGGACCATACGCCGCTGGCCATGGCATAATATGAAAATACCTAATTTATGTTCACAACCATGTGCAGGCAATCTTCGGGATGTCTCAAATGGCCTTAATGTTGATATTTTAAATATTGAGTTCTGCTCAACCCTGATCTAGAGGGCGTGAATTGTAGCAATCATTTTTTTACTACCGTTTATGAACCGAGACTGCAGTATCTTATGTATTTATCGTTTTTGTCGATTTCCAAATATCTCATTCCATACTCTTTTTACCTTCATTAATATTGCATAAGCTCTGGAGTATGAGTTCAGCTATTCGAGAAGCCATTGATAATTTTGTGAAAAGAATTTTAAATGATCAGTTGATGCGTCAATATTTAAAGGGATTGAAGGCGGAACGGATTTTGGTCAATATCATCCTCATAATGTGCATCAGTTGCATAATCAATGTGCATATACATTAAACAATGCCTCTTGTAACCATTTGTTTAATTATTGTTTATGGAAATGTTTGATCTGGAACACTTTGGCTGTTTTTCGTTATCTAAACCATTTATATTAAGTAAAATGACTTTTAAATTACTGACAGTTTTCCATAATTTAAATTAGTAGACAGACAGAAATGAACTTCGATAACAAAACAATAATTTATAAAAACTCTTAAGCATCACATGAATTAATATTAATGATATAATAGTATACAATATAAATCAACTGAGTCGTCTAGTTTTTCAGACGTAATTATTGCATTAATCAAATAATTATATCAAAACTTAAAAACAATTTGTGTTTTATTTGTAGTTAAATTAACTGCTATTTTCAACATCCGCATCGCCTCCAATCCCTTTAAGCTAATTTGCTATTATTCAAACTAAATAATTTATGAGCTATTTAAATTGTCAGGAGAGAAAACATCACGTTTCTGAATAAACGACTAACGTGCACACGTTTTGTAATTTCTCTACAGGACGGTCATATCTGAAAGCTTATTTTCACTTACCTGGAATTAAAGAAAAAGCGTACATATTTGACAGTCAGGGGTGTAACTGATTTCAGTTCCTTGCTAAAAAACTTAAAGAAGTTATGTTATACCCTAAAAACATACATGTCTATGGCCACAGTTGAAATATGGTGAACTTTTCAGAAATAACTTATTAATTTTGTACTTATTTCAGTTATTTGTTAAATCGCTTCAACAAGTTATGTTTTACCACAAACTAAAACATGCCTATGGCCACACATGAATATGGTAAACTTTTCAGAAATAACTATAATGATACCTTTTCTTGCTCATCATATTATAAATCACATACATGATTAACATGTTGTTTTTATTTTTAAGGTGTATAAAGTTTATGTATCTGTTTCCCTTGGCCTCGTCCGTCGGATGGGGACGTAGACCGAGTGGTCCCGTGTATCTGTCTATCGTTCGAGCACGTTAACACCCATAGGAATCTATTCGATAATAAGACTAGGGCACGGTTCTTGGATTCCTATGTATCCATCCCCTCTCTCTGGGGCGGCTCTAAATAACCTATATTGTGTTGATGAGCCGTTAAACAACATTCAATTATTAATACAGTACCATTTTGAATCTAAGTGTTGAGTTTTCATTTTTGCTTCTTATTCTACCATGGGATTAATATATTATTGGTGCCATGCAATATAATCAACAGTTTGTAATGTGAAAACAAAAACAGTTTACTTTATACTATTCTCATAATAAATATTATTGATTGAACAATTGCAAGTTACAGTAGGAACGCCACGGACCTATAAGATATCAGTTCGGTTCGCATTTTTACTCCGCGAACATCGACTATTTTACGGACTATTTTACGAATGTTCAATTAAAACAGACGACATTTGTTTATACCCAAAATTGGGCGCGCTACATCGGCGAGCATTACGGGTACCTATGGAGTCTAACAACACGCGTACAGTGTTTCATACTAATGTAAAAACGAATACCTTACCGGACGAAATAACGTCCCATTACGTGTCAACACGGTGCAGTGTTTTTGACAGGTCACCGTGACACCGTGACATAAGTTGACACGTGACATAAATTGACATGTTGGTGCAAATTGGATTTTGGATTGCTGTCTGCTGCAGGAGGTCCATTAACAATGTCATTAAAATGTGTTTGTTAATAAACAGTACACATTTGGATCGTACATAGTTAGACATTGGCCAAATATAGTGCCTAAAAAGTGGTGTATACTGTATAATAGAAAGTTCATAATAACTATAAGTGTTTTTCGTGTACTCCGATCTTTCCAGTAACTAAATGTACTGTAAACTATAGAACGTTTCGTGGAATAAAACAATTACTAGAAATGCTACTAATCTCCACCTTCCCCCCCCTTCCCCCCCACCCCCCACCAAACCCACCAAAGTACGGTAGGTGGTTGGGGAGTAGATGGAGTTTGCATACCGAAAACAAGGAGGGGGTAAGGAAACTAGAATGCCCCTCCATCTCCATCCATCAGATGCTTGAATGTAAATTGTTAGCGTTGTCTCTGTATCGTTATGTTATCCCATTTTCTCGCCCATTCGTGAATACATGACCCGATACAACTACCATTGAAACAAAGATAACGAATATCAAAGTCCTCAACTCGAGTACAAGCTCTTGAAAAACGAACAGGTTGAGACAAATTCACCCCATAAGACGTTGCTCGGGGAACATCCCCATCCAAGTGGGGATACTTAACAATGTCAAAATTAAAATCATCTCTCTTGTCATAGAGTTTGCTTATTATTTCACTATTTTCAATCGAGAGATCTAATTCAAGAAAACAAGCGTTATTATCATATATATTAGCTTTGTTAAGCTGAAGTTCTTTAGATAAATATTATTAACCATAGATGGAATGAAAGGGTTGTCAATGTTCAATATGTCATCCAGATACCGAGAGGTGTCATTAAAGGCTTCAATAACATTTACCTGGATACCTGGTGAAAGACTCAACAAGAAATCTCTTTCATAGCAAAATAAAAACAAATCTGCAACAAGTGGGCCACAATTCGTACCCATAAGGATACCAACAATTTGTCTATAAACGCTGTTCCATACCTGACGAAAATATTATCTAATAGGAAGATGAGTGCTTCACAAACTTCATAGCAAGTCCACATAGTATAATTGTCTAAACTGCCGTTAGTAAAAAAAGGTTTAATATTAGTACAGGCTAAACATATAGTATTTTCTCTAGCGAATGTTTTTTGAATAAGAGAAATTAGCTTGTCATTGATAAGATGATGTGGTAAAGTTGTATATATTGTAGAGAAATATTAAGTGCTTATAGTCGAAACATGACGTTTATTGAACATTTTATCAAGAACGTCACCTGAATTTTTTATAGACCAAAACAGATTATCCCAGAATCTTTAACATGATCTTTAACGGCAGTAAGACAAGAAGTTAAAAGTTGGGAGATGTTTGTTGTAGTGCAGGCACTAGAATTCGAACAAATTCTAAAATTATATAAAAAATGTGAACCCAGGGACGGATATAGACTTGACACTAGGTTCACCATTTGAACAAACTTGGTCGAGGTCCATAAGCCATCTGTGGCGTTTGGAACTTCAAACGAGCTAACCTGATAGCCCAGGGATTAGTGATCATTAATAATAATAAAGAACAAGATATTGCTATACACGCTAAAATGGCTCTCATATCTAGGGGTTTCATCATTTAATTCCTTCAACACTTTTTTCAAGTGCAAAACACAACAACGCTCACGACCCCGTGCTTACAATTTATAAAATAAGTAAAAATAGAAAAAGGTTTTAAAATAAATGAGCAATTACTCACACTTTTAATTATAAACAAAAGATAAACTGAAAAAAAACATAAAAAAAACAAAAGAAAAGTGTTTTTTTTAACAGTTTATCAGTTTAACAAACGAACAGTAAAAATTGAGGAATTAAGAAAAAAAATGTAATCTCCAGTGATATTTGAACCCACTGCCCTAAGTTCCCAGTGTACAAGAAGTAATTCAAATATGTTTCCTTTGTTGGACATCTTGGATGTCGCATTGAACAAAATTTTAATAATTTGAAAACCATTCTCCTAAGAATCATTCATGTGAAGTCTGGTAAAAAATTACCACGCGTTTTCTGAGAAAAAGATATTTTAAACATTTTCCCTATATAGGCCTATGTAAAATTGTGACCCTCGTTTATTGTGGTTTCAGAGAAGAAGAATGTTTAAGTTTTCTCTATGTAAAACATTCAAAATCGTATACACATAATTTAGAAAAAATACACAAAAGAAAAAAATGCATCCAAACAGGAAACAATAATAAAAAAGAAGAACTAAAAGAAATTTAGTGGGATTTGAACCCAAGGTCCTAGGGTCCCAGTGAATAAGTAATTTAACGATTTGTTTATAGCGATCATCTTGGATGACGCGTTGAACTAATTTTAATGAATTTGAAAAACTTTCACCGAACGATCATAACTTGTAAAGTTTGGTAAAAGTTTACAAAGCGGTTTTTGAGAAGAAGTTTTAAGATTGTCCCTATACAAGTCTACGTAAAACATGTGACTCCTGGCGAGGGTCTACATGTGACCCCAAGGTCACTATTTGAACAAACTTGGTAAAAGACTATAAGCTTACAGCAAAGGAAGGCAATCTATCAAACCTCCGGCTCTTGTAGTTTCAGAGAAGCAGATTTGTTTAAGTGTTTCCCTGTAAAACATGTGAACCATAATCTGATGCAACATGTAACACATGTGATTTCAGAGAAGAAGATTGTTAAAGTTTTTTACTATATATGTCCCTGAAAAACATGCAAAATGTAACATAGTTACCTTATTTGAGGTTAATGATAATCATTGACTAATAGTTAATTGGAAAGATACAATAATACACTGAATTCCAACAACAAGCAGAATTAATAAATAACTGTTCGTGCCTCTTTAGTATTTTCATGTCAGTAATGTATATATAGCACATTGTCTCATGCAGACGTGAAACTAACCTTCGCAAAATGTTATTATCGTAACCCTGATCTTCTTTCCAAATATAAAAGTAATTTAAGGACTCTCCTGCGACAAGGACTATCACAACCTGACTTCTATGGTGATGTGATTTATAAACTTCGTAAGATTCTAGGTCATAATCACTTTCATACTATCTTTGTTAAACTTGTTAAGAAGTTTATCAAAAGAGGTTATCACCCTATCATTTTGCAACGTACTGCATGCTTGGTGGTGGACCCTTTTACAGTTAGCCACTATGCTTTCCTCTTTAATTGTACGATGACCGGACAGGCTGTGGACCATATGATGACGCCTACCTAAAGCCCAATGGGACGGTGGCGTTTGATGTTTGTCCATGATCTTTCTTGTCGTGCCCTTAATGGTTTATTCTCTTACTTCTCTGGCTTCTGCAAAGTCACTGAGTACCTTCATTGTGGCTTTCTAGGCTATTGTTTTTTTGTATTATATTTACACGAGCATATTTGTGTTTTACTTATATTGCCTATTGATGCTGCCTTGTTGGTTAGAGATTAGATCATGGCGGGGATTTCTTTATTTACACTGTCCTGTTTTAATGGGATGAAAGTAGGGTAAGTGTGAGGTTTGGTGCACCCTAGAACCGGTTAAAACCCCCAGTGGCCTACTTTGCCACTGACCGTTTCAAGGCGGTAGCCCTATTGTCAACCCTTTTTGTGTTTGTGAAGTCGTTTGCATTTATTATTGGTTTTGCCTTTTTGTATGTCTGTTTGCGTGTTTGTTTCTGTGTTTTGTGGTTTACTGTCCTCCTTGAATGCTACTTTCCCTGTCCGATCTTTTTATATTTCTTTGCATCAACAATGTACTGATTATTAGTAAATTAAATTACCATGTTGCAATAAATTTGATATAATATGAAAAATATTTTCTTAGTTGTAAGTGTATTTGGCGTGATGATTTAAACACACTTCTTTAATAAGTAACATGATAGACAGTTGGTACAAACAATATTGCATGTGTTGGTGTTAGTTGAAATTCAGAAATGTCACGGGTTCTTGAATAAATAAAGTTGCAGAGACCAGAGGTTGGCGAAGAGAGAGGAGAGAGAGATTCGGTCAGAGCCTGGGAGGGAGATCCACGGACTATTCTTTATGTCAGCCATTTGTAAATACGCTTATTAAAACTGTTATTAAATGGAAAGTATCGTCATTATTTAAATTTACAAGGCGAAGTTAAAAATGCCAATGTGCTACACAATTCTCCATATATATAGTTTGGAACCCCAGGTAACTGCGAATTTTATCTTGGGGGCTTCAATTGAGAGAACTTGATAGTTACGGCGGCCCGTTTAGGACACAAACTTTTTTATTTTTATCTCGAGCACTCACCTTAGTATCTTGAGATATTTTGCCCCGTTAAGACAATAAGACGTTTTCCATCTGATCTTTACCAAACTTTACCAGATTGTTAATATCAATGCCACAACTCTGCTGTTACTGGTTCGATTTGGCTATTTCCCGAACTTCTCCGAGCTTTAATTGATATTAACAATCTGGTCAAGTTTAGTAAGATCTAATGAAAAATGATGGCTGTGTCGTCGTAAAGAGTAAAAAACACAGCATTTTCCAAGCAACTAAATTAAGGGCCATAACTCTGGTGTTACCGATCCGATTTGACTGATTTTCGAACTTGTTCAAGCTTTTATTAATACTAGTAATCAGGTAAAGATTGTTAAAGATCACATGAAAAAAACGCCCTATCGTCTTAACGAGGTAAAATATAAAAAAAATATCTAAATCAATGGCCATAACTCTGCTGTTCCTGATCCGAATTGCCTTTTTTTCAAAGTTAGCGGAACTTTCATTGATATTAACTGGTAAAGTTTGGTAAAGATCGAATAAAAAATTAAGTATCTATCGTCTTAATAAGGTAAAAGTTAACTGACGGACGAACGGACGACGGACAACTCGCCATCCCATAAGTGAGGCGCTCGAGATACTAAGAAAGATAAAAATATCGGACGTGGAAATCAACATTCAAGGACGACAGTTAACCACAAAACACAAAAACAAACACGCAAACAGACAAACGAGAAGGCAAAAGTAATAAACAATGGAAACGACATTACAAACACAAAAGGATTGAGAATAGGGCTACCGTCTTGGAACGGACAGTGGCAACAAAGGCCACTGGGGGGTTTAAACCGTTTCTAGGGTGCACCAAACCTCACACTTACCCTACTCTCATCCCATTAAAACAGGACAGTGTAAATGAAAAAATCCCCGCCATGATCTAATCTCTAACCAACAAGGCAGCATCAATAGGCAATACAAGTAAAACACCAATATGTTTTTGTAAATATAATACAAAAAAAACAATAGCCTAGAAAGTCACAATGAAGGTACTCTATGACTTTGCAGAAGCCAGAGCAACAAGAGAATAAACCATTAAGGGGACGACAGGAAAGATTATAGACAAACATCAAACGCCATCGTCCCAATGGGCTTTAGATAGGCGTCATCATAGGGTCCACAGCCTGTCCGGTCATCGTACAATTAAAGAGGAAAGCATAGTGGCGAACTGTAAAAGGGTCCACCACCAAGCATGCAGTACGTTGCAAAATTATAGTGTCAAAACCTCTTTTGATAAACTTTTTAACAAGTTTAACAAAGATAGTATGAAAGTGATCATGACCAAGAATCTTACGAAGTTTATAAATCACATCACCATAGAAGTCAGGTAGTGATAGACCTTGTCGCAGAAGAATCGTCGAGCGCTCGATATAAATATAAAAATGGTGAGTGCTAATCGGGCCGCCGTATATACTCTCTTTTCTTTTTCTTTTTTTTATAAAACTTTATTCAATTATATACAAGATATAATATAATCAATGATGTTTCAAACATATACACAACAACATGTTGTATACATATCAACTTGCATTTTTATAATTTATCAATTTATCTTCCTATATACATTTGTTTCATTCTTTCTTACATTTTCTTTCTTAAATTCTTTATTTAATCTCCGTTTTCATTTCTGTAAGATGAGATCAGCAATTTAGTCGTGTAACGGAATATGTACTGATTACCTCCCGTTTACTTGTATATTTATTCCGATTCTTGGAGATCGTTGAGCCCGATATCGTTGGTACATTCTCAAATACTTTTGGTTTCTGAATTGAATTTCGAATAGGTGTTACTCACTCCAGCCGTTAAAAGTTCCGAGTATTGTTTAATCCGCTTAAAATATGTAGCCTGATTTTTTATTTAGCACTTTGACTGTTACCTGTGATAACTAGGTTTCATAACCTCTGTACTATGGTGGCATGTGGCTGCCATGCACTTAATTTAAGTTGACATAAATTATCGTGACTTTATGGTCATTTTATTGTGACTTTTCGTGATAATTTCTCTTTTAAGGCGACATAATTTCACGAATATAAAAATAAAAAGCATGATAACATATCTCAACAATTTGCGGATAGTTTCTGTCATTTACGTTATATCTTTGGAGCCAGATGTTCCGAACCAAAACACCGCGGCTAATAAAGTACGATTTCACATGTATATATAAGCGACGTATAACTTTGCCAATTTTATACGATTTAAATTATCTTTACAGTGTTAGAAAGTAGTTATCTTTAGCTAAATAAATATATAAAGTTATTAAAGATCAAAGCTGTATTAGATAATTAATATAATAATAATTAAATAATGTGTTTGTTTAGTGATTAGAATAAGACAATTTTGTCATTCTGATCGTTTTGTGTGTTGCATTTATTAAATCGCTTATTTTGCATCCAAATTTAAACATCTTTATTGTTTTAGAAAGCTCATGCATATTCTGATCTTTCCAGTGATATATAGTATTGTAATATCTATAAAATACTAAAAAAACGTTATTCCGGGGGCCAGGTAGTACCATACTTTTTAGATATCTTAAATCGTTATTTAAATGGCACGTTGAAGCATTATCGCGACTTTGTATTAATTGTTGAGATATTTTATCGTGCTTTTTATTTTGAAATTATGTCGCCTTAAAAGAGAAATTATCACGAAAAGTCGCAATAAAATGACCATAAAGTCACGATAATTTATGTCAACTTAAATTAAGTGCATGGCAGCCACATGCCACCATACCTCTGCTCCAAGGTTAATTTCGTTTTGTTTATATCGCTCATTGTTCTATCGCTTAGGGCAACGCATTTTGTTAGACATTGATACCATACGCCGCTGGCCATGAGACAACCCAGAGACAGAGGGAGTGAACGGTAGCAAGCATTTTTCACTACCGTTCATGAACCACGGCTGGTAATCAGTGAAGCTACCTTCGTTTTGAGGTATATGCAAAAGTGCTCCATCGCCACTTCCGAGGTTGTTCCAGCGTCAAAAAAACAGGTAAACAAGCTGGATATGCTTTACTATTTCTTCGTCATTTGCTTTATTTGCCTTGATATTAAAAATAGGGGAATGTAATTATGCCTAATTTGACGCTAGTAACTTTTAGCAAGTTCGAACTTTGCAGTTTTTTCTCAGCTTATCGTCGCTACTGAGATTTGTCCACATATGTTTGCCTATTAACGCTACATATTGACATAAACACATCAAATATCAACCGGATTGCATGCGTATATTGCTTGTTGACAAAGAAACACACGGAGAACGTTTCTGGGGGAGAAAAACGCGATTTCTTATAAGAGTTACTCGAGTGCTGGAGAGATAGATCCAATGCTATGGAGGTAGCACCAATGATATCTTATGTGGATGTCATTTCTTACTATTGCGTACAACTTTACTCTTGGTTAAAACACAATTTGCGTTCCCAAAATAATGTTTGCATCAACTTTCTATCCGTTTTGTGTCTGTAATAGTACTCTGTAATAATGTACTCACTCATCACGCTGTCCACGTATTTCGGCTCATGTGTGCTAAAACAGGTGAATACATGTATTGCGTATACCATGTATACAGTTCCATACAATTTACATACCTCTGCAAATTATTCGGGAAAAGTTATAACTAAAACAATTGTTAATTTACTACTATGTATACATTTTGGAGAAAGGTATGTAGCTTAAATAGGCAAAACAATGTGGAAAAACCTCGGTGGCGACGATAAAGTCGAGAAAAACCTGCAAAGTTTACCAGCCTTGTGACCAGCCGTGTGAACAGTCTCAATCAAACCGAGAATGTATCATAGGGTTGCATTTTACTAGGTCATAAGTAAAATTCTTAGTTATTTCTCTCCGCTTATGTATGTCAAAATACAAAAGAAAGCCACATTTAGTGGTTGTTATCCTTTATTCCAGTTATTAAGTTACAATACGCGTCAATTACTCGGTCTACTAATGTTCTAAACATATTTATTTTACATCGATTGCGAAACAAGTTCTTGCAACTTAGATTAATCACTCTCGATGGCTTCCTGGGTAGAACCAGTACTAAGCAATGTGGATTAATTATCTTGCTCAAGGATAAATAACGTGGCCGCGACGGAGGATCGAACCCTCGACCTCTCGATCAGGAGTTCGGCGCTCTACCACTGGACCACGCACTCCACTACTAATCGGTTCAGTCCTTCTATTAAGTTGTTCATATTACCCGACCCATAGTCCCGTTATCCTATACTAAATGTACTTTTATCCTAGGAATTTCATTGGATTAGAGCGGTCATATGAGGACCCTCTATTATTTTATAGTGGGTCAGTAGATTTCATAGATTGTCACTTAAAACAAGATGGACTACAATTCATTCAAAGTTTAAGTCATTGGCAAATAGTTCTTTAAGGCGTTAGTAACAAACTTAATAATGTCTTCAAACTGTACCGGTCGTGACGTCAATGGTCCCAATGACGTTGACGCTCCATTAAAATGGGTTAAATATCGGCGTTTGCCTTAAATGACGATGAGCTGTATATGCTTAAGTCGAAATAAAATATATGTTCTGTTCTGTTCTTAAAAAAGGTGATCGATGCAATAAATCAGTTATTGGGTTTGTTACTGACCCCTACAGAAATATGTGGGGTCAGTCAGATGTATAGGGGAACCTATAAAAAAAAACATAAAAAATACAAAAAGATCGGACAGGGAAAGTAGCATTCAAGGAGGACAGTCAACCACAAAACACAGAAACAAACACGAAAACAAACAAACAAGAAGGCAAAGGCAATAGTAAATGCAAAAGACAACACAAACACAAAAGGGTTGACCATAGGGCTACCGCCTTGGAACGGTCAGTGGCAAAGTAGGCCACTGGGGGTTTAAACCGGTTCTAGGGTTCACCAAACCTCACACTTACCCTACTTTCATGCCATTAAAACAGGACAGTGTAAATAAAGAAATCCCCGCCATGATCTAATCTCTAACCAACAAGGCAGCATCAATAGGCAATATAAGTAAAACACAAATATGCTCGTGTAAATCTAATACAAAAAAACAATAGCCTAGAAAGCCACAATGAAGGTACTCAATGACTTTGCAGAAGCCAGAGCAGTGAGAGAATAAACCATTAAGGGCACGACAAGAAATCTGACTGACCCCACATATTTCTGTAGTGGGTCAGTAACAAACCCAATAACTAATAATGTCGTTGGTATAACTATTCCTCACTTACTAACCGATCAACCGAGACTTTGTGCGTCAGTACGATGACACATACGTCACGAATAAATATTATCTATGACATGTTTATGATTGTTTTACAGGTTAGTAATTAGTTATATACCTCTCCTGATAGAACTTGTTATTCAGTATAAGGCTCATTGATTGATAATTTGTGTTAATGAACGAGCAACTTTTTGTATTTCTTAGAAACATTATTTGTTTGTTAAAGTTTGTTAAACTTGTTAACAAGTTTATCAAAAGAGGTTATGACCCTATCATTTTGCAACGTACTGCATGCTTGGTGGTGGACCCTTTTACAGTTCGCCAGTATGCTTTCCTCTTTAATTGTACTATGACCGGACATGCTGTGGACCCTATGATGACGCCTACCTAAAGCCCATTGGAACGGTGGCGTTTGATGTTTGTCCATGTTCTTTCATGCCCTTAATGCTGTATTCTCTTAGTGCTCTGGCTTCTGCCAAGTCATTGAGTACCTTCATTGTGGCTTTCTAGGCTATTGTTTTTTTGTATTATATTTACACGAGCACTGCTTTCCCTGTCCGATATTTTTACCTTTTTATACTTATATTGCCTATTGATGCTGCCCTGTTGGTTAGAGTTTAGATCATGGCGGGGATTTCTTTATTTATACTGTCCTGTTTTAAAGGGATGACAGTAGGGTAAGTGTGAGGTTTGGTGCACCCTAGAACCGGTTTAAACCCCCAGTGGCCTACTTTGCCACTGACCGTTCCAAGGCGGTAGCCCTATTGTCAACCCTTTTGTGTTTGTGATGTCGTTTGCGTTTTTTTTTAATTTTGCCTTTTCGTTTGTCTGTTTGCGTGTTTGTTTTTGTGTTTTGTGGTTGACTGTCGTCCTTGAATGCTGCTTTCCCTGTCCAATATGTTTAGCCTTCTTCATAGTATAAGTATAAGGTTTATTGTATTCATTGTTATTAGCCGCCGCAGCTGTCTCGTAGGTACTAGTAGGAATATTGTGCAAATGTCTCATGTGTGTTTGCGTGATCTATATGGGAGAAACTTCCGTTATTATGGACACATCGGAAACCTATAAAAATTCAATACGTACTTTTTTAAAAAAACAATTATTGTAGTAATACATTTTATGAGAGACTTATTTTAATATAGACATTTATAATAAGGAATGACCTTATGCAAAATAATTACATATAAATAATAACGTCTCCCGAGAAAAGTAAGGTAGGGGATAAAAGCCGTACTATAAAGGCCCCCCGTCGGAGAAAAATTGGGTAGGGGTAAAAGTCGTACCTGCGAACCAATCAAATTAAATTCCTCTGTACTCACTTTTAAACATGCTGTGCTGCTCTGCTAACATATTTTATTAGTCCCCTATCGGAGGGTCTATAGGATTGCGCTCCGTCTGTATGTCTGTCCGTCAGTCAGTCACACTTCGTTTCCGCTCAATAACTTTAGTTAAGAATGAGTTATTGGAATGAAACTTTATGGGTAGGTAGCTTATCAGTAGGAACGCCACGGACATATAACATATCAGTTCTGTTCGCATTTTAACTCCGCGAACATGGACTATTTCTTTGTATTTTACGGACTATTTTACGAATTTTCAATTAAAACAGACGCCATTTTTTTTCACCCGAAATTGAGCGCGCTACGTCGGCGAGCACTACGGGTACCTATGGGGTCTAACAACACGCGTACAGTGTTTCATACCGTAGATTATGTAAAAACTAATACCTTTCCGGACGAAATAACATCCCATTATGTGTCAACACGATGCAGTGTTGGTGACTGACAGGTCACCGTGACATAATTTGACACGTAAAATTGACATGTTGTTGCAAGTTGGATTTGGGATTACCGTCTGCTGCTGGCGGTCCATTATCAAGGTATTTGTTTTGTCATTAAAATGTGTTTGTTAATAAACAGAACACACCACTTTTAGATCGTGCATATTTATACATTGGCCAAATACAGTGCCTAAAAAAGTGGTGTATACTGTATAATTGAAAGTTCATAATTACTATAAGTGTTTTTCGTGTACTCCGATCTTTCCAGTAACTGGATGTACTGTAAACTGTAGAACGTTTCGTGGAATAAAACAATTGCTAGTAGAAATGCTATCAATGTCCCCCGCATCCCGCCTCACCCATGTACGGTAGATGGGGGTGTGGGGGTAGATGGAGCTTTCATACCGAAAACAAGGAGGGGGTAAGACAACTAGAAACCCCTCCACCCCAACCCCCACCCCTCAGATGCATGAATGTAAATTGTTAGCATTGTCTCTATATCGTTATGTTATCCCCATTTTCACGCACATTCGTGAATACATAACCCAATACAAACTACCATTGAAACAATGTAATCTGTCATAGGCATTTGACTGAAATCGGTCAGATTCATATTTATGTACAGTAAAGTTTTGAGGCAAGGAAATGATTTTGAATTGACATTTATTTACGTTTACTACATACTTTCTGTTGCGAAAAAAACAACGCAATTTCGAGAAAGTATATTTCACTAAAAGCTTTTAAGGAGGTGAAGCTACTACGCTTGCCTCCAGTGTGTCTCAAAAGAAGTGACTATTCCATGGGCTGGAAATATGCTGCGAAAGTGGAACAATGTTTTTAATGGATCTCCAGTTGGGCTACATTATATTTTACATGTATAATGAATGATGAGAGATGTTTTTATTACATTAACCGTGTTATTGAGCACAAGTAGTATTCATGCTTTATTCAATTTAGTTCTTCTTTTATCTTTTCTTTTTTAAATATGTTACATTATGTATAACAAAGAATAAAATATGTCTGTTTGATCATTCACATTGGATTGATGTTGTTTTCAGAGAGGCCTCAAATGTGAATCGTGCCCTTGAGCAGCTCTAAGTGAATTGATACTGACGACTTCAGAATGTCAAGCCGTATTAAATGCCATTGGATCATATGGAGGTAAGAGCCTTTTTAAAAATTGTTTGCACTTGTGTAGTTCTTTAAATGGAGTTTGTGTTATGCTTGCACGGTGCTGTTCAAAGTTAGAGTAAAAAATGTTTTCAGTGATAGTGCAGCGTGATTGTCATATGAGCTCGTGTAAACTACATGTACTGGATACATGCGAAAACAGGTTGTGTTAAAGGGTCACTAGGCAGTCTTTATTTGTTTAAAACTTCTGGAGTTCAGTTAATTTTTCTGCATAGTTTGCATTTGTGCATCATTAATATTATTTATTAGAATAGTTCAGAAGAAATTGTTTTACACATTACTTACTGTTGATAATAGTGCATCTATAATATAGTTAAGTATTTGATAGAATAACGAAGACAAAATGAAACACTTTTATTTAACTTTTAATGCAAGCAGGTTTAAATTTAAAATGTTACCAGGTTAACAAATGAAGATGCTTATGTTAAAGCTTGATAAACACTTCATGATTGCCGTGTGTCCCTTTAACATCAACTCATTGCTCTATGTGATGGGTCTCCAATTTATTAAAGGGACACAGAGCAAATTTCCAATATTGTGTCTGTTTTACACACTCAACTGCCCTATTTAATCATGTTTTATTTCTAAAACTAGCGGCATCACCAGATTTTGAGAAAGAAAATAAATAGTTGTATATTAATGTTTTCTCCCCATGTAAAATGACCTTACTAAGTCATTAAAGTAAAATATCCTATGAACAAAACGTAATAAAATTTAACAATTTTAGATTTTTGGCAAGACTTGTATTTTATTCCCCTTCTAGTAAAAATGGCTTATAGAGCATTGCACCCTCTGTCAGATTTAGCTTTCCTTATAATAGATTCTTGCTGTACTGTTCGGTTGAAAAATACATTAAAATGGTTCTATAATCATGTCAGTTCAATCATATACTAGTATGATACACAATATAATATGTATTGACCCTTTGGTCAAGGGACGTTTATAGCATATCGGCTTTGAATCCAGTGAACACGGATTCAATTCTTACTGGCGCCACTGGGTTACTTCGATTTGTCCTGCTAGCCTCGTTCGTCTGATGGGAACGTAAACCGGATGGTCCTGTGTATCGGAGTCTGTCTACAAGCACGTTAAAGAACCATAGGTATCTAATCGGTAATAAGCGTAGGGCAGGGTTCCTGGATGCCTATGTATATTTCCTCCTCTCTTTGGGGCGGCTCGAAATAACCTAAACAACGTGTTGATGAGGCGTTAAACAATAATTAAATTTTAAACTGTCCCATTCCCCTAAACATACCCTAGCTCCCCCTCGCAACACCCGATTCAAATTGAATACTCTGCTCGACTTATATTAACTTTTTATTCTATGTCTTTCTTTTTTTTCAGTCTGCACGTCATGTGGAAGAAGACTCCATGTACACCATTGGCCAGAGTCAATGCTGAAGTTTATGTTCGCTCAATTATTTGCTTAATTAAGTATACATATGAACTAAAATATTGTCTTTATAATTATGTCTTCCACCACAAAGTGGTAGGTGAGACAGATTATATTTGGCCTTGCGTTCGTCCGTCACAAATCTTGTCTGCGCTACTTGTTGGATTTTGACGAAACTTTGTACAAACTCTTTATTACTTTCTCTGAAGATAATTTCATAAAACTTCATACTTTGACTGCCTTTGGTGAAATGATAATCCCTGTTTATTTTGAAGTCAGTGGTTGAAAGGTCCGTTACCATGACCGGAAAATGAAAGGTATTACCCACACAGTTGTTCCTATTACCTAAAGCAAATTTCATGAAGCTTCATTGGTGGACAGTGGAAAGAGGATGATCGTTTGATTTTTAGGTAAAAGGTCAAGTTACCTGAAGACATCCACTATCCAAGGAAAAGCATATGTTACAACACACATGTTATAATATTAATGGTATAATATATGAATATTTTCTTGCACAATGTTGAATCCGGTAAAACAAGTGGTTTTGTTCACCGATACTGTCGCCTGTGAACCAAACCACTTGTTGTTAAATTACAGGATTCAACAGTGTGTAAGACATATTCCGATCATCCATTTTTTTTTAAATCGTAAATTAAAAAAAATATATATTAAAACAAACAAAACATGCTATTTGATGAAAACAGACGTATTCAAATTTTCAAAGTAGCAATATTCGCAGAATATAGTAGATTTCAACTGCTGAAAACAAACATGTATTGTTTTTTCAGGAAAAAATAATTCTACGAATATAGTATATATGTTCAGGGAAATGTTTAATATGTCTGTTTTCAAATACTACAGATCGTAACGCACCGCACATGTATAGTCAGTATTTACTTTCCATATAGTAGTGAGTATGACTGCGTTCTGGGACCATATAAATATAAAAGAATAATATATATAACTATATATGCCCTATAAATATAAACGACTCGCACTTTTTGGATTCACGCGTACAGTGTTTCACAACACCACAAATCTGGCAAGTGCTCCATTGACACAATGACATGTCCACGTTTATGTTATGAAATCTTCGAGTCTACACATAATCATGTTTGTTACTGACAGTAGCATGTCTGTTACTCGTCAGTCATTTATTTACTTGGTTAAAGGGACACATGCCAATCTTGCTTTCTTTAAAACTCGAGTCGCCCCCTCAGTTTGAAACGAACAGTTAAAAGAATATACTTCTTTCTGCCTGTTAAACTTATATTAGTTTATCGCTTTTTCTGATTTCGAAAATTAACTCTGCAACGTATGTTGCCGCCATCATGATTTCATTTTCCGATATACCGTTGCAACATTGTTTGTTAAAGTAAATTGGCCATTCTGACATAAACCCAAAGCATGTATAGATAAAAAATTTAGTGTAAAATACATGGACACATACATTTTAAATATATGTGTTTACATAACGAAATTATTTAATTGTTTCTGTAGCCGGTCGTCTTTCCTTAATGAATATGAATGTTGCCTTCTTTGGGTCGGACGGTCCTGTTACTTAATTAGTACTTGTCTCCGTTAATTGAAATTCTACATATATACAGAGGAGAGATGTATCTATATGATTTTGTTATTATGCTCGCTTCTAAAATGACGAAATAAATCGGTTTGAATAAAAGGCGCATTCTCAGCAATACACATCGTATTGTGTGTACGGGTTGGAGGGGGGAAGCCCACGGGGTTGGAGGGATACTACCGTTATGTTGCTCTCATAAATACTGTGAACATACTACATCAATAATATAACAACTACTGAACAATGCTGAAATCGATTTATCTTTATAAATGAATTCATAATTCCACAATTTTATTCCGTGCGAACATCGATTTGGAACGTCGATTCGGCGTATTTAAACGATTACGGTGTACTTCGTTAATTTTCGGGGGGAAAAAGTACTTGCCTCCGATTATTTTGATATGTTACATATCTACAGAGGAAATATATATTTACGCGTACATGCTTATGTTTTTTTTCTCTGGCTTCTAAAATGATGAAATAAATCGAATTTGATTAAAACTGCACATTCGCAGCTATATACAACTTAATAAATACGGTATGGAGGGTGGTGGGGGGGGGGGGGTGGTGGAATGAGGGGCGGGGTCGCAGGGATACTACCGTAATGGTGTCCTTGATAAAAACTGTAAACATTCTACTCTAATAATTTTGTTAAATACAGAACAATGTTGAAATCAATACATCTCTTAAAAAGGATTTCACAATGTCATGGTTTTATATCCCGCGTGAACATTAACTTCGAAAGGCGATTGTTCATATTTTAGCGAACACGGTGTACTTTGTTAATTTTGGGAAAAAAAAGTACTTTTTTCTGATTGACTTTAAATTTTGGGTTTTAATAGTAGACATATCAATGAACACTTTCATGAAAAAAAATTCATTCTCGCTGTTAAAACTTCATATTTTTGCACTTTTTTCGGATTCAAAAAATTAGCACTGCAACATATATTTTCACTATCCTCATTTCCTTTCCCGACGTACCGTTACAATTTGGTTTGTTAAAACTTATTCGGACCACTCCGGCATAAACCAAAAGCATGTATAGATCAGAAATTTAATCTGGAATGCATGGATACAAACATTTGAAATATATGTATTGAAATAATGGAATTATTTCATTTCTTGTGTACCCGGTCGCGTCTGTAAATGTATATGCATTATGCCGTCTTTGCGTCCGTGTGTCATGTTAGTTAATTTTGGGAAAAAAAAGTACTTGTCTCCGATTTCATTAAAAATGTGCATATGGACAGAGGAAAGATTTATCTATGCGTACATGCATTTGTTTTTATTCTCGCTTCTAAAATGACGAAATAAATCGATTTTGATTTAAAAGCGCATTTTTGGCAATTTAAACCTTAAAACAACCTAAATTCATCCCTTTGAAAAATACCTTTAACTATTAATGCGTGTTTGTTTTTGTGTTTTGTGGTTGACTGTTGTCCTTGAATGCTGCTTTCCCTGTCTGATATTGTTATTTTTCTTTGTAGTCACTGTATAGTTTTGCCGTTATTTGGCGGGTTAGTGCATTTAAATATCGAAATCTAAAACGGCATTGCCCGAAAAACATTGTTGTCTAGTTTTATCGAAAAAGTGACATCAGTTAAATGTAAGACAAGAAAAATAGCTTCTTTCATTTACTGGTAATCTATTGGGTATAACCTCTCAGCTTCAGTTCGTAATATGTCAGATGTCATTGCAGGGCCGTTTTAGTTTGAATTACAAATATGCAATTAAGGTTAAAGAAATTAACTCGCAAATTGACGGTAAAATTACACTAAAAACAACGTTAATCAAATTCTATCCTGGTGTTTGGGTCATATAGTAATGTATATGTGCCGTTTAAAAGTATAGGAATCTTTCACGGGTTCTTAAAGTAACGGTGATTGAAAATGTGTAAAATAAATGTGAGTAGGTACGAGTAACTCTTAATTCAAAGCTCCAGTTTTGGGATTTGGCCTATTAAGCCGTTTATATTGTGTCTTTAGAATTCGGATTTTAAAAATATGTAAGTTCTGTATATATCGTCGTCAGTAGGTTCAGAAACGGTGTAATAGGTTGTAAAATGTGGCTGCTGTAGACGGAATAGCTACCTTAAAAAATGAAATCTGTTTTCTCTACATAAAATAAAGCACGACCTGAATTTTAGTTGATTAACAATGAGTTAGCATAATGTTGGACGTCCAATAGTTCGGGTTCACCTAATAGTAATATTGTATGGCGGTTCTTTGTCAATGATTAATGTTGTGCTTTCTTTAGTTAGATTTCTTTTGTTTAATGTTTGAAAAGTTTATGCATTTATGAACACATCGATCCTGTCGTCAAACGCTTCCATCCAGGGTGAAGGCTGCGGCGTCTTTTTGCCAGTGTAGTTGGATACAACACGATGGTTTCTGAAGGTCTTTATGTCATCAAGTCTGTGTGTTATCCAAGCGTGCAGTAGGGTATTATTCTTCAAAATATCTCGTGTATATCCCGCGCGCTCACATAGGTCTGACACAAATGCGGTTTGGAAATTGGCTGCGTCGTGGGTGTCCTTTACACTCGTGCAACGTTTGATCCACGTGGCAATGTCACCTGTCATTTTGTCGGCTTTCTGCGGCTCGTTATCGAGATTTCCCATTATGTACCTGAAGTGAACACAGATCAGCTAGAGAACACAAATCCGATAGAGAACACAAATCAAACAGAGAACACAAATCACAAATGAGATAGAGAACACAAATCAGTCAGAGAACACAAATCAGTTGGAGAACACGATTCCGATAGACAACACAAATCAGAAAAATAACAAATATCAGAGAGAGAACACAAATTTAATAGAGAGAACACGAATCGCAAATCAGATAGAGAACACAATTCAGACAGAAAACACAAATCAGTTACAGAACATAAATCTGATAAAGAACACAATTCAGATAGAGAACACAAATCCGTACACAAATGAGTTAGAAAACACAACTTTTAGAAAAGTACGATTCCCTTATAGTTGATAATGTTATTCTTTAATAATACATAATTTCACCCTGGCTAGCAGGTGACAAACTCAATATAAAATCTCTTTCATAGCAGTACAAAAACAAATCTGCAACAAGTGGCGCACAGTTAGTACAGTTAGTACCCATAGGAATACACACAACCTGGCGGTAAATAGTTTTACCGTATCTGATATATGTTATCCAGAAGAAAAGATAAGGCTCTACAAACATCAGTACAAGTCCACAAATTATACTTATCAATGGGGGCGTTAGTAAAGAAAGCCCTGACATTATTACAAGCTAGAAAAGCTAGAACAACAAATTTGCATTCAAAATCTAAGATATTATATTCATCCAAATTTTGCAATGTCATTCAGCCGATTGCTCCATCAATAGTTTATTTGCATGAAAGCAGTGATAAAACTTTAAATTACATTGTAAAAACAAGCAAATTTTACATCAACACGTGTGGTTTGCGGCCATATTGTTTACATAGCAAATGTTTGCTATATAAACCGGCTAACAAAATGTCAAGATTTTGAACATACTGAAGCTCGATATACACACATGGCGGGATCTCGAAGAATGACGGAATTGGCCGAGCGTTCACGAACCGTGATGTCATAGCTTTCAAAATGGCACCTTCCATATCCGTTCCAACAGAAACTTCAAATGATTATATTGTCTTTGTTTATCATCCGATTTTGATCATTCTTTCAACCTTATTCTAGTTTTTCAGACCTCTCAATAATAAAGATGTTTGGCTGTGTCACTACATCCCCTTTAAGAACTTTTTTTCTGAAGAAATGCGATAACATGTTTACAATTACCTAAATTTACAATATGCAAACGTTTAAAGCAGACATTAGGGTTTTATTTAATACTCCAGTCAACCCCGTTTTTGTTTGGAGAAGGGATTGGATGGGGTATGAAAGTTAATACTCGGATATCGTATTGTATATTATTTAGGTAAGTGACATTTAATCATGGGAACCGATAGAGAACAGGTATTGTTATGCAATTCTAAGGTATCTTACATGTATATAGGTATGAAACTATGAACATGTACATGAATTTAAATTCTACCTGCAAGTCCAGAGTGCCTGCACATCGAACATGGTGAAGCTGTAAAGTTGATTTTGAGTTCCGATGTAGAACACGTTGTTGTTGCCTCCTTTAACCCAGAGTGTGCCTTTATAAAGATTATCTGCCGTGTGTGGATAAATCGTGCAATCTGACTTTAGTCTCAATTCCTCCTCCATAAACGGAAAGCTGTATCGGTAGCCAATGCAAAGGATGACTGCATAAATTTCAGCGGTGCTCCCGTCTCTAAAGGTAGCCACATTTCCTACTAGCTTCTGTAAAAGAGGACGTTCTTCAATACCTTCTGGCCACTTGAGTCCCATTGGCTTCGTTCTCCATGTGCAGACGATCTGCTTGGCGCCAAACTTCAGACATTGAACGGCGATATCATCGGCGGAATAACTAGCACCAATGACCAACACTCTCTGTCCCTTAAATTCTTCGGCCTTTCTGAAATTATGTGAATGGATGACTCGTCCTTCGAAATTGTCGAATCCTGGAAATTCTGGTACATTTGGGGAATTGAAAATGCCAATGGTGACTATGACGTGCGTGAATGTCTCCTTACGGGTAGTGTCAGCAACAAGATCTTGTACCGTGGCGATAAAGTTGTCAGTTAGGTTGTCGTACTTGACATGTCTCACTGCATGGTTAAACTTTATGAAACGTTTAAGGTCAGTCTTGCTCTTCTTCGTCCATCGACCTGGCAAATGATAAAGCTAATAACATAGAATAACCAATTCGGCCATGCAGATCAGTTTATGATTTGATGCGGTTATGACGGTAATATACAACCAGTGAAACACTTTACAGTTTTTTTTGTTTGTTTGTATGGTGTTTTACGTCATTTTCAACACATGCAAGGATATATATGACGGTCGATTATTTGTTTGTGGTGGAGGCAGACCACCAACCTTTCTTGGGAAGAACCAGTACTGTATACCTTCCGCCATCCGTCACACTTTACAGACTCTGTTATGATGCATTTAATACTGACAATGGGATCCCTTGGAAACAACAAACACAAACAAGAGATAAAAGTAGCAGACTCGGTATATTTTGTCTGTTTGTAAGACATCATCATAATTATTATATGTATTCCATGGTACAATGTTGCTAGATAAAGCATATCAAAGGTTTAACGAAAAACGTTGATACCATCGGCATATAATATATCAAAGGTCAGGGTCACTGTGGAGTGCAACTGTTTTGGCACACAAATCTCAAGTGTCACTTCACCTATGTGTATGATCCAGAGTCTTTACACGTTTGATCCATTTGGGATTATTCTGACAACGATCAACTCATATCTTAAGTTCGGCACGAATTAGATGTAATCCACCCCACGCTCCTTCTCACACTCGTTAACAATATTCTCGCTAGGCGGACACTGATCTCTGACAACTCCCTTGTTTGTGTATGTTAAGTTGTACCCGATAACTTTGTTTTCATTATTGTTGGCAGCACACGAGCAAACAACGTTTGAGTTGATGGGATGTTTTTAGAAAATGTATTTCTTCGATACCATCATAATTATTGGAGTGTCCAGATGCAGGGCCGAATGCAATTGCCATTCAAGTCATCGGTAGGTCAAAGGTCAACGAATTGCAACAAAAGAGACATTAGGTCAGTAACTTGAGTAATTATAATCCAAAGCTATCCAAACTCGGATACAGCACTTACCTGTAATATATCTTGGTAAAGTTCGATAACCAGAAACATTGCACTGGTACCCCCGGGGTCATTGCTCCTTAATTGGTAAAAAGTATTGAAACTGAATGTGTCCGATCAATATTTTCAATTGGCAGTTTATCAAACATGGCCAAAATATCTCAGTCGGGTCCGATAACCAGCCCTTTCTTTTGCACCGGTAACCATATACATGTAGTGCCCTCTCTTTATCTGCGAAAATCATTTATTAAATTGACGATTTTCTGCTAAATAAACTTTTGTATTTAATATTTTATCCAATTTAGACATAATTCTTATGGCCAAAATAGCTCAGTCAAATATAATATCCAGCCAGGTCGTACCAGTATCTACTGAGTTATCTTTCATTTGACAGCCAACCAGATCGCATCAGTAACTCCGGAGTTATATGCCCTTTATTGGTGAAAACTGTTGAAATTGACGATGTCTGCCCAGTTACTTCAGTAATACTGCATGTAACTGAAATGTGTCCAAACCTATCGCGATGAACACCGTATAAAGACTGCAATAAGAATGGATGCCATTTAAATCTAAAACATTCTGTCAAAATGTGTTGTTGTTTTTTTCTGGCCATTGAGTTTCCATCTATCAGGTCCTTTTGTGACTAGTATTACATTTTGTAGAAAACAATGTCAAGATTGAAAATAAATGTAAATATAAACTAACCTTCTAAATAGTCTCGGATCACTTGACTTGGTACAAAGGATGGCATGATATTTCCGAAATGTTCTTCAAATGTATATTCCGGTAGTTCCACAACCTCTTTCGGGTTGTTTGACCACAGATGTTTTTACATGCCGCCATGACACAACTCTCCAAATCTCTTTATTGGTTAACATTTTGTTATTGTTTTCATACAATAAGCACAAAGAGAATAATTAATATAGTTATTCTGATTTACTCCTCGAAGGATAATGATGTTAACCTGCTAAAACAAAAGTATTTTTTATTTAACTTATCAGAACCTTGGCAATCCCTTTTATTTAACTTATCAGAACCTTGGCAATCCCTTTTATGTAACTTATCAGAACCTTGGCAATCCCTTTTATTTAACCTATCAGAACCTTGGCAATCCCCTTTAACTATACTCCTCAAAATAGTTAAGGACAGCAAGAATGATTCTCCATATGCTTACCAGTTTAATTGATTACATACCATTTTCAAACGGTTACACCGAATGCGTAAGCAATGTGGCATTAAATTGGACATTGCCAGGTCTACTGCATTAGATGACAGAACATAATATTGATATAAATGTTTTTGTTAATTAAGCAGAGTTTGAGATTTTTGATAATTTCTGAAAATCATTAATTTGTCACAAAACAACAATACTAACATTTGTAATATGTTTTGCCAATGTATTCATTACGCTTAATCACAACCAATGTAACTTTGGACGCGAAATTGTAATTTCCCCCGAAATTGACTAACTTTTGACAGTTCAAATGCACACAACGAACAGTTTTAAAAAAACTCTGATTTGTTATCCCATTCAAACTGAAGTATTTTTTTGCCAATTCTCATTCAACGTTTCATCACTTGGCCTGACCCCACCCCTCCCCCACCCCCACCCCGTGCCTCGCCACCACACTCACACTCGTGAATATTTTTATCGAGATATGCATACGTTGATGTTTACATTTCTTTGGTCAAATAAACCTGAAAAAACGTCTAGACCCGGATACGTTTGCGCCATGAAAAACACTTATTTTGGACGATTTGGAAAACACTGGAGGATTTAAAGTTTGGCATCTGCATAAAGACGGTCTTATAAAAGTAGGCGATCATGTGAATAGCTTTTGGAAAAGTGTCTTTGGCAATGATACAGGTAAATTAAAATACTATTTTATAACCCAAATATAACAAAAAATATAAAAAGATTGGACAGGGAAAGTAGCATTCAAGGAGGACAGTCAACCAAAAAACACAGGAACAAACATGCAAACAGACAAACAAGAAGGCAAAAGTAATAATAAAAGTAAACGACATCACAAACACAAAAGGGTTGACAATAGGGCTACCGCCTTGGAACGGTCAGTGGCAAAGTAGGCCATTGGGGGTTTAAACCGGTTCTAGGGTGCACCAAACCTCATACTTACCCTACTGTCATCCCATTAAAACAGGACAGTGTAAATAAAGAAATCCCCGCCATGGTCTAATCTCTAACCAACAAGGCAGCATCAATAGGCAATATAAGTAAAACACAAATATGCTCTCGTAAATATAAAACAAAAAAAATAGCATAGAAAGCAAAATGAAGGTACTCAATGACTTGGCAGAAGCCAGAGCAGTAAGAGAGTAAACCAATGAGGGCACGACAAGAAATATCATAGAAAAACATCAAACGCCACCGTCCCAATACTTCGTTCTTTTATCATGATCCATGTAAAAAAAAATTATAAATGATATTGTTAAATTTTATCTGTTGAACATTTATGTTCAAAATATAATATGCATGTCCCGTTTATCAAATAAACAAATCAAACTAAGATCGAACACCAAATAAATAATAATGTTATAAAACTAAAAATGGCCAAACATTAAATCAAATGTTTTATGTTCAGTTTTTGAAGTCAGACGTCGAATAACCTAGTAATTCCCAAAACAAATGGGAGAAATATTTGGACACGTAATTAAACCTAGACAAGCTATGATACAAAATACGCGGCAACTCGTATATCGTCATTATAAAATAAATAGCCTTGTTGAAAAGAGTTTATAATGCAGACTTACTTGCAGAAATCTTTTCTAATTTTTCATGGCAACATCGTCAACGTTTGATAAGTAATGTATCAGGCGACACGAGTAAGAAACAAAAAAAGCTTTAAATTTGCGATAAACCCCGATAAAACCACGTAATGTTTGTATAAATATCTAAAAACAGTTGATTTCATCCTACAGGTTTGTGCAGGTCTTGCAACATAAACATTTAAATTACACATTTCCTCTTCAATCCTAGTGACGCAGTACTTTATCACATGCGTTCAATACAAATGGCTAAAAGTTGAAATAAGGATTGAAAGAAAGTCAACATGGAGATGTATTGTTCTAAACTAGACCTAAAGTCATTTCTCTAGACCTCGTAATATTTAATTAAAAAAATAGCCACAGATACTGGTTTTAAATTATGCAGGTAATTGTCATCACAGATTTATCACAAAGATTGATTGTTTTTCATTACATTATTTCTGTATAACATTGATAAAAATATAAACCAAATGAGCTATAAATCACCAACAGAAATTAAGCGGAGCATATGGTTACGCGTCACAATCAGCTCTTTTAAACTTGGCGGCTAATCAATCATAACTGCATTGCAACGTAAGCATCATTTGTAGATATCGCGCAGATAAATCATAGGACACCTATTTGTGACTTTGGTCCTCTATAGCCTAATACGATTTAGTTAGGACTGCTTTTTAATTTAGTCTTTTGACTGTTACATGTGATGCGCAGGCTGCATAACCTCAGCACCCAACTAAATTCCATTGTGTTTATTTCGCTCTTCGGGACATTGCAGTTTGTTAGATACAGGGACCATACGCCGCTGGACATGGAGTTATGACATTAAAAGGAGCATGTCCGCGGGCATATGTGCCATTTTGGGGAAGGTTAAAATGCTGTACTATTGATTTTATGAATACTGAGTTCTGCTCAACAATAATTTGAAGAAAAATGGTTAGCGCTCAAAAAGTACTTTTTTCACTATATAATGTTGTATCTTTTGGTGTAACTGAGCGTGGATAACTTATTTATTTGCTTGTCAAAAATGTTGCGAAAACCTTTGCCACCCTATAATAGTTTGCGCCCCACCCCGACATACCCCACGATAATTGGAACATGCTTTTTTTGATTGTTAAAAAGTTCGAACCCCAATAATTGAAACGTTCTTACGCCCATGTACTATTACAACGTATATTTAGGCTCTAATCTGTTGTAAAACGTTTTCATGTAAAAATAATTACATTATTAACGCATTCTCACACTCGAACGATCGATACTAGTGTCATAAATAGATGCATATTGTTGCTTATTCTGATATGTACAGACCCTTTTGGTACTTTTATCATGTGTTTTTTTATGATAACTTTTACCCGCAACACTCCACTTTTACATCCCTGCAATTTAATTCCATGGATACCGATAGTTCCTTCCTTCCTTCCTTCCTTCCTTCTTCCTTCCTTCCTTCCTTCCTTCCTTCCTTCCTTCCTTCCTTCCTTCCTTCCTTCCTTCCTTCCTTCCTTCCTTCCTTCCTTCCTTCCTTCCTTCCTTCCTTCCTTCCTTCCTTCCTTCCCTTCCTTCCTTCCTTCCTTCCTTCCTTCCTTCCTTCCTTCCTTCCTTCCTTCCTTCCTTCCTTCCTTCCTTCCTTCCTTCCTTCCTTCTTTCATTCCTTCCTTCCTTCCTTCCTTCCTTCCTTCCTTCCTTCCTTCCTTCCTTCCTTCCTTCCTTCCTTCCTTCCTTCCTTCCTTCCTTCCTTCCTTCCTTCCTTCCTTCCTTCCTACCCTTCCTTCCTTACTTTCTTCCTTTCATCCTCATCCTTCCTTCCTTCTGTCCGTCCGTCCGTCCGTCAAAAAAAGTTTGCTTCGAAACTTTATAGGATTCTTACCTATAATGTCAAGATGTGCATATCGTTTCGGCGTCAAAATCGACCCCGTATTACCATAGTTACGGTCCCTTTTTTCATCCAATTTTACGTTTTACACTGATTGTTTCAGTGGGGACATCCATAGTTTGATTCAATATCCTTCATTGCTAAAGTCATACTTTATACCCTCTACCTGCAATTCGCATCAATTGATATGTCACTGAGAATCATACTCCATGAAGAGTACGATATGATCATTTGATATGGACATTTTTCACAACTAATGTGTTTATTTTTCGCTCTGACGGATTTAGAGGTGCCTGTCCCACAGTGTTATTAAAAAACAAACATTGTGTTCCTTGTTGAAACATGATCCCCTTGACTCTGTCAAGAAATCCTGTATCTGCCTATGTATCCGATGTATATATGCAAATGACCGGACTCCTTTCCCCCCATCATTCCAAGCGTCTAATACGAGAGATGATACTAGTATCGATTGAGTGGGAGAATGCGATATTCTACTTAGACAACTGATTCCCTTTTTTAATTTCGATATTCCATTAATATATTGTTATTTTGATATTCTAATTAGAGAACTTGTTCCCTGTTATTAGTTCGACACGTTCTTATTCCGATATTCTACTTAAATAATCGGTTCCCTGCAGTTATTCGGATATTCTACTTATCACGTTATTTCAGCAAGATAACCCTAGGTCACACTAAGCTAGAATTACAAGTGATGTCTTATTGGAATAACGTGACGTCGGGAATATTTCCTAGGAAGGTAAAACGGTTGGACATACCCGGTACTAAATTATGTGACTTTTGTTGTCTATCCGTGTGACTTTAGTTGAACAATATAATCCATGTTTAGGAATTTTAAGACAATCATGGAGTTGGAATATCCTTCAATTTCAAAATATGAACTTGTTATTATAGATTACTTTAGCAATACAAGTGTATACCCATATAATATACTGGTGTGTTTTTAAATGTACTGATTACCTTTTGAATCAAACCGTCACCATGTTCATACAAACCTGTTCGCCATGTATAGTTCCAGAAACCGCACCGTGTGCCTTGTTTCTCATAACAGACCAGTTCTGGGATAGCGTCACTCTCTATCTGTCCAAACTGGTAAAGAACAGACATACCAGCGGGGCCAGCCCCTATCACACGGATAGTAGGGGCAACAGCTAGGAAAATATATAAAGAATAATACGGGGATCAAATTACTTTTGGGAAACTGCATAGAAATACCACCTAGGTTCTCGGCGCCAAGGGTACAATAATTCTGAAAACATACGTTTTCATCTCAGTTATTTGGTAAATCAAGCACACCCGAGATTCTAACGTTTGATTTGATAAGTCATCTCAGAGCATAGTTTTGGATTGGCTATACATTGCTCGAGAACTTTGTAAGGGTCGTTTTTAAACATTCACATTTTTGAGAGTTCTAAAAACGTAAAATGCCGTTTAGAAACTGGATACAAGTCCTAAACTATCCAGTACTGAATAACGTTTGGTTGCAGTTCGGACCACACTGTCCGACTTAGCTAAGATGGTAATGTGTTTTTTACAATAACATATACGTGTACCGTTTCCTATGTTTTTCTGGATGCGGACTTTATTGTTAGAGATTTTCTATTGATGGATGTACTTTTATTTAAAATGTTTCAAAGTTTATTCACATAAAGAAAGCTCCATGTGGAAGATATCAATTCAGAGTACAGATATATTACAGAGCAAAATAATTCAACGAACCTACACAGAATAAGTATAATAATACTAATACTTAATTAAACGCAACTACAAATTCAAGTTTCAAACTGCATGAGGGGAGATAAATCCTAGGGTTAACCCTACAAATGATCATAATAAGAGTTATACATCTTACACTGTCTTGTCAATTTGAGCGCTGAAGCCGGATTAATGAATCAATTTAAGCTAACCATTTGGCCATATTGCCTAGTTAATTTGCTCTTTGTTTGTATTACAGTGTGGATTTACGGTGCCCTTGCATTTGGGTACTATGATTTCTATAGGACCATTTTTCTCATTTCAAAAGAAGAGCTGTGCGATGCTGTGTGGTTGTATGGCACGCCATAAAAGTCATTTTTAATATAGAGATAATTTCCCCACACAGATTGGGTTTGATGATCCCAAAAGATCAACGTGTCACCTGCGTGTCGTAAGAGGCGATTAAGTGGAGATACACAGTCAAAACGTGAAGTAACTTAGCCGTTCTGTGGTTGATAGGATGTTAGGTACATTTTGTATATATACTTAGCAAAACAAATTATCACATAAAATGCATGTCATTTCCATAGACGAGTTGCAAAGTCATACATTTATGAGTTTAGATGCATGTAGTGTAGAAGTGCGTTCAACTGTGATATATTATACATAACTCAAAGTGTTCAGCTTACACTGTGTCATAGAATTATATGTGTATTAAATTGAATGGCTAACGACAAATAAACTACGGCCACTAATAAGTGATTTTAGACAAAAGTACATTTGCTATGAGAAATATTACTATTAAATAACTGATACACGAGGATGAAAATACAAAAGAGCTAAACATTGTTTAATTAATCAAGATTGTATTCCTTAAAGGCAAAGCTGTACTCATATATTTTGCTAAATTTATAACAATATTCTTATCCTGTGACTGCAGTAATTCTAAGAGTTTAAACATACTAGGTCTATTATAACAATTTTTTTTTATATAAATTGTCCGGATTCTTGTGTAACAATAACAAATTAAAATAAAATAGTATTGATCTTCCAAATCAATACAGTGGCAGCACTGACAATATATTTCATTCCTAGGTATTCTGGTCTGTAATTTTAACGAATGAGCTGATATTCTTAATTTTATTTAAATATGGTCTGAGATTACATGTTAAAATATCCAGGTATGATTCATAAAACTCTGTTTACAATTATTATATAATTCGAGTACACCACGTGATTTCTTATCTACAAACCATCGTATAAAACAATCAACAACTCTTTGTATAAATGTAAGTATAAAGTATATAGCATTAACGAGTTAACAGAATTTGAGTAATTCCAGACATTTGTAAAACCATATCTTCGATCAACATATTTTTTTACATTCGATACCCAATTTTCACAATATTTTAGTGACAATATTTAAATGCTTTGAAGTATAATGTTATCTGTTTTTAATAATTTAAACACTGAAATATCTTTGAACTGTGTTAATTATGAAGTAACTCTTTTAGACATCATTCAAACATGGCGTGGATATTATTATATGTAATCTGAGATTATCCTAGCATTATTACTTTTAAGATTGTTTACTACATGAGATTGTCATTGTGTCAAAGACAATATGTCTATGAACATCTGTACTATTTAAAATACGTTCCATAATACCTGTGTGGTTTACTTTATGAGATTTTACGAATCCATCATGAGTATCCATGTGGATCTGCGCTAGCCACTGCAACAACGCGTAATATGAAAGTGCAACGCGATAATATACAGATTTAATCTTCCCAAAGAATGCAAACATTCCGTCATGTGTGCAGTTTTACCTAATTCGCCTATTCTTTGCACTCTAAATGAAATCGTCCAAACTTCGCCGCTTAATACTTTGAATCCTTTTATACATTAATAACTTCGGATACACAATCTATCTTGTTAATTGTCTAATATCCTGGGAAAGCAGAATATCACACGTATGCTTTAGTTGAAAAAAAAAAGTATTAATAAATCCGCCATGTTTGATTGCCTTTTTTTCAGTTTTATCTTATGAAATTAAAAACAGCGTTTAATAAGCAAGAACTGTAAGTAATTTACCTTTACAGTCTTTCTCGCGAATAACTTTCATCCATGAATCACGCTCCGCCTTTGTTAACGTTCTAGCGTCTTCAAGTAACCTTCACTTTTGTGTAGGCGGAGTTAACTGTGCACCATCATGTATATACGTTACCCGTTGATGTGGTGGATGTAACCACATTGTGTGGTGGAATAACGCCTCAGTGAGGTGTAAATTTACACCGAAGGTAAGAAAAGGATTATTTGCTTGTTTTTATTTATATATTCAAGAAGTGTGACATAGCGCAAGATGTGGTCCATACATTTTCGAACACACGACTGAATGTTGTTTTGTCTAAACGGTTTTCGTTTTCTCAAACACTCGATGAAATTATGACTTTTCCTGAAACCAATGCAGTTTTACGCACTGATTTGCAGTTTAATAAAAGGGAAAATGAAGAGCACCACAATTGTTCCTCACCATTCAGAGCTGTCCATTTCCCTTTACGTATGATGAGTCAATTTCCTATTGATTATATGCATTTAGTTTGTCTAGGAGTCACGAAGGGCTTCTTTGGCTTTGGATGAAAGGTCTACCCATTTGTAGGCAAGGGGCAAGATCTAAGGTCTTTCCTGCCTCGTGAATTCCTGAGAAAGGGTAGATCATTGAATGAAGTTGAAAGATGGAAGGCCACAGAATTCCGTCAGTTTTTACTGTACACAGGTCCAGTTGTTCTCAAAGTTTGCCTGCTCATACAGTTCTATAATCATTTCAAGGTTCTTGTTGTCGCAGTTTATTGTCTCGCCAGCCCATTCTTCTGTCACGTTTATTGTCATTATGCAAACCATTTGCTTATTGCATTTGTGAGTCATTTTGGTCAACTGTATGAAGATGCATGTTATACAGAAGACCTTGTTCAAGATGTATACAATGTGTATGGCCTTGTTCATCTGGCAAACGATGTTTCAAGATTTGGTGAGCTTGATAAGTACTCAGCCTTTATATTTGAACGTTATTTGGGAATGTTAGAAACCATTGCTAGAAAGCCAAACTTTCCTTTAAAGCAAATAATTAGGAGACTTTCTGTGAAACAGGTGATTGTAGACCCAGCAAAATAATAATGGAAATCCCAGATTACGGAATTGTCAATAAAAACCATAATCATTGTCCGCGTGTTAGGCACAAACTTAGCAAAACTCTGCAATGCTGTTCTTTCTTCCGATGATTTATTTGTGTCGTTTTTGTCGAGATTCTGCAATTTGAGGAACTGACCTTGCCAAATATTTACTTATCAATCCATCGAGGTGATCATTTTATCCTTTCTGGTGAAAAGGTGGTTTAACACTCATCAGTCTTGAGAATTTTCACAGTCTCTCAGATGCATGAAGATATTGTTACAATAAAGATATGTGAAATAACATGTAAGTGCGTGTTTTTATCATACAGGGACCACTATGTTGTTATTCCTTTGATTCACAGTTTCGTATAATTATTATAGTCCGTTTGATGTTGTCATTTGGTTTTCTGCCATAAAGTGATTTATATTTGTACATCAATATTTTAGAACAAAATACATTACTGGTCTTTTTTCAAGTATAAATTCCGTTATTATCGGTTATAAACAGAGATCATATTGTACCAGTGGTTCACTGACTCGGTCTTCAAATTAAACCTCGTGCCCGAAGCCCGGGGCTAGTAAACTGTCATTCGGGCTAGTGATTTTTTATTTAAGAAATAATAAATAAGTACCTGTGTTTTATCGGTGAATAAAATACAGTTAGGAGTTCGGATGCGTAGTAATTAAACCACGAGTGCGTTAGCACGAGTGATTTAATTTCTCGCATCCGAACGACTAACTGTATTTTATTCACCGATAAAATACAGCTCCGTATTTATTATTTCGATTCTAACACAACAATTACCCCCATTATTTACCCTATTGTTGGGGCACTATATATTATCTCGGAGGTCAAGGTAATCAGGCTGCTATGTTTACAGGCTGTCCCATTAGGCGCCCCCGTATGCAAAGTTCTGCGTTTCAATGCACTAGTTTTCACGTGACAAACAATTAAGTCATTGCTTACATCATATAGCTTGCGCTGTATGACGTCAAACGTTCTCAGCTTATTAATGTCATATGTACATGTGCATATGATGGGTTTATTTCTGGGTGTGCACAGTTTGGGAGAATGGCAATTTTGTTATATTTAACATTTCATTAAAATTACTGTTCTGTTTGTCTTCGTGACGTATATTTACCAAGTGACGTCATGTAACGTGGCGCTTCCAACGGATGAAATATACGCGGGGAATTAATGGAACAGCTGTAGTTTATCGTAGAATAACATGCAGCTGTCTCCCTTCTTTGTGTATATGAAAGATTGCAGAGGTCGTGTTAGAATAATTTATATAGTCTGGCTAAAGGAGGATTTACGAGTTTTCTTCGAGTATATAATAATTCATCATCGTAGTGGTTACTTTATGCATCTAAATATGTGACCTCGGCTTGATTTGTTTAAAAACAAGTAACTGGTACGGATTTATATTTTCTATTCTAACACTGTGATATCTGACACAACTGTATCATTTGTTTGACATCAGCGTTTGACATATTTAGTTTATGTAATAGTATGTTCATTTTCTTTATTAAGCTGTGTTGAGTATATCTTTTAGACCTTAAGTCATTGATCAAAATATGATGCCTGCATGCCTTTAAATATGTAAATCAGCTACACACTCTGCAAATCTTTCACTTAGTTAAAAAACATGATCTTTCATGTAAAAAGTATAAGATAATGGCAGACCAAATACTGGTAGTTTAATTTGTCACACTATGGTATTGGTGATGTCGCCTGAATTTAATTACATGCAACATTGGGTCATCATAACGGTCAAAGAAAAATATATTGCATTTTAAAACGTAATGAATAATCATTGATATCACCCAATGATGCGTCATAATGGATAAATGATAACACTATCGAAATATCATGTCATACATGCAAGAATGAATGCAATTCAGTAAATAAGCCTCAACCAGACAATGGCGATAGGAAATGTAAATACTGCATGATACCACACAAATTTAGTTTTGTAAACCATGAGTGTTTACTTGTCCCAAGTATTTTGGTGATCATTTAGTTTCTTTAATATTCATATTATTTATTCAGGGAACATACCTGTCCATGTATGGTGGACAAACTGTGAAAGAAACTGTGAGTCGGGTCCTGAAAGAAGTCATGACAGTGGGCTTGCGCAGCAGTACAACTTCCAGGGGCAGAAAGGAAAATAATTAATTTAACAAAAATTAGATTAAATTATAAATAATAACTCTTTACACTCCAGTTTGTTTCATGTGTCAATGGGCATTATGGGCCCATTAAAGTATCCCCAAAATGGGCCTATTAAAGTATCCCTATGTGGGCCCAATACAGAATCCCCAGTATGGACCCAATACAGTATCCCCAATATGGGCCCATTAAAGTATCTCCAATATGGGCCTATTAGAGCATCCCCAATATGGGCCCATTAAAGTATCCCCAATATGGGCCCATTACAGTATCCCCAATATGGGCCCATTACGGTATCCCCTATATGGGCCCATTAAAGTATCCCCAATATGGGCCCATTAAAGTATCCTCAATATGGGTCCATTAAAGTATCCCTAATATGGGCCATTACAGTATCTCCAATAGTAACTCATTACAGTATCCCCAATATGGACCCATTACAGTATCCCACATATGGGCCTATTATGGTCCCATTACTGTATCCCCAATATGGATCCATTACAGTATACCTACATTGGGCCCATTAAAGTATCCCCTTATTGGGCCCATTAATGTATCCCTATAATGGGCCCATTAAAGTATCCCCAATATGGGCCCATTACAGTACTCCATGTCAGATAAGAAATAAAATATTTCCAGCGGGTTTATATTATATATATATATATGTATAATTACATAAATATACGTTAAGGATGTCTACTAACCGAATGACACACTAGGCAATTCAAAATGCAGAAGATGTAATATCGACCTAACCCACATAATCAGCGAAGTCAACAAAATTAATGTAGTGCACAGCATAATGTAGTTCAAAATGCAAAACCTAACCCAGATAATCGTGATAATGCTTTGTCAACCAATGTAGTGCACACAGTGTACATCAGCATAATGCGTGTCAAAAAATGTAGAGTACATCAGGGTCATAGCAAGAGTCGTACAAAAAACGAAGTAAAATAAATTGACACTTCTTTCAAAATGCAGAATATGTGATATCTATTTACTATTTATTCACAATATATAGATATCCATAAATTGAATTTAAGATATCTATAAGTCGAATATAATTTATAGATATCATTAAATATGTATGAACATCTTATATTCTAATTATGGATATCTTAAATTCATTGAAAGAAATCTCTAAATCGATTCATAGATATCCATAATTCATATTAAGATATTATTAATTGACGAGCATTTATAGATATTTTATGTTAGATTTATATATATCTATAATTCTATATTAAGATATCAATAAATCACTTTTTAGATATCTTTAAGTGAATTATGGATATCCATAAATGCCGCTGAATTAATGATATCTATACTATAATAATAGCTTCATTGCGGGATAAATGTAAGGGATCGGCTATTAATTCCACGGCTGAATAAGCTGATATATATATTATATATATCTATAATTCAAAGCGATTTAAAGATGTCTTATATTGAATTATAGATATCTATAAGTCGATATATAGATATCTTAAGTTGAATTATCGATATCTTAAAATCGAATATATCATATCTATTATAGATATCCATAATTCATTTTAAGATAACTATTTCCTGTTTTGTTATGTATAGTGGGTGAAGGTCTGTGGTTTTGGTAGGTGTAGTGGGTGAAAAGCTATGATTTTGTTATGTTTAGTGGGCGAAGGGCTATGGTTTTGTTAGGTGTATTATGTAAAGGGCTACGGTTTTGTTAGGTGTAATGCGTGATGGGCTATGGTTTGTTAGGTGTAGTGGGCGAAGGGCTATGGGGTTGTTAGGTGTAGTGGGCGAAGGACTATGTTTTGGTTAGGTGTAGTGGGTGAAGGGCTATGGTTTTGTTAGGTGTAGTAGGCGAAAGGCTTTGGTGGTATTAGGTGTAATGAGCGAAAGGCTATGGGTTTGTTAGATGTAGTGGGTGAAGGGCTATGGTTTTGTTAGGTGTAGTGGGTGGAGGGATATATATTTTGTTACGAGTAATGGTTAATGGACTATGGTTAATTAGGTGTAGTGGAGAATGTGCTATCGATTTTGTTAGGTGTAGTGTGTTAGGGTTATAGTGTTTGGTTCGGTGTATTGGGTGGAGGGCTACGGGTTTTGTTAATTGTCGTGGGTGAAGGGCTATAGGTTTTGGTTAGGTGTAGTGGACGAAGGTCTGCGATGTTTGGTTAGGTGTAATGGATAAAGGGCTATGGGTTTGTTACATGTAGTGGATGAAGGGCTATGGGTTTTGGAAGTTGTAGTGGGCGAAGGTCTGCGGGTTTTGGTTAGGTATAGTGGGCGAAAGTTGTTACCTTCAGTCCCAAAAGTGTTACCTTTAGTGAAGCTTGTTAAATGTAGTGCAGTTGTTACACTTAGGGTGCAGCAAGTATCTTAGAAACAGATATACCTTTGTGAATCGTGTTGTGCACCTCGTGGTTCTCCATTTAAAGCTAGTTTAAACAAAACAAAATCTAGTTTAATTTATTCAAGTTTTTTTCTTCTTCAATAAATCTAAATTCTTAAGGGTGTCTTGGGTGTTTATTTTTCAATTGTGGTCTGTATATTTGTGGCAGAGGGGAAAATATGTGTTACGTGGTAGAAATCACGACCACTAACAATGAACGTAATTTGAGACTGAATTTTGAAAAGAATGCTATATTTTTTAATTGCTAAACCGTAAGAAGAGAAACTTGATATTTCTGAACTTTTAAACTGTGCTTATATATTCAAAACTATAAAACGCGATTATAATGACAACATTAAAGTTCCCGGCTATGTTTTGTTTCATAAACATGTTTATGTTTATTTAAATCTAAATCAATATATAACAATATATATTTACAATTCACACATTGCAATATCTGTGAAAAGAGAAAAAAAGATTTTATTTGATGACGTAGAAAACTTTGAACAGGTAAATTAATCCACAGGTAAATGTATTTATCAATTATCTGGCAATAGTTGTGCAGCTATACAATTCAGATTTACCTCATTTCCCCGTGCAGTCACGCAGTGGTAACAGTAGTATGTACGTCATGCAAATAATACTTATTTTTTACATGCAACTTAGTAGCGGTTTCAATATATGTTTCTCTCTGGGACTATCAAGAAATGTTCATATGATGGTTAAGACTTACATTTGTTAATTGATAATACAACAAAAAGGTTGACCTTTCATCCTTACAGGGGTGGATACATGATTATAATGACACCATTAGCAGGTGCGGATACAGGATTATAATGACAACATTAACAGGGGCGGATAAAGGATTCTAATGACAACATTAACAGGGGTGGAAACAGGATTATAATGACAACATTAACATGGGCGGAAACATGATTATAACAAAAACATTTACAGGGGCGGAAACATGATTTTAATGACTACATTAACAGGACCGGATACAGAGTTATTATGACAACATTAACAGGGGCGGATACATGATTATAATGACAGAATTAACAGGGGCGGATAAAGGATTATAACGACAACATTAACAGGGGCGGATACAGCATTATAATGACAACATTAACAGGGACGGATACAGGATTATAATGACAACATAAAAAGTGGCGGATATAGGACTATAATGACACGATTAACAGGGGCAGATAAAGGATTATAATGACAACATCAACAGGGGCAGAAAAAGGATTATAATGACAACATGAAGAGGGGCAGATAATGGATTATCATGACAACATTAACAGGGGCGGATACAAGATTATAACGATAGCATAAACAGGGGCGGATACAGGATCATAATGACAACATTAACAGGGACGGATACAGGATTATAATGACAACATTAACAGTGGCGGATATAGGACTATAATGACACGATTAACAGGGGCAGATAAAGGATTATAATGACAACATTAACAGGGGCAGAAAAAGGATTATAATGACAACATTAACAGGGGTAGATAATGGATTATCATGACAACAATAACAGGGGCGGATACAGGATTATAACGATAGCATAAACAGGGGCGGATACAGGATTATAATGAAAACATTAACAGGGGCAGATAAAGGATTATAATGACAACATAAACAGGGGCAGATAAAGGATTAGCATGACTACATTAACAGGGGCAGATACAGGATTATAATGATATCATAAACAGGGGAGGATACAGGATCATAAAGACAACATTAACAGGGACAGATAAAGGATTATAATGACAACAATAATCGGGGCAGATAAATTAACAGGGGCGGATACAGGCTTATAATGAGTCCAAAAACAGGGATGGATACATGAACATAATGACAGAATTAACAGGGGCGGATAAAGGAATATAATGACAACATTATCAAGGGCGGATACAGGATTATAATGACAACATTAACAGGGGCGGATACAGGATTATATTGACAACATTAATAGGAATGTATACAGGATTATAATGACAATATTAACAGGGTGCGAATGCAGGATTATAATGACAACAATAACAGGGGCGGATATAGGATCATAATGACAACATTAACAGGGGCATATACAGGATTATGAGGACAACATGGACAGGGGCGGATACAGGATTATAATGACAACAATAACAGGGGCGGATATAGGATCATAATGTCAACATTACCAGGGGCAGATACAGGATTATGAGGACAACATGAACAGGGGCGGATACAGTATTAAATGACACCATTAACAGGGGCAGATAAAGGATTATAATGACAACATTAACAGGGTCAGATAAAGAATTGTCATGACAACATTAACAGGGGCGGATACAGGATTATAATGACACTATTAACAGGGGCGGATACAGGATTATAGTGACAACATTAACAGGGGCGGATACAGGATTATAATGACAACATTAACAGAGACGGATACAGGATTATAATGACAACATTAACAGTGGCGGATATAGGATTATAATGACACCATTAACAGGGGAAGATAAAGAATTATAATGACGACATTAACAGGGGCAAATAAAGGATTATCATGCCAACATTAACAGGGGCACATAAAGGATTATAATGATAACATTAACCGAGGCAGATAAAGGGCGGATACAGGATTATAACGATAGCATAAACAGGGGCGGATACAGGATTATAATGACTACCCTAACAGAGGCGGATACAGGATTATAATGACAAGATTAACATTGGCAGATAAAGGATTATGACGACACCATTAACAGAGGCAGATAAAGGATTATAATGACAAGATTAACAGTGGCAGATAAAGGATTATGACGACACCATTAACATAGGCAGATAGAGCATTATAATGACACCATTAACAGAGGCAGATAAAGGATTATAATGACTACAATAACAGGGGCGAATATAGGATCATATTAACAACATTAACAGGGGCAGATACAGGATTATGAGGACAACATGAACAGGGGCGGATACAGGATTATAATGACACCATTTACAGGGGCGGATACAGGATTATAATGACACCATTAACAGGGACACATAAAGGATTATAATGACAAAATTAACAGGTGCGAATACAGGATTATAATGATAGCATAAACAGGGGCGGATACATGAGTATAATAATAGCATAAACAGGGGCAGATACAGGATTATAATGACTACATTTACAGAGGGGGATACAGGATTATAATGACACCATAAACAGGGGCAGATAACGGATTATAATGATAGCATAAACAGGGGCGGATACAGGATCATAATGACAACATGAACAGGGACAGATAAAGTATTAAAATGACACCATTAACAGAGGCAGAAAATTTTTTATAATGACAAGATTAACAGGGGCATATAAAGGATTATCATGCCAACATTAACAGGGGCAGATAAAGGATTATAATGATAGCATAAATAGGGGCGGATACAGGATTATAATAATAGCATAAACAGGGGCGGATACAGGATTATAATGACTACATTTACAGTGGCGGATACGGGATTTTTATGACACCATTAACATAGGCAGATAAAGGATTATAATGATAGCATAAATAGGGGCGGATACAGGATAATAATAACAACATTAACAGGGGCAGATAAAGGATTAAAATGACACCACTAACAGTGGCAGATAAAGGATTATAATGACAAGATTAACTGGGGCAGATAAAGGATTATGATGACACCATTAACAGAGGCAGATAAAGGATTATAATGACACCATTAACAGAGGCAGATCAAGGATTATAATGACAACATTAACAGGGGCAGTGAAAGGATTATAATGACAACAATAACAGGGGCGGATATAGGATCATAAAGACAACATAAACAGGAGCAGATACAGGATTATGAGGACAACATGAACAGCGGCGGATACAGGATTATAATGACACCAATTGCAGGGGCAGATACAGGATTATAATGACACCATTAACAGTGACAGATAAAGGATTATAATGACAACATTAACAGGTTCAGATAAATGATTATTTTGACAACATTAACAGTTGCGGATACAGGATTATAATGACAACATTAACATTGGCAGATAAAGGATTAAAATGACAACAATAACAGTGGCGGATACAGGATTATAATGATATCATAAACAGGGGAGGATACAGGATTATAATGACTACATTAACAAGGACGGATACAGGATTATAATGACAGCATTAACGGGGGCAGATAAAGGATTATAATGACAACATCAACCGGGACAGATAAAGGATTATAATGACAACAATAACAGGGGCGGATATAGGATCATAATGACAACATTAATATGGGCAGGTACAGAATTATGAGGAAAACATGAAAGGGCCGGATACAATACTATACTGACACCATTTACAGGGGCGGATACATGATTATAATGACACCATTAACAGGGGCATATAAAGGATTATAATGACAACATTACGAGGGTCAGATGAAGTATTATCATGACAACATAAACAGGGGCGGATACAGGATTATAATGACTACATTAACAGGGGCGGATACAGGATTATAATGACAGCATTAACAGGGCCAGATAAAGGATTATAATGACAACATTAAGAGGGGCAGATAACGGATTAGCATGATTAACAGGGGCGGATACAGGATTTTAATGACAAAATTAACAGGGACAGATAAATGATTATTATAATGACACCATTAACAGAGGCAGATACAGGATTATAATGACTACATTAACAGGGGCGGATACAGGATTAGCATGCCTACATAAACATGGGCGATACAGGATTATAATGATATCATAAACAGCGGCGGATACAGGATCATAATGACAACATTAACAGGGGCAGATAAAGGATTATAATGATAACATTATCAGGGGCAGATAAAGGATTATAATGACACCATTTACAGAGGCAGATAATGGATTATAATGACACCATTAACACAGGCAGATAAAGGATTATAATGATTATAATGACAGGGGCAGATAAAGGATTATAATGACAGCATTAATCGGGGGAGATAAATTAACAGGGCCGGATAAGGATTATATTGAGTCCATGAACTGGTACGGATACATCAATATAATGACAACATTAACTGGGGCGGATAAAGGATTACAATGAAACATTATCAGGGGCGGACAAAGGATTATAACGACATCATCAACAGGGGCGGAACCAGGATTATAATGACAACATTAACAGGGATGGATACAGGATTATAATGACAACAATAACAGGGACGGATATATGATCATATTGACAACATTAAAAGGGGCAGATACAAGATTATGAGGACAACATGAAAAGGGGCGGATACAAGATTATAATGACACCATTTACAGGGGCGGATACAGGATTATAATGACACCATTAACAGGGGCAAATAAAGGATTATAATGACAACATTAACAGGGTCAGATAAAGAAATATCATGACAACATTAACAGGGGCGGATACAGGATTATAATGACAACATTAACAGGGGCGTATGCAGGATTATAATGACAACATTAACAGGGTCGGATACAGGATTATAATGACCACATTAACAGTGGCGGATACAGTATTATAATGACACCATTAACAGGGACAGATAAAGTATTATAATGAGAACAATAACAGGGGCGAATATATGATCACATTGACAACAATAACAGGGGTAGATACAGGAAGGATTATGAGGACAACATGAAAAGGGGCGGATACAGCATTATAATGACACCATTATCAGGGGCATATAAAGGATTATAATGACAACATTACCAGGGTTAGATAAAGAATTATCACGACAACATTAACAGGGGCGGATACAGGATTATAATGACATCATTAACAGAAGCGGATGCAGGATTATAATGACAACATTAACATGGACGGATACAGGATTATAATGACAACATTAAAAGTGGCGGATATAGGATTATCATGACAACATTACCAGGGATGGATACAGGATTATAACGACAGCAGAAACAGGAGCTCATACAGGATTATAATGTCTACATTAACAGGGGCGGATACAGGATTATAATGACAACATTAACAGGGGCATATAAAGGATTATAATGACAACATTAACAGGGGCGGATACAGGATTAAATGATATCATAAACAGGGGCGGATACAGGATCATAATGACAACATTAACAGGGGCAGATAAAGGATTAAAATGACAACATTAACAGTGGCAGATAAAGGAGTATAATGACTCCATTAACAGAGGCAGACAAAGGATTATAATGATAACATTATCAGGGGCAGATAAAGGATTATAATGACACCATTTACAGAGGCAGATGATGGATTATAATGACACCATTAACACAGGCAGATAAAGGATTATAATGATTATAATGACAGGGGCAGATAAAGGATTATAATGATATATATGTAAATTGGGCTTCCTGTTGTAATTTCAGCAACCCAAAAATTACAACAGTATCCCACTACCAAATAATCAAAACTCCACCAAATAAAACCAACCTCAACATACCCAAATCAGCATGAAAATGCTGATTTTCTTGATTTATTAAAACTTTTTTAAAATAGGGGTAGTGAAGATTGCAAGTTTAAATTTTTTTTTATAGCTATTAAAATTATAAAATGTTTCTTTAATACAAAACAAATTTGTCGATTTGTTATCAAAATTACATTCAAATTAACAATTTTCTGACCTTGAATACAAAGGTGGTGGATCGTACTCATACACATTACTAAAACAATTTATTACACACTTTTTAGACTTTTTTGTAAGGTTGCCATTGCTTCCTTTCTTCCCTGCTCTACTAGTTCTTTTTTTTGAGCTTCACTTATTTTAGCCTTTTTTTGTTTGGTGTCTTCTTTTAAACTATAATATTTATCTAACTCATCTAAAATCATCCTAAACTCTTGATCAGATATTTGTGCATCACTCAACGCTTTTGATATTAACTGCTTTATACTATTTAACTTAGCCTCTGCCAACGTTTTTATTTCGTGATGTTTTTGGGCTTTTACATTAAGCTTGCGTCTGATAAAATTAACACAAACACCTGCAGCTCCACATACTATTGCTGCTATTTCTAAAGGTAACAAAACTGGAATAGCAAATCCAATTCCAGCCATAATAACACCTGCAGATATCAAGGTAGTGTCAATTCCATCTGTAATATTAATACCACGTTTATATTTTTTATAAAGTGACTGACGTATATCTCGTTCTGTAATTAACTTTTTTTCAATTTCTGAAATCTTTTGTAATCTATAATTTTGTCCGTCTACCACTGGGAACTCAGGATATATACTTGGTGCCGTTGGTTGCTTCATTTTTTTATTTATTGATAAAAAATTAAATTAATTTAATTAATAATGATACCACCGTATTCACAGCGGTAGAGCAACAGGACAGGATTTTAAGCGACGTGATTTGGTTAAGTTTTCAATCTTTGTTACTTTCAAGACTCCAAAAAATAATTATAATTATAAATATTGGTAACCACGTGTTAACATTTTCAAAAAATGGCCATATTTTATACCATACCCATACCTTTTTAACTTCATATTCCTCTACCTCTTCATTTTCATTTTCCTCTTCAACTTCATATTCCTCTACCTCTTCATTTTCATTTTCCTCTTCCATTTTTTTTCCTCATATAATTATAACATTATATTTTTAAAAAAAAAATAGTTCAGAGACTAAATTTTTAAACACATCTTTTAAGGGCAAGCTCTCAATACTCAGTACACTAATTATCATACTGTTATGCAATTTTGTATATAATATATTTTTTGCTGATACAAAAATCAAGCCAGCTCATAGAATTAAATTAATTCAATTAATAATGATGCCACCGTATTTACAGCTGTAGCATTGGCAACCTTGCATACAAAGTTAACAACAGAACCAGCACCAATCTCTAAAGGTTCGTCAAAGTTATCATGATTGCGTGGGATGATGTGAAGCGTTATGCCATAATTTGGTTGTTCAACACCATTGACAGAAACTATTACAGTTACGTCACCAACTAATCGGTCACATGCTAAACCTATTCCCATAATCCGTCCACGGCGTGTCATTACATGCCCCACATTTTTTTCTGCTCCGCCATTACCAAAAGAGAGTATTCTGTTTGACACAAGTGGACCCTTAGCCTCTGCAAATATTGTTATAATTCCATATTTAAGATTATCAACTTTATCTCTCAAATGATTAAACTGGTCAACAAAAGGCAAAACTCGCCTATGTAAATCTGAAACAATATCTATCAAAGCCTTTAATTCTTCGGTTTTTATAGGGCCTGTTGGTCCAAATATACTCATTGTTTTTTTTTTATAAATATATATTTTTTAAATAATTTCTAAAACACAACTCATAGGCAAACCGTGATTATCTATTTTGTTGCCATACTCATCTCTAACTTCTATTTTCAATTCAGTAATTGCACCATTCATAAGACAGTGATATTCAGGATAAAAACTTGTATATACTATATCTCCAAACTGCTTATTTACTACAGGTACAACACCTATAAAAGTGCTTGGCTTACCATTGAGATAATTACTACTCGTATTCACTTGTTCCAGATGAACATATAGCTGTTTATAAGGAGCTAAATCAATTGAGTGATCTCCGACACGAATACCTTTTAACCATTTTCTGTCCTCGAATCCCAGCATTTTTGAAAGACCGCTTGATAATCGTGTCTCTATTGGCGTATCTAAAATGGCTATAGCACTTTGGACAATAATGCCCAGGGTAATATCTTTATTTAGAAATTTAAAATGTTTTGCCAACTCTTCAAAGTTATAGAGTCCACCTGGTAAATGTTCTATTTTAGCTGGGTTTCTTGTCTTTATGATTTCACTATAAATATTAAACCAGCCAATAGTGTATGTAAAACTCCTTAATCCAACGCACTTAGTTCCATCTCTATTATCGATATACTGTTGCAAATTAATAGAGTTGTCTATGTTTGAAATTGTATGAAACATTTTTTTTTAATATATAAATATAAAAACACAAATAAAAATGATTTCTAAAGAATTCAAATATAACCCGGATGCTCAATATTCAAATACTTTCAGCAAGAAAGTGATAGATATAATAAATCAAAACATAGTCATTACATCAGATGGTAAAGGCTTTAAAGCATCATTTCCCAATGTCTTTGAAAAATACAAACTCCCATACGTCAAATCAGATGCTATAGTCCAACGCTGGGGAACAGATTGGATGTTATTTTGGCAGAATCAGTTAAACTTTGCTATTTGGTGTGCGACCACTGGCTGTGGTATTGATTTCAACAACCATCTAAAAGCTGATACTTTGGTTGGTTCGTTATTTCGATTTCATGTCTATTACCAAGCCAGAAGAATATTATTTGAAATGAGTGTAGCAATGCCGCAAGACTCAAATTGGAATGCATTTAGTAACACATATAACAGAAACGCATACGGGAGAATATGCAAGGAGTTTAACGTTGACTTAAATTCAGACTGGAGACAGAAACAAAGCTATAATAATGGTCTAGGAACAATTTATAATTACTGGACAAATATTGGTTATCATCCTTTGGTAAATACTGTATACGACAACAAAACGATGAGTTTTACAGTCTATGAGAGTGACAAAACATATCACATTGATTACATTGGACAAGGATCTGAGGCTGACAACAGTTGGTCTACTTTTATACTAGATAGTTCATCTGGATTTACAAGAGCAGGAGTAGAAAGAATCAATGACAGCATAAGAACATACTGCTGGGCAATTCTTGGTTCACAATCACAAACAAGAACAGATATACTTGGAACTGGGACAGCATTTGATGCACAGAAACAATTTTTAGTAAATGTAGAGGACGCAATAAATAGCCCCATCGACTTGCCCAGTCAAATTTCAAGATATGAAAACACTCTAAAATATGCAAGAAGTAAAGTAAATTTTGTCTATGGAAGTGGATTGTACATGTCTCCGAGTGACATGGAATTAAGAATTGGAACAATACAAGACTACAATAATGAAATTGTAATAGCAACCGATGCACAAGCATTAGGATTGAACAATGATGTAAATGTAAAACCAGTGCCACCAAAAAATATTCAACCTTTTCAAGGCACCACAACAAAGAAATTTTTACCGGAACATTCTGATAAATCAATACATAAAACTGTGGAGCATAACTCACCAGAAATACAAAAAATAGCGATTGAACATGAAGATAACAAAACAACTATAATTGTTGGTACCATAGTAATAGGTCTTGCTGCATTACTTATTTACGAGATTTACTAAACCACTCTTTGGCTGCCACATACAAGAACCCGGAAACAAACACAAGCAAAGCCCATAAATTGTTACCAAGCCAATTAATAACATTACCTGTTGCAGATAAAAGCCATGATACTATTGCACCAATAACTCCTGGAAGCGCTGCAGCAGCTTTACCAGCTAGGTTGGCAAGAAGTTTACCAAGATTAAATAGTTGTTTTTTTATCCAATCTTTTACACTTGATGGATCGGGTTTTGGAGTTGGAGTTGGAGCAGTCTCTCCTCCTGTTGTAGGAATAATAGTCTCAACTAATACCCCAATAATCATACCAAAGGCAGTCAAAATACTAACAATAGTAATACCTTGCTCCCTAAACAAGGTTTTGATTCTCTCACCCAATGTTGTGTCTTCTTTTAACACCTTATTTATAGTTTCTTTTATCCTGTTTATTTGACTGCGTAATGCTTCTTTGTTTTCACTCGCCATTTCAAGTCGTGAACTTCTTTCATCTTCTAAGTTTTTTATTCTGTCACGTATGCGCTCTTGTTGAAACTCATCCTCCTGCCGGGGGGTACTAACCTGTTCTAATTTTTGTTTTTCTTTTGCTATATGTTTATCAAGCTCAGTGAGCTTTGAGAGATTATTAGTAAGTTCTCCACGAAAGCTTTGCAATACCTTGTCTAAACCTTGTAACTCTCGCATTGTTAGACCTTCTGTTTGTGTTTGAACAGCAGTTTTAGAATGAGTTTCATCTATTGTATTACTAAAATTACTCTCAATTATATTTACAGCATCTACTGTATTTTGTACATCTTCAGTTGTTGAAAATGTTTGCATCGGTATATTTTCTTCTTCTTTTGTGATGGTATCTCTTGTTTTTGTTAAGGATGCTAATTCTGCCCTACCCTGAGCAATTCTTTTACGTGGAACTAATAAATCATAATCTTTTAAAATATTTCTGATAAAATTAATACCATGTTTTTTAACTAAAGTGTCCAGCTTATAAAACTTGATTGGTTCTTCTGGATTATTTTTCTTATAATATGTAAGTGGAACATCATCCGTCCCAACTGCATATAACATTGTTCTACCGATTTCGTCCTTAGCCACTCTAAAATCATTTTTATAATCAATTCCGCTGATCTCAGCATTAACTTCCGTAAAAAATTGATCTACTAACATTTTTTTTTGTGTTAGTTGTTCTTCTGTTTTATCTTCCCCTTCAAGCTGATCAATATAGCTATTTTCATTTACAATTTGTCTCTGAAATTCTGGGGCAGGTTGTATAAATTCGTCTTCGTCTTCGTCTTCAAATACTCTATCTAAGTCTTCTTCAGTCATATCATACCTAGGATTGTCATAATCAAATCCACCCTCAGCCATTGTTTATTTTATTTAATTTTAAAAAATATATTTAAAAAATAAAAACAATGTCGGCTTACGGAAACAAACTCAGCCCTCATAGAAAACTAAGAGAACCTCATGGTGCCAAAGGCATCCGCACAAGTGTAGTAATAACTAATAATCCTTCAACAATAGACCAAAACCAGCAACTGCTTGTGAGATTTCCCAACCTAAGTTCTAATGATGTGATAGTTCCACGTACTGCTCGTCTTGCCTTTGAAATAGTACTTAAAAGCAGAACAGACGCCAACGCTACTCTATACCAGAATCTGGGAAGAACAATTGTGAAAAAAATGACAATAAGAATAAGTGGCAATGAAGTCATGTCAATAGATGACAGTGATATATATCATTGTTATGTAGATTTATGGAAAAGCCCTACCGAAAGATTAAACACAGCTTACCAAGGTATTGGCAAATCAAACATGCTAAAACATAGAGTTGGTGCGGGAGATAAATCCGAAGACACTGGAGATGAAGCTATAGCAGCAGCTTATGGAAATAGATTTTGTATTCCGCTGGACTTTGAAATGTTAGAAAGTCATATGCCATTTTATCAGGCGGGGCTTGGTGATAGGTTAGAATATGAATTAACGTTTAACGATTATATCAAAGTTATCAAAACCACTGATGCTGATGCATCTTATGTAATAAACAATATCTGCTTGGAATTTGATACGGTTAGTGATGTTGAATTAGCCAGACAAATAAGACAGCAAATCAATGGTAAGATGTCATTTATGTATGATCGTATCTTGCGACATAGAAAAATAATAGCAAACAAATCTGATACTCTTTGGAAGATCAACATTAATGTACCAGCACGGAGCATGAAAGGTATTCTAATGCTGTTTGAAGACCCAGAAAGAACAAGCACAGAAACCTATTACAACCCAATGATTGAAAAAGTTGAAATGACAATAGAGGGAGTACCAAATCAGTTGTATAGTCAGGGTATGAAGGCATATCAACATTGGGATGAAATCAACAAATATTTTGCTTTAACATCAAAAAGAAACAAAGAGACAGAAATAGCAGCGAGGGACTTAGACTTTACCAGTGTTTCTCTTGAGACCTATTTGACAAAATCATATGCTTTGTGGCTTGACCTTAGAACATGTGATGACAATTTATTATACGGCAGTGGAAGAAGAATAGAAAATGGTAGTGAAGGCATAACAATACTAATAAATAAAAAAGCAGATGCAGATCAAACTTTAAATATTTACATATATATAATACAAGATGCGCAAATCAATTTCGAAGATGGAAGATTCAAAGAAGCAGGATACTAGTTTGCAACAAAAATATCCTAAATATTCACACAGTGCCATTATTTGTGGGCAAACAGGCTGTGGTAAAACAGAGTTTGTTCTTGACATACTTGAACAAGAGTATGTTGGAGTTTTTAAACATATAATTATATTGTGTCCAACCATAGAGTGGAACGAGGCTTATAAAAATAGATCCTGGATAGGAGATGTGAAAAACCCTAAAGATAAAAAAATAATAATTGTCAATCCCGTGAGCAACGGTAAAGAAATGTTACAAGAACTTTTGCGTTTCTTTTTCAAACAATATGCTGGCCAGCCCACATTACACATTATTGACGATTGCTCAGCCACAAAAGAATTAACAAAGAAAAAAGATATGTTATCAGAGTTGGCATTCTCTGGTCGTCACGCCAAACAATCAGTTTGGGTCATTTCACAGAGATATAATTCTGTATTGAAAGATTTGAGGGAGCAAGCAAAATGGTTGTGTATGTTTTACACTAAGGACAGAGATAGTTTTGAAAATTGTTTGAGAGAGAATGATGTTATTTCAACGCTGGAAGAGAGAACCAGAATAAGAAAAGCTTTAGCAAAGACTAAATATTCCAAGTTAATTTTGAGAACTGACCAACCAACTGGTTATTGGGTTGAATAATTTCTACCAGCAATTCTTTTTTCTAACAGCATTGCTTTGTTGCTAATAGTAATACTAACAGAAAAGTAGCAATGTTAATAGCAATACTGACATGAAAATATAATGAAAATATCAGAAAATATAGTAATGCTTATAGCATTGCTCATAGTAAAGTAGCAATGCTAATAGCAATGCTTGCAGCAAATTAACAATGCTAATAAAAAAATAGCAATATTAATAACAATGCTATTAACAATACTAACAATTACTAGTTGCATGAATATCGCAGCTAGTTGTTTTGTATTTTATGTTTATTTCAAGATAAAAAATAAAATTATTAATATAAAAATGAATGCGGAAGAACTATTACAAAACATACCGGAACAGACGGAACCAGATGAATCAAAGCAACAAGAAACAAAAAAAGAAAGATTATCAGCCATAGTGGCTGGCGGTGGTAGTCGTCAATATTTGGGTAAGGACATACAACTCACGAATATAGATAGCATGCCCCCGGATGAAATTAACAAACTTTACTGCAGATATGAAGCAAGGCTTGGGGCAAGCATGACTAAAACTTTAGGCAATTCTTTTATTAACTTGTATGTGATGGGAGTATCAAAATATTTTAATGTACCCAATCCACCAAAGCTGATAGAAGATTTGGAGGAAGATCCATTTATTAATCATGCTTTGACAAGTGCTTGTTGTGAGTTGTATTACAGGTATGGAATGTGCTTAGCACCATTTACAGCAATACTGACAACTGTTAGACATATCGATTTTAATAAAAATAAAAATATAGATAATATAAATGGAGAACCAAGAGAGTGAAGTTATACCTGTTGAGGTTGAACAACAAAAAGTAAAAAATCCAAAACGAGTAGAAGCTGGAAAAAAAGGAGCAGCGGCAAAAAAGGCAAAGCGTTTGCTTCAAGATGTTACAAATCAAAATGCTGCAAATGAAATAACAAAAATAACAACAGGCGAAGAAGAACCAGAAAAAATCAAAATAAACGTATACAAAAATTATATTCCACCGTGTCTGGTTTTATTAGGCATTACTGGGTTGGGTTTGTATATTTATAACAAGAAATCTGCTACGCAAACTGCTACGCAACCTGTGCAAGCTGCTGTTCATGTTGCAACAAAAGACCCGTTCGATTGTTTTTAATAATTTATTTTAAAAAAATAATCATATAAAAAAAATGGCAGCAAGTACTGACGGAAAACAAATTGTAAATATGATGTATCATGCAGGAGTGGAAACACTTCTAACTGTCGGATATTCTGAAATTGGCAGAAAAATACTAAAAAGACCAGCCCCTAAAGTGGATTTTAATATGGTAGATGTTGAGATGCTGTCTGTGGATATAATGTTAGCAATGGCTACAAAGGATATGCTGATTAAGCAAGGTATTATTCCTGCGGATATTATGAAATAATTTTAAAAATATATATATAAAAAAATGGCAAGTGCAGTAGCAATGATGATAGGTGGCGCATTAACAAATGCATTGGCGTTTAGCGGTTCAAATTATTTCTTTTCGAAAATGGGAAGTCATTCAGATGAGGAAAGACAAAGGCATGACAAAGCAGTGGAACAATTAAACGCAGCACAAGTGGAGTGGAATAAAAAAAGAACAGAGAGATTAGATTTTATTAATAAGCAACTACAAAAAGAGCATCATGCAAAGCAGACTTTTGATGATGTAGACCAAGCTATGAAGCAGTATTATTATATAACTGGTAAACATTTGCTTTTGGAACCGGAGCCCAAGTTGAGTGATTTTTATACACCATCTCCGGATCAACAGAATAGAGAAATTACGTTTATTGTGGTGGGCATGGCTGCAACTGGATTTGTGGCGTATAAATTGAGTTCATAAAAAAAAATAGTTTAAAACTATAATTACTTTGGATTTCTTTGGACTAAATATGTTTACTTTGAAATAACCTTTGAAAAGACTAAGTCATATGCATGATACCTATTTTTGTTGTTGTTTTTACATGGTTTCAATCCAAGTGGTCGAATATAATATGATGGTTTAGCACTCTTCTCTAATTTATTTTTGAGATGATCAGGCGCCCATACTTCACCGTTGTCTGATAATGTCAATACCATGGATGGACCATATTCAGTATCTACTATTTTTGTATCTGTAATAGTGTATATTTTATTTACTTCTAAGTCTGTCCATTTTTTTGTGCTATTTTGATATTGCTCTTCGAGCAGTTCATCAAATCGTGCAGTTGTGATTTCCATGTTTTCTTTATAGTTATATAAAGTTTATTCTTTAGTAGAAAAAAATGGAAAAGATTTATTACAGCCCAAAAGGATTTTGGAGAGGTTACACAGCAGTTAAAAAATTAGCAAAAGAGGCTGGTGTTAGTGAAAAAAAGGCATTAGAATTTTTAAAGAAACAAGCTGTGTGGCAGATTTATTTACCTGCGCCGAAGAAAATAATTAGACCCAGGTTTGATGTTTCTGCTAAAAATGGAGTGCATCAAGCTGATTTGTTATTTTTACCGCATGATACTTTTGGGATTGGTCGTGGACGCAAGACATATAAATATGCATTGACTGTGGTTGATATTGCGAGTAGATATAAAGAAGCAGAGCCACTGACTTCCAAGGATAGCAAAGAAGTTGCTAAAGCATTTGAAAATATATATAGTCGGCATCTAAAATATCCAAAGTTATTACAAGTGGATCCAGGCAGAGAATTTATGGGTGCAGTATCGCAGTTGATGGCAAAACACAAAGTAAATATCAGACGAGGCAGAACAGAAATACACAGAGACCAAGCTTTAGTGGAAAGATTTAACAGAACATTAGCTGAAAGATTGTTTGGCTATCAGTATGCTAAATAAATAGATTCACAAAAACGTAACAGAGAGTGGGGAAAGAGATTACCAGAAGTTGTTAAAGCCATAAATTCGGAGACAAAAAAGCCTCCTCCTGTTGAAACAAAAATATTAAAAGATGATCCTATCTGTATGAATGCAAGTGTAAGATATTTATATCAACCCGGGGAACAAGAAGGTGGAAGACGCAGAGCAACTGATCCAATGTGGAGTGTAGATATTCACAAGATTAAAAGTTATATGGTGACGCAAGGTATAAGAGTTTATTATTTGAAAGCACCAGCGCCACAAAGAGGATTTGTCAAAGAAGAATTACTTATTGTTCCTGCTGATACCCAAACTCATAAGTTTTTGTAGAAGCCATATGCATCAGTTGTAATTCCATCTTCTCGGATGTATCTTTTTGAGTAAAATGGTGATAGTGTAACTTTGTTTACTGTTATGCCATATATTTGATGTTTTATTGATCGCATCATATTCATCTCATGGGTGTATTTTTTGTTGTTGAATAATGCATCTTTGTAGTTTTCAAAATTTATATGTTTTTTGACTACATAAGTTTTTACACCCTTTGCTTTCTTAATAATCTGCTCATCCGCTCTCATAATAGAATATAGCTTGGGTCTTAATCCAACATACTCAGCTATAGCAACACCAGCACATTCGTCTTTCATTTTACCCAATACTTTTTTGTTTGTATCATCATGCATTGGGTGATTTTCATGATAATCACTTAGGTCATATTCATCTTTCATTTCAGCCATGTCTTTGTATGCATCATCTGTTTTGATGTCTACAAGCAAGCTGTCAGTATCTGTGTATAATAAAGTACAGTTATATCCATACCTTTTTTTCAAAGTATTATAATACCAATCATACATCATATACTTTGATAAATCCAATACTGACATCCCAACATAGATTGGTTTGTTTAATGTTAATTTTGTTTTGTTTACATGCACTGCTGATAACTCATCTGAAAATTTTATGCGTCGGTTAAAGTTTGGTTTAGCTATTATTTTTCTTATTTTTGTCATTTTCAGAACCATCAGTTCTGACTAGTTTTATATCAGTCCGCTTGCGGAGATTTTCCATTGTTTTTCCGAATACAGAGTTATTCATAAGTTTGTAAAAGTCTTTTTCAAAGTTTGATTTAGCTTTTTTTCTAAGTTCTGTGTTTAGATTTATGTATGATTTCATCCATGGTTTTTCATTAAATTCTAATACTCTATGTACTTTTTTTAGTTTCATGCCTAAAGATAAGTACAGTTGCAGGTTTTTGTAATGTATTACATACTTTTTCTTGTCTTGAAGATTTGGAACTAGTTGTTCTGTATTTATCATGCTATTATTTTCTAACAAATCTGTTTGGTATTCAGACAACCATTCTTTTTTCACTGCTAATCTTTCCGGTGCAAGCGGATAGTCATTATGAGATTCATGAAGTTCTTTAGGATATTCCAAATCAACTTCAAGCATTTGTCCTTTGCCGGGTTTTAGTTGAGAAATTGTTCCACTCTTGTTTTTGGTTTTCCAAACAAAGCCAGAATATGGAAGTGGCTGACTCATTGCCCATCCATAAAGATTATTTGCATCAAAATACATTAAGAAGTTGTTTTCCTCGTCAGGGTTATAATCAGCTACATGTGGATTGTTTGCTTTGGCATATCGTTTTGATACCATACTTATGCCTCCTCGCATTCCTTTTTCTATAAATAAGTGCTTGTCAATGTCTGTCAAAAGTTCTAATTCTATTTTTGAATGTTTGAGTAAAGCATCCCAAGATAATCCAGGTGCTGTGTAGTAATGCAAAGGATCAAGTTTATATGCATTCATGCATGTTTTTCTGAAAGTTTGAAATACATCTGCTAACAAAGTTACATCAGTTTTTAGATATAAATCATGATAGTCTCCAAGAGTTTTACAGTTAAACTCTTTCCATATTTTTTGAGCGTATTCGTAATCTTCGGGACTTATACTTTCATCTGAGAGACTACTGTAAAACTTTTCTATAGGCGGTAATTGCGTTTCCTTAAATCTTTCCATACTGTCCATATATTCGTATGGATAAACACCTTTTCGTAAAAGTAAATCTGTTTGTTCTCCAAACTGATTTTTGGTAATTTTGAAATCAGATTTGTCTGTTGCTTTAACCAATTTTTCCAGAGACGAATTCATAAATTGTAAACTGTCTAAAAATCTAAGTTGTCCGGCACTAAATGAAATATACTTTTCAGCATTATTTGGGATGCAAGTAATATTACCTGTTATTTTAGCTATATTTTGCATTATAAGATGACTATCATATCCTTTAAGGTTATGAAATACAATAGGAATGGTTGTTTTATTCGGTCTTATTTTTAATTTTAGGTTACAGTTTTTATGTGCTGCACCTCTATATTCTCCTGTAAAATGGCAATGATCTCTTACTTTACAGTTTTTATCGTTGTCAATTATATTTTTACATATCCAGCAGTGTGTTATTTTTTCATGATCTATTTCATTTTGCTGTGTCATGATTAAAGGTTTAGGATGAGCAAATATATTATTGATATTACTCTTTTCACATTCCAAATAATTTAAAAACTTTTCAACAGTATCCTCACCTCTATAAATAACAGGTTTTTCTGCTTTACCATCATATCTAACAACTTGATACCCAAATCCACAAGCTTCATGCACATTTGTGATTTCTGATTTTTTTCCAAAATTTAAAGATTGGGGTTTAAGTATGCTTTCAAAGTCAGCATATATTACATAAGGTACATGCATTTGTTTTTGATGATTTTTAAATTTGGTGATTGTACCTTTTTTTGGCATCTCGATCCGGCAAGAGTTTTTGTTAATACCTTCACAGTCTTCTTTGTGTTTTTCAAGTAGTTTTTCATCGGAGTAGCCATGAAGGCAACGATCACAAAAGTAAGTTTTACCATGATGTTTGTTTTGATCATAAAGTAATTTGTTTAGGTCTTTAATCCAGCACCAATGATATTTTGTTTCTTTTTTTAACTTTTTCGTGATTATCATCAGGGTTGTAATTATCATCTATGATCCCTTCTTCGTTGTTTGGATCATCTTCGTTTTCTAGTTCAATTTCAGTATCTTCAGAGATTAACATCAAATTAATTCTTTTTATGTCCTTCGGCTGCTCTGATATTTTATATGGGAAAATAGATGCCTTTTTAATTTTTTCTGATACTGTATACCCGTAAGCATTAATGGCAAGATTGTTTTGTTTTTCTACTTTTGAAATTTGTGAAATCGGAGTTGGACAATCAATATCTTTCATGTTTAACTTACCCATGTGTTTGTTGTAACTAGACATTCTAGTTGGATTGTTTTCATCAGTCCACAAAGCAGAAACCAATGCTACTTCCAAGCATCTATCATCTTTATTGTTAACATTTATAATTGCTTTTTTATCAGATATTACTTTATGTAAAGGAATGTATGAAGAACCTTTTAGTGGTTCGTACTTTGCAAAATTCAAATAAAGTGTAACGCAGTAATCAATTTCTAATCCTGATGCTGTGTTAGTAAATCTTTCTAAACTTTCTTGTATGTCATCAGATGATTTATCATATAACTCATTTATTTTTTCAGGCGATAAAACTGTATTTTGTTCACTATGTAATACTGCTGTGGTGTATTTTTTTGTTGCACCATCATCTTTAAATAGTTCTACGGTAAGACCTAACTGAAATTTTATTCCATTATTTTTTAACTCTTTGGTTATTTGTTTCGTTATGATAGATTTTTTATCAAGTAGTAGTTTTCTTGGATCTTTAAATTCTGTAGCAGATATTTCATATGCTTTGAAATAACCACATATTGGTTTGTCAACTAGTTTTAGTTCTTTATATATTTTATTATCAACTTTTTGCAATTTTACATCATTAACTTTTGGTATTTCATCACTAACTTGTAATTTTTTATTATCCTTTTTACGTTGTTTTTTCGCACGACGCCTTTTACGTAAATTTTCCAAGGTTGAATTTTTTGGGGTTTCTTTAACTCCCTCTGGCTGAATAAATTCGGGTGGTTTAGCCTTTGGCGGTTGAATAACCATGAGACTGTGCTCTAATGTTTCCTTACCTATTACAACGTTATCGTACAAACGTATTAAATTTCTTATAGTCTCTTCGTTTTCCATTCTTCTTATTTGTTATACATTTTTTTTTTTTTATTTAATATAAAAATATTTATAGTAAAGATAGACAATGGAAATAAATGTTTGTAAATTTCTTAAGATTGGATTGCACGACCCGTGCAAAAACAAGCCAACTAAAAACTCAGATTATTGTAGTTTGCATAAATACAGATTAAAAACAAGTCAAGTAGTACCTTGTATAAAATGTAAAAAAGGCACTTATGCAAAGTATCAAGTGTGTGTTGGTTGCGGTGCAGCTTCAATTAGAAGAATGCAAGATTATTAGAAATTTAAGTTGTATAATAAGGAGTGTTTAAAATTTAGAAGAATAGAAATATAAATCAAAAAATCAGTAATAAAGATTTAACAAAAAAACAAGCAAAATCAGCATTTCATAAAAGTCTAAAAAGTGTGTAATAAATTGTTTTAGTAATGTGTATGAGTACGATCCGCCACCTTTGTATTCAAGATCAGAAAATTGTTAATTTGAATGTAATTTTGATAACAAATCGACAAATTTGTTTTGTATTAAAGAAACATTTTATAATTTTAATAGCTATAAAAAAAATTTTAAACTTGCAATCTTCACTACCCCTATTTTAAAAAAGTTTTAATAAATCAAGAAAATCAGCATTTTCATGCTGATTTGGGTATGTTGAGGTTGGTTTTATTTGGTGGAGTTTTGATTATTTGGTAGTGGGATACTGTTGTAATTTTTGGGTTTCTGAAATTACAACAGGAAGCCCAATTTACATATATATTAATGACAACATTAATCGGGGGAGATAAATTAACAGGGCCGGATAAGGATTATATTGAGTCCATAAACTGGGACGGATACATCAATATAATGACAACATTAACTGGGGCGGATAAAGGATTACAATGAAACATTATCAGGGGCGGACAAAGGATTATAACGACATCATTAACAGGGGCGGAACCAGGATTATAATGACAACATTAACAGGGATGGATACAGGATTATAATGACAACAATAACAGGGACGGATATATGATCATATTGACAACATTAAGAGGGGCAGATACAAGATTATAATGACACCATTTACAGGGGCGGATACAGGATTATAATGACACCAATAACAGGGGCAAATAAAGGATTATAATGACAACATTAACAGGGTCAGATAAAGTAATATCATGACAACATTAACAGGGGCGGATACAGGATTATAATGACAACATTAACAGTGGCGGATGCAGGATTATAATGACAACATTAACAGGGTCGGATACAGGATTATAATGACCACATTAACAGTGGCGGATACAGTATTATAATGACACCATTAACAGGGACAGATAAAGTATTATAATGACAACAATAACAGGGGCGAATATATGATCACATTGACAACAATAACAGGGGCAGATACAGGAAGGATTATGAGGACAACATGAAAAGGGGCGGATACAGCATTATAATGACACCATTAACAGGGGCATATAAAGGATTATAATGACAACATTACCAGGGTTAGATAAAGAATTATCACGACAACATTAACAGGGGCGGATACAGAATTATAATGACAACATTAACAGAAGCGGATGCAGGATTATAATGACAACATTAACATGGACGGATACAGGATTATAATGACAACATTAAAAGTGGCGGATATAGGATTATCATGACAACATTACCAGAGATGGATACAGGATTATAACGACAGCAGAAACAGGAGCTCATACAGGATTATAATGACTACATTAACAGGGGCGGATACAGGATTATAATGACAACATTAACAGGGGCATATAAAGGATTATAATGACAACATTAACAGGGGCGGATACAGGATTAAATGATATCATAAACAGTGGCGGTTACAGGATCATAATGACAACATTAACAGGGGCAGATAAAGGATTAAAATGACAACATTAACAGTAGCAGATAAAGGTTTATAATGTTACCATTAACAGAGGCAGATAAAGGATTATAATGATACCATTAACAGAGGCAGATGAAGGAATATAATGACAACATTATCAGGGGCAGATAAAGGATTATAATGACAACATTAATCGGGGCAGATAAATTAACCGGGGCGTATACAGGATTATAATGAGTCCATAAACAGGGACGGATACATGAATATAATGACAAAATTAACAGTGGCGGATATAGGACTATAATGACACGAATAACATGGGCAGATAAAGGATTATAATGACAACATTAGCAGGGGCAGAAAAAGTATTATAATCACAACATTAACAGGGCCGGATAAAGGATTATAATGACAACATTAACAGGGGCGGATACAGGATTATAATTACAACATTAACAGGGATGGATACAGGATTATAATGACAACATTAACAGGGGCGGATAAAGGATTATAATGACACCACTAACAGATGCGGATATAGGATCATAATGACAACATTAATAGGGGCAGATACAGGATTATGAGGACAACATGAACAGTGGCGGATACAGGATTAAAATGACACCATTTACAGGGGCGGATACAAGATTATAATGACACCATTAATAATGACACCAAATAAAGGATTATAATAACAACATTAACAGGGTCAGACAAAGAATTGTCATGACAACATTACCAGGTGCGTATATAGGATTATAACGATAGCATAAACAGGGACGGATACAGGATTATAATGACTACATTAACAGGGGCGGATACAGGATTATAATGACAACATTAACAGGGGCAGATAAAGGTTTATAATGACAACATTAACAGGGGCAGATAAAGGATTAGCATGCCAAGATTAACAGGGGCGATACAGGATTATAATGACTAAATTAACAGGGGCGGATACAGGATTATGATGATATCATAAACTGGGGCGGATACAGATCATAATGACAACATTAACCGGGTCAGATAAAGGATTATAATGACACCATTAACAGAGGCTGATAAAGGATCATAATGACAACATTAACAGGGGCTGATACAGGATTATAATGAGACTATTAACAGAGTCAGATAAAGGATTATAATGACACCATTAACAGAGCAAGATAAAGGTTTATAATGACAACATTAATCGGGGCTGATAAATTAACAAGGGCGGATACAGGATTATAATGAGTTCATAAACATTGTCGGATACATGATTATAATGACAACATAAACAGGGGCGGATAAAGGATTATATCGACAACATTAACAGGGGCGGATAAAGGATTATAATGACAACATTAACAGGAACGGATACTGGATTATAATGACAACGTTAACATGGGCGGATACAGGATTATAATGACAACTTTAACAGGGGCAGATAAAGGATTACAATGACAACATTAAAAGGGGCGGAGACAGGATTAAAATGACAACATTGACAGGGGCATATAAAGGATTATTATTATATATACTATAACTACATAGTATAAAACGTTCAACAATCACATCTGCAAAATCACGAGTTCAAATCTATTGACTGCATATCCATGCAAGCTGATAACAATATCTGCACAATGTTGACAGATACAAGGTTGCAAATATTTAGAAGAGAGAGAGAGAGAGAGAGAGAGAGAGATTGCTATAAAAGGGACCCTGACAATTAATTCCGTCGTACCCCAAGTATGATATTATTTAAACCCTGATATATACGAGTATATTGGATTCGTATCTTTACCAGATTTAACACTACATTAATATAATTTGATTGAACTTAAAGCTCTTGAAAACAAGTGCTCGGTCACATTAGGAAAGTTACATGAACGCTTATCTATTACTTTATCATGCAAATAAACATGTCTGCTATTAAACATCAACAAGGAAATAGGGGGTTTAATACCTTCTAAGAAACATTTCTTCAGATGTATACTAACACCGGGTCAAAGGTCAACACTATTTTTACCCCTTGCAATTTCATACCCTATCTACTTTCACTTCTCAAATTTATATAAAAAAACTGTCAAAAACATGATGGGCTGCAGTTTCAAATATCAACAACATGTCCGGAATACAGTTATAGCTAAAAAATAACAGGAAACTGCACTAGAAAGTTCTTTAAAGAAAAAAAGAAAAGCAATCTTTAATACAGAACTACTTTCGACTGCAACAGGCGAGCACATCCTGTTAATTTAGTGTAATTATATAGAATTTGCAGCAACTATGCAGTTCTGCAGGTAAGAAGGTTCAATGTCCATTCTCCATATTTTTTCTTGATGTAAATGGAGTATGAGCCGGACACGTTCATTCCTGTTAGGCGCCATATAACCTTTCATGTGTTGGTACGCCTTCAACCCAATTCAATTCATTCAGTGACTTACGGCAGATGCGGATTCAGGATTTGATATTTAGGTGTAATTTTCCACTATTTCAGAGTACATCATGAACAATTACGTTGCCCTGTAACTACTTTTTATGTGAACATAAATTGAGTTAAGTATATGCTATTGGTGTTTTGGCCCGTAGATGATGTTAAGATAATCGGTCACTTTAGGCACCGCGGCTGTTGCATGCAAAACGGAACGTCAAGCAATGGCTCTGTCGAGAACCTTGCTATAACACCAAGAATATATAAACATGTTACCTGTATTTTATTAGTCCCATATCTGTTTCAGCCGGAGGGTACTATAGGTCTACCCCTGTCTGTCTATCCGTCCGTACATTCGGATCCAATAATCTGTCAGTAAGAATTAATTGTTCCCCTGAGATATAGTTATTAGTCATTATTTTTTTGGTTACTTGCATTTGTTCAATCATTAATATTAATTGTTAGAATAGTTCAAGCTAAATTGTTTTTACATAGATAACAGTATTGACTTTTGATAATATTGCAGCAATAATATATTGAAAAAATATGTAGAATAATGAAGGAAATATAATTTTTATTTTTTTATTTAAATATATGCAAGCAGTTTTAAAGTCAAAATGATACAGGATTAATAAATCTTTGGACTAATTATAAGGCTTGAAATAAAACTCAAGATTGCCACGTGTCCCTTTAAGCTTGAACTTAAACATATTTAACACTCCTTTTAAGGAATACTGTTGATTTTTTGACCTTCTCTTTCCTGGTGGAGAGCTATTGCCATAGTTGTCTCTCTAATACATTTTTTTCATTAATATCATTCTCAAGACACTATTTTTTGTTCTATTGCAATGTGAATAATGTAATTCACTTGGCATTTGTGCGCTTTTAAAAGCTGGTAGAAAATGGAAAATTTCATGAAGCGCGTTATCTTAACTGTACATCAGACAAATTGTCATTTATTTCGCCAATGCCGCACTTATATAATGTCTACAGTTGTGGTGTTAAAACTGTCAGAGGATCCCTGTACATTGTACTTCTTGTAGTCAACCTGAAAGAGAAAAAAATATTGTTGTCATGCATAAAAAGCAAAAACAACGTGAAACGCCCCTTCATGAGGTATCAACTTAAAAGGCCTAGAGGCAATATGGATTTAGTGTGATTGGTGAATATAGCACCATTAGTTGTAAAAGCTTAAGGCAATGTAAACGGGACAATTATATGGAAAGCCCAAGGTATAGTACAGTAAGAAGTTAAGTTTTCCAAACGAAACTTATTCATTTACAATAACTGTGTTTAAACTTTTATGCATATGCATAAAGAACACGCAACTGAAACACAATGTCTATATAGTTATGATGGTCGTGTGGATTGACCATAAATTGCATATAACGGTCATACTTTTTCCAGATTGCATCCAGTCTCTCTAAATTGGTGTTGACAGTCTACATGTAAATTACATGTAAATTACATGTATATAATGTATAAAGAAAAATAATATGTATCAGAGACCGCAGAGATAGATAAGCTGATAAGCTGAGTTTTTTTTTAATTTTACTCATACTTTTTTTTACAAAACACCTCAGTTTTTTAAAATGTATCATTACTCATCAACTTAACATAAAAACTCTTAACTTTTAAAACACATGAGTATTATATAATTTGTATGTATTGTCTTGTGGAACAGTTTATTCTGTAGTTACATGATGAATATTTCTACAAGCATGTGTCTAATATTAAGGTCATACAGTCTGTATGACCTTAATAACAGTGTTTCTGTTGTTGTTACATCCATTTAATAAGAATAGTTGCTTGCTTTAAAATGTATTAATTCACATCCATTTTGAATGCTGAACTATTTAAAGCAAGTGTTTACTTTGAAAGAGTTCTTTGTTACACATTCATTTTGAATCTGATGAGTAAATACTCATTACAGTTATCTACAGCTCTGAGTCAGGCCTAATTGTATTAGAAAATACAATATATAAACTTATGTCCACAGGACACGCACATAAAAAGTCAAAAATGTTTGTAAGTACTTTAATATGTAGGAGCATGTTGCTGTTCATTAGGTTTTCAAGCTCTCCACCCCCACCCACATTCCCCCACACCCCAAGACAATAACCCTGATTAAAATAGTTATACCTGACTGGCCAGAAACCAACGCAATTGAGCGGACAGTCCAAACCATAAGCCTGGATTTGCTTTGCAATCCGGCTAAAAAGCAAATCTCACCAAAAAAGCCGCAACTGCACTCAGCACTGTCATGTGTATTGTAGCTGTCCCATGCTAGTATCATGAATCAACCGTGGAATATATATCACCCACACATAAAAGGGTTTGATGGGATCTTACTTGTATTAGTTTAAATACCATTTGTCGGTTGAAACCTAAGATGATTTTTTTATCAGACATAAACACTGTCGTCATACTTATTCAATGTAACACTAATAGCATCGAAGGAAAGTAAAGAAGGCCATTTTTTCACTTTATGTTTTTAAAGTTAAATAGTTTTTTATGTCATTATAGCACATTTTAGGCCATATTTCCTGGGTAGAACCATTACTGTATACTTTCTGCCATCCGTAAGAATCGACACTTTCTCACCTACAAGTTGAGCTCCCAGTGGGAATTGAACCCGAAGCGGTGAGAGGTGAAAATGAGAATGTATACAAATATAAAAAGGGCAACCGAACATCTCCATAACTCAATCTGTCCATGGCACACACATGACCGCACTGAAAACAATCCGTGGAAAATGGTACAATGTAAGAATATATATTCATAAATACAGTTTATTTTGATGCAAAATCGATATGCTCCTCTTGACATCATAGATAAACATCATGTAAAGTTTCGAAACAATTGGTTAAAATCTGTAGAAGGATATAGACGCACAGATGACGTAACTCCATATGCCGCCTCACCATTCTATGGTAAACAATAAACATTTAAGGTACATATTAATGTCTTAAATATTATCTTTCATGACTAAGTAAAACATATGTAACAAGTCAGATATCGAAGTGAATTATTTATTTGATATGTTATTGTGCTGAACTGATGATACTGTTACTGGACATATTTTTCTTGCAGTTGATGCTAGTACTGCCGTATGAGGTATTGCTGATTCATAAAAGAATAACAAAATATTGTACACCGTCTCGTTATACTATTCTTGTTCGTTTAAGTATTTCTGATTCTGTTGTTCATGTTGTAAACAGTTATTACATATGTGACTAGACAGTTGTTTCAATAAAATCCTCCAATATATATTGTGAATTCAGTAAAAAATTTCAGCTAACTCCCAGCATCTCAGGACATCAGGGACTCTGGAAATAAAAATGATACAGATTCTGTTTAACCAAACATATGACATTTTTGTTTCAACTTAAATAGGTAACAAGTTGATGAGTTGAAACAGATGAATAAACAGTGACTATAGAACCTTTTTTTATAAGAATATAAATTGAACAGAACATGGTGGGAACATCAACCAGAAAAAAACTAAATAACAGGACGTTCTAATTTTACATTAATTTTTAAATATGATCAATGGTGGTTTGAAATATGGGACCAAAAAACGGGTATCGCCGGTTACTATATAGCAGTTTTTCGTGTTTAAAAAAACCGGTTGAGTTTTTTTTTTTTTGTTATTAATTTTTTTAACAAAAAAATGGGTCGGAGGGTCTAAGAACTGAAAAAAACAAACAAAAAAAACTCTGGCCTAAGTTGGCTCAACAACACATTATATGTCATTAGTTTTATAGCCGCCCTTGAAAGAGGAGAAGGGCACATAGGAAAACTAAAAAAGATACATATTTTGTTTACCATAACCAGTTTTCGTTTTAACTTAAATAGTTAACTAGTTGTAGAATTGAAATATGTAAACGAATAGTGATTATAGAATATCTTTAACATGTACGATAAATTAAAAATAATCGTTTTCTGCTAATCAACACATTACCGGTATACCTTATTTAGAGCCGCCCTAAAGGACACATAGGAATTCGAGAACCTGTCTTACTCTTACTAATGAATACATTTCTATAGTTGTCTATCGTGCTCGGAGGATAGACTCCTCAGTTTCAATCCCAAACCAACAAACGAGGCTGAGGAACAAACAAGGCTGAGGGAAGGAGTATGGCCCGAAAACCCAGACGAAACTCAGTGGTGCAAGTGTGACTTGAACCCGGAAGCTCCAGATTCCTATCGTCCACCGTGCCATCTCATTATGTTGTCAGGGTCTTGCTTAAGTTTAATATTTTAGATGTAATAGAAGGACCTTTTTTATTTTGTTTGTTTCATTTTACATCCGTACTAAGCACAATATGACCTATTTATGTGTCGATGTGCTGTAAAACACCATTTTTATTTTTAGTATAAAAGGTCGGAGACTAAGTGCAGGTGCACAATGCCACCTATTTTGCAAAGAACATACATTGATAAATTCATAGATTGTTTGAAGCTGTGCTTACCTACACACTGGCTTATACAAGGCTCTTGATGTAGTTATACTGTGAGACTGGGAAATTTGACTTGAGTCTGGCTGTGGTAACACTGCATACTGCCTCTAACTTAGCAGACCTGAAAAAAACCCAGTCATATATGATATATTGTTTCATTTGTTTTTAATATTAATAACTCTGTCCAACTTTCTCAATGCTATCAATGCCAGCTTTCCATAATATTTTACTTAAAACACAACTGGAATTGAATGTGGTGCCGATACTGTCCAAAATGTAAGTCACAAACACAGTCACAGGTGGCATTCATGAACAAATAGTATTTTCAAGGCTTACATTTTCATCAATCATTCATCACTCATGTGTTCAAAAAAATGATCAGAATTAAGTTAATATATATGAACATGATGAACCACCACTATTGTATATGTTTCAACGTTAAACACTTGTCCTACAGTAATTAAAAGTGTATTTACTTACATAGGATACAGACAATCCATGCCATGACCCATTTGCTTGGTGTGTTACACTTTTCAATTTTAATTCTCCGACATAGATTTATTTGTTTGTAGTTTGTAAACTACGCACTCGTGCAAAACTTGGAATTATATACGATCGTGATTGTAACACTGTTTCGACCTAACGATTTAATTCTACTCCTGTACAAAAAATCCATCGATCTATCGGGCCGGATCTATCTATATGTGTATACACGCATCAGCATAATTTGACATGTGTGAAATATTTTTAGCACATCCTTTGAATACAACCGTTCAGTTCAATTCACAATTTAGTTTCAGTGACTGCGTGACATTATGATATGCTAATTTGTCCTGGGAGAAGTGGGGTTTGCAGCGTGCGGCTGACTGGCCCTAGGCTGAGTGTTTTCTGTGTCGCCGCCATTTTGAATACCCTCTGAAAGAGTGAAATTCAGATACTAACTTTCAAAACGGTCACGAAAAATACATATTTACGAAAAAATAAGAAATTTTCAGAAAAGGTAGAACTGGTAATGATCTTCGATTCCGGACAATTTCAACAATATTTAAGAGTATACAATTGTTGTGACCGTTTTAAAACATTGGCAATTTCGAAGATGACAAAAGCTTTTTGTTCTATCTTCGCATTTGTACTGCGATTTTCGACTATAATATCTCTATAAAACTGTCAACACGATTGTTTGGTGAATCTCCGACATAATAATTTGCTTCTGATATGATTTATTTTCTCTGTCATCTAGTCTAAGCTTTATACTAGGGTTTTTTAAAAGAGTACTATAAAAATCCGCGCATCTGCACGTGCTCGCAAAATGGGAACTACGTTGCCTCCAACCCCAATTATTTATGTTTGAGTTATGCGGTTCATGCACGTGAAATGATTCAGATGCGCCCCTACTGAATATTTCAACAACAACAACAATAACTTTTAATAGATAGATTTACTGTACTGTACAGTAATAAAAAAAAATATATCTAGTAAAACTACTAGTCTAGATCTAGTCTAACTTACAGTCACTTTTATTTAAACATAATCAAGCATTAAATCGTTGATTTTGTTAGTTTGATGTAAATATACTAGAGAGATTAATAATGTGTGCAATCAGGGCTTTATATGACGTTTAATTATCTGCCCAGGTGCAATGCTCATACTGTCACATACTGTTATGCCTTACAGTGTACATTAGTGGGAGTTCTTAAACTCAATACAAAATCAAAACATCTGCTCGAGTGCGTCTACATCAAATTTGATACATATTTTGGATTGTTTTTACATGTGTTGGTGTTTTTAAATGTATCATTTTAATTTATACTTTTACTGCAGATGGACTGTGGTATTAAAATCCCATCTCTCATCTATTTGTGAATCATATTTCGCGATAATTCAGGATACTGCACTAATCGGATCCTCCTTTTATATGTAAACAAATATTGAGATTCACTAGCCTAATAAATTGGCTCCTATGCAGTTTTTTTTATTATTCTATGTTCTATGTAACTGTAACTCGGCAATTCGAAAAAATTGAAAAAAACATTAAACGTGTATTTTAACAAACTACGGGATTCACGTGCATGTGTTAAGTATGGACCATGCGTAATTAAGTAGAAAATATTCTAATGTTTTAGGCTGATTCTATGACTCGTAATACTCACACAAGACCTGAATACTGTGAATAGTAGCGTCAATAGTGCTTATTAAACTGCAAAGTCAGTTGAAATTGTTCTATTTAGTCGTATTTATCGATTATTGGTCGATAAGTGTCACTGTTAGTCTGATCTATCCTCATCGACAATCGGAACTCTTCGCCAATTTCCGTACTCGGGAATAGTGGCTCGGAGAGTAATGGGTGCCGCTCAATGGTTTTTTGCATCAAAATGCAGCATTTGTTCGGTTTTCGATTGTAGCTCTCCGCAAAATAGTGCTCTTCTATATAATGTTGTATTGATAAAAATAATGCAGATTTGTCAGTGAGTTTGATCAATTTCTTGATATTTTATCGCTATGACCGATAAATTATACTTTTTAACAAAATAAATCCCCAAATATGTGTAGTTGAAATCAAGACGTTTCGGCCCCAAACAGTTCGTTCGGTCCCAAACAGTTCGTTCCATATAATGACTGATAGTTTGGAAGCATTTGTTGAGGTTTCCAAATATATACTTTAATATTACGATTGAATTGAAGGGAAAGGAGGAAGAGACATTGGAATTATGATTATATCATATTCTGGGAGTGATTGTTTACCATTTTGTCAGTCGAGATTGATATGTCAGCTGCATGCATATATGAACTTGATATTGTATCAGTAAATCAGTTAATAAAACCATGGATATATATGTACACGTGTGTATGTAGATCTATGATAAAACTCTAAACAAAGAAACATATGACTCATGAAGTCCATACTGACGTTCATGGTACTTGATATATTGTTAAATTACGCTTATATGGTCTGCAAGCATATATTTGTTCTCCAATCCACAGACATTAGGATACACCTTTGACATGAGGGTTAGTTTATTGCAAGTTATAGATCTTATACATATATCATCTCGTGAAAACATTCCAGATATCATATATTTAATATAAACAATATGAAAATAGTTTATTTAGCACTATTACTATGTGATCAATGATTACATCAAATGTATTTGTTTTATAAGGGCTATATCAGGCTTTTCTAGAAATATCATTTTTTTTAAAATGTTTCAATTCCAATCGGAGACTCTAGTGTGTTTTACAAAAGATGGTTTACAGGAGGAATAACTTTTAGTAATGACATTTTAGACAAAAATGGAAATCTTTATTCATACACAGAATTGAATGAACACTATAATATACAGTCCAATTTTCTTGAATATGAAGGTATTATAACTGCTGTCAGGAATTATTTGGCAAACCTGAATATTGTGCATCTAGCCTGTAACAGCCAAACCCTATTCGTCCACTAATCCTTCCCGTAATTCTACAAAATGAGAAAGGCTGTCGAAACATATATGACATCATGATTAGAATAATATCCCAAAACATTAAGTAAATGGAAAAATTAAGTAGTTAGGGTTCCAAACTTTGAATTTGAAAGATTATATGCCTTACCTTATAAAATAACAAAAGATCCTAAGTAACCTTGGTTCAATTTAGAATCAACCATAGGATACTTGGAATAAATTACCTTTTATCTAAAATGAATATTATTAATAACGATATGTGCAGCTTTTGCAAAAATACACCTGAAACTATCCAACATCTGTTTTGGAACTGTGGAACAGTAAAAGAATTCTGGTCAAAACTTTAAACTTATCTTACAGAAAAATGCAATACAGCATTCGTAACTTTAACAGAAACCGATATTTTTATTTGGAAATAGTTAATTTAATACTGTTTTGAGCAAAATCATCATGCAAGCAAAACTTTACATTTATCGAAACAAGATGCAACGTCAAATTCCACAGCTTAACCTTTTTTAAAACGTATATAATATCTTTGTACAAAGTTGAGAAACTAATCGCATATAAAAACTTAAAAATGAATAAGTTTGAAACCATGTGGAGTCAATACCTTGCTATCTGTGGAACTGGAGTATAGAGATCATTTACTTAGTTGATTTTTCCAGTATCAAACTGTAGCAAATAAACTTAATGTTTTCATTCTGGGACATGCAAAGCTTAGCTTACTAATTAGAAATAACATACCCTTGCTTATATCTTGATCTTCCTTAATCAACCTTCTTGTTGTTTTTTATAGAAAAAATAATAATTTTGGAAGTTGTGTATATTAATACTTTAAAACTATCGTAAAACATTGTCCTTTAATAACGGATTTATATACAGATTTATTACACAGTATGGGTTATTGTTTTTTTCGCTTTCCAAAAACAAAATATGAGAAAAAATCAGTGAAGCATGAAACAATGGTTATTTTTGATACTATAACATTAAAATTATCTGTGTAAAGGCTTAAGCAAGTCTGTATGTATTGACAATGTTTTACACTGGGTTTTGAAACAAAAAATATTCTTTAGGGCTGTCATGGCGAAGTCGGTAACGCGGCAGATTTGTAACCGGAGGCCCGGGGTTCAATCCTCAGTGGCGCCACTGAGTTTCGTCGGTGTGTTCTTGACCAAGACAATTTCACTTAGCCTCGTCCGTCGGATGGGGACGTAAACCGGGCAGTACCGTGTATCGGTCTATCCTCCGAGCATGTTAAAGAACCATAGGAATCTATTTGATAATAAGAGCAGGGCACGGTTCCCAGATTCCTATGTATCCTTCCCCTCTCTCTGGGGCAGCTCTAAATAACCTATACTGTGTTGATGAGCTTTAAACAACATTCGTTTCAATTCAATTCATACATTTATTATTGTTTTTTTCCCCATAACCTAGCACTAGTCCTTCATAATAAGACTTTGCATTTTGTATACCGTATTTCACATTTTTTTGTCTCTTTTTTTTCTTTTGACTTTTTAACTTTTTTTTTATTTTGCCTAAATGCGAACAGTAGTCAATATGAAAAATTAAAGATCACAATAATGAAGATTAAACGTGAAAAAAGCTACTGTATGATATCTAAAAATGGATATTTTACATAATTGTTATAAACTTCCATTCTTGATATTGATCTCAGCTCTTTGAAGCGCCCAGTGAAAGGACGGAGCCATTATTTTTCAACATTTCAATTAAAGACACACCCGGTTAAAATGAGATACCGGTAATAAATATAATAACAGTCGTGAAAGAAAAGAATGTAGTTAGAAGAGTTTATGGATGTGTAAACGTCTTGAAAACTGGTCGACATCACATGTTAGGTTACATCCTGCGCTAAAACGACCACTCGTTAGTCTCTGTTTGGCTACCAAGATTTAAAGCGCAAAGGTCATAGCAAAAAAAAAAAAAAAGAAGAATAGGTATGGACAAAAGAGGGCCTCAGGGAAGATTTTTGTAAATATATGGTAAACATATTTAAAAAAGACCTATTATTGTAGCAAAATAACATTGTTTTTCATTTTAAGACCAAAGAGTAATATAATAGGGCCTTAAAGATGATGAATTGAAAAGAGGGCCTCAGGGAAGATAATTTTACTAACTGGGCCACTGTCTTCTAACAGCATTCAATGCATTACAATATTAGGTAAAATATTTTATAAGAGGCTCATTATTGCAAAACCAAAAGAGGGAAACGGCTTTCAAAGAAGAAAAGAGGGCCTCATGAAAGATTTTATTGCTAAATGGGCCATTGTCTTGTAATAGCTTCTTTCCCTCGTGGTCGTTTCCAGACATGCTGTAACTTATGATATTTGATTGTTTAAATTGAATTTGATTACATTGAATTAAATTCAAAATTTAGAAATACTTAAAGAAATGCTTAATCCAGCTCTTTTTCCAAACAAATTTTTACTCCCACCAGGATTTGAACCTGGATCTTCTACCCTAAAAGGATAGACGTGTTTACCGATTACACCATAGAAGTGGTACATGTTTGTACTAAGAGCAAATGAACTAAAAAATTAAAATGAAGTTCCTAATTTCACAGCAAAGTAGTTAAACTAGATTTAGCCCTGGCAACAGGGATTCATTTTGAATTCCAAACAATTTGGGGCGTCCGTGGCCGAGTGGTTAACGTCTCTGACTTGCAATCACTTGCCCCTCACCGCTGTAGGTTCGATCCCTCAGGGGCATAGGAATCTTTATGTGAGGAAGCTATCCAGCTGGCTTACGGAACGTCGGTGGTTCTACCCAGGTGCCCGCCCGTGCACGAAAATTGCCAGGAGGGGCATCTGGGGTTTTCCTTCACCAATGGAAGCTGGAAAGTCGCCATATGACCTTAGCTGTTGGTGCGACTATAAAATCCAATTCAATCAATCAATCCAAACAATTTGCTGAGGGATCACCGAAGTCAGTGTCACATATTACAAATACAAGTTAAGGCAAAACTAACTGATTATAACACCATTTTAACCGATAATTTTGATCGGCAATTGGCTACTAATGACAACCCTGACGCCTATTTGTTGTGCTTAAAATATAAAGCAAATATAAATATGTGCCTAATAAATACATAATTTTATATATGCAATTAATATAACATTTAAGCATGAAATGATTTAGATGTGAGTTGGCTGATGGGAAACGGATAGCTGGCAACATCTGTAAGATGAGGGTCACCAACATGAACCTGGTGGTTCAGTAAATCGGTTGGCTGGTTGTTTGAATGATTTACGTCATTTTTAGCACATGTTAGGTCATATATGATGAGGCCAAATAAAATTATACCTGTGTTTACTGTAACATTGCTGAAAAAAATAGGGTAGGTAGGTAGGCATTTTATTTTATTTTATTATGGCAAAGTTACATTTAAGGTGACGATGAGCTTTGATGAATGGAAAATGTGGTATTTTAAAAACTACAATAGATAACAATATGAAATTGTGTATGTGTTATAATAATACTGTTATTGTTTCCCAAAAGGCATGGCAACAACTGGCTCTTTTCCCAATCACTTCCAATTATTGCAATGGGGTAAAACAGTATAATTTATTTTTCGCATGTCCGCAAGAGGGTCAGTTCCAACAGCAGGACAATGAGCACATGAATCGGCCGTGATCACGTGAACATAATTATTTTTACAAAAAAAAAGATTTTTTATTTGTTGTTTATTATCATGATTTTTTTTTTTTCAATAAAAAAAAAATGGAGTCGGTTGTGTTTTCAGAGGGTCGGTCGGGTTACAGTAAACTCAGGTATAATTTTTTTAGCCTGATCGGTATCATCCATGGTGGGGGCACACCACTTTTTCCTGGGTAGAAATAGTAGTGTATACCTTCTGCCCATCTGAAAGGACACGCTTTCTTATTTATTCCAACTCACAGTGAGAGAGGCGAGGTTTCAAACCATCCAAGCCACGGATGCAAAAAATTGGAATGAACCTTCTCAGCACATTAAACCTTTAGGGCACTGCTCCCTGATTCAGATGTAACCTTTCTTAATTTTTTTTGGGTCCAGTAACTTCTAGGTATGGTTATATAAAATGTGTAACCTGTTGCTATAAATACTAAAATAATTTTCTCTGCTTTAACAAGGGCTTGCAACTTTCTACTAGATACGTAATATACGATGTATCTGTAGGCAGCATTAAAACAAATTAGTGACTGTCCCGTTCATTTATTTTGTACAATTTAAACAGAATTAATTTGAAGCATATAGTATATATATAAACCATCACGGTCTCTTTCAGCGTAAATCCACGTATATAAATGATGTCACGGTCTCTTTCAGCGTAAATCCACGTAATAAATGATGTCACTGTCTCTTTCAGCGTAAATCGACGTATATAAATGACGTCACCGTTGTTTCAGCGTAAATCAACATATAAATGATGTCACCGTCTCTTCCAGTGTAAATCCACATATAGTAACTTCACTGTTAAATTCAGGTTGAATTTGCATAGAATAACTTCAGTTTAATATTTCCAGGCTAAATTCGCCGCATATATATATATTAACTTCACAGTGTTAATTTCAGGGTAAAAATTTGCATATATAGTAACTTCAGTGTTAATTTCAGGTGAATTCAGGGACTTCTCTGTTAATTTCAGGATAAATTTGCATATATAGTAACTTCACTTATCAATTTTAGAAACAAATAGTCAATAGAAAGAAGAAAAATAAAAATATAAGAACACTTTTAAATGCATGGGTTGACATTAGTTACTGTAAACAGTATCAAAGATAGAATTATGAAATGAATGTTTTACTGCATTTTTTCTCAATTTAAAAAAAAACACGCTTGCGACGGTATGGGTTATGTTCCTAAAATATATTAAAAAATCCACATATATAAATGACGTTGCTGATCCTTCAGTGTAAATCCACAACAACGTCACTGTCGCTTTCAGCGTAAATCCGCATGTTTAGAATCTTCACTGTCAATTTCCGGATAAATCCATACGTATAAATAATTTCACTGTCTGTTTTATAGAAAGAAAAAAATGAAAAATAAAAATATAAGAACGCTTTTAAATGCATGGGTTGACATTAGTTACTGTAAACAGTATCAAAGATAGACTTATGAAATGAATGTTTTACTGCATTTTTTCTCAATTTTAAAAAAACCACGCTTGCGACGGTATGGGTTATGTTCCTGAAATATATAAAAAAAAATCCACATATTATATAAATGACGTTGCTGATCCTTCAGTGTAAATCCACATAACAACGTCACTGTCGCTTTCAGCGTAAATCCGCATGTTTAGAATCATCACTGTCAATTTCCGGATAAATCCATACGTATAAATAATTTCACTGTCTCTTTTAGTTTAAAAAATCCCACTAAATAAACAATTTCAACATCCCTTTTAGTATCAAGTCGCAGTGATAAACCATGTCACTGTCTCTTTCAGCGTAATTCAGTCTGTACAAATGATTTCACCGTCACTGACTTTCAGTGATAATCCACACATATTATTAATAACTTCACTGTCACTTTCTAGATTAATCCACATGTATAAATAACTTCTACTTTTTATTTTCAGTTTTAAATCTATGTATTTAAATATGTCAATATAACGTTAAGACCTGTTCAAGGAATTTTCACAGACATATTCTAACTATCTGGGTTCCATTAATTATGGGTGGGGGTGTTCCTGGTGGTGTTCCTTGTTGTTCCAGCCAGGCAGTGTTCCCTTTATTGCGCGTTTCTTTTTCCCATATCCCCGTGCCACTAAAGCAAGTCTCCACTCCTCAAATGACGACTCTACCAGGGGTGTCATTAAGAGGCGGGGACTTTGACTGGTCTACCTGGCTACTATGAATACTTTTACTAGAGTAATACCGGGTTATATCGGACAGTCCGGGTTCTTCGGACAGTTCAAAAGATCTGTATTTATAGCTCTAATAAACGCAATATTACCGATAAACCCCATGTGTAAAAAGTAACTTTAACTTCGCATTGGGTTGTATCGGAGAGAAATCTCACCTGAGACTGACATTAATGAAGAGTGTTGAATAGAGATGTGCGAGTATTTTTGCCTGGAAAATAATAACCGTATCGTTTCTAGATCTAATAAATTAGCGACGAAGATTTAGATCTAAATAATATTTACAATATTAACATTTCCCTCGTTACTTTACCAGAAACGCTAAGTAACAGATCGTCACAGCGTGCGATCCGTATAAACATGATCGCACATGTCGCGGTGCATAACAACGAACGCTTCTTGTAAAAACTAGACCGCTACGCTTCTAAAATAAAATTAAATGACTTCATATAAGTTGAAAAATGCATGTCCAATGAACCCTTTTTTGATGTCCGATACAACCCGCTGACTGTCCGATACTCCCCAGCCGATGGTTTATTACTTCAAACACGTGATTACTCGATTAAAATAAATTTGCGGAATGTATTCGTATTATATAGCACATTGGATTGGAATCGTAACACTAGTACCAACCGAGTTTATCCTTGTATTGTTTTTCTAACGGTGCGTATATAAGAAAATTCCCGAAGGTGTCAGATATAACCCAGTATACACAGGTATTACTCTAGTATTTTATACAAGTAACAATAAAAATACCCGGCTATTCTATTCTGGGTGCCGCTTACTTATAAAGGTAATGACACCCCTGCTCTACCCTGCCCTGTATATATTAGTGGGGCGTATGATCAGATCATTGATACCATGATCATGATGCCCATGGGCCAAGGCATGTGCTCGCACTTTATTTAGTTTTAGATGAAGAAGAGGTGAAACTCTTATAAATTAAAAAGCGCCCACGTTTGACGGGAATCACCATATTGTTTACCTAAGTATGAATACATTATTATATCAGGAATCTCTATGAATACTCTCTGATAAAACAAATAAATATGTACCGCATCTTCGGAACTTGCCAGCAGTCGCCATTTTGATTATCTTATAATTGAAGAGGTCGCTACTGCAGAGTTGTCGTTTCTTGAAAATAGTTCAAAATGGCGTCGAGTACTCTCCGAGTCGGATTCCCGAGTGACGGAATCCGACGAGGCAGTTCCGATTGTCCTCATCGATTGCGGAAATTAACGAAAAGTTCCGATGGCATTGATCGTACATAGTCGGCCAATTCCGTCATTCTTCGGTGATAGCGAGATGTTGCGAATGGCACCCAGACAAGGGGCATCGCCGAAGAGGCCCGAAATGAAATTACCATGCCTATCAGCAGAAGTAGCTACTGGTTTCCTGTTCCGTAAGCTTAACTCTCATATACTTGGCCGAAATTGGAAACCAAAGGGATAAAAAAAATCAAACTCATAGTATGTGGACAAAAGTTGATACCGTTAAGGGGAATTAAATCCCCTATTACATTGTGTGTATAAACTTTAACAAAGTATATTGTTCTACCTAATCGGATATAAACATATTATAATCGCTGTAAAACGTGATTTACGTTAGAACACGAAAATACCCACAATGAAAACGAAAGTGAAGTTTATTGGAAATAACCTAAATTTTCAAAACGCAATGATAAAGTTATTTTTAAATGTCGAATATTTGTGTTGTTGTTGAAAACAAATTGTGAACTGAAAACATTAAAAACAAACAAAGGCCCAATGAAGACCTGAATGGAAGAACGGTGTACGTAGTTATAAAGGTAAGGAAAACTTGTATAAACATGTATACATTATTATAAGTGAAGTAATAGTAATTATTCTGTTATTCTTGATAATTATTCTTCTGGATGCGTCTATAGAAGAACATTCTTTAATCACCTCGTAATAGGTCTAGTGGGTCGTCGAGGCCATCCTCATAAATCCTTACAAACGGTTTCCAGTAATGTAAAATAAGTCAACTGTATGTTAACATTTACAAATAGTCAATGTCGGTAATCAGTATAATGTTTTAATATTAGACAGGAACGACCCAATTAACCTCTCTCCACCACCCTCACCCCCCACCCAGGCCCACAACCCCCACCTTGGCACACCTCTAAGGTGGAAACACTGAACTTTTTTGATATGCTTTGTATTTTCAGAGGAGATTACTTGTATATTTGGCAATTTAAAAAAAAATAAAATAGAAAAATGCACCACAACAACACACACACGTACAGGAGAAAAACATATTATTACACACTGTAATCCCGTCATCAAAATGTTCGTTTGGGACATAATAAAAATAATAATTGATCCCCTGTTACCCACCCCCAACCACCCACCCCTTTTAACCGCAGGGAAGATGTCAGAGTTTTAAATAATACATCATTTGAAATGCTGTGTATCTCTTTCATAGACGACTATTATACTAATTAATGTGCAAAAGTATGGAAAAATTACACTGTAACTGAATTATTAGTGTATTTGATGCCTCTTCCCCCAGACCCCACCGATGACGTAGAAGGAGACAAATGTATACAGTGTCATTTGAGACATAGTTACCAAAAGAAATGACCCAAATCCCCCCGCCCCACCAACCCTGGGCCCCCGAGCAGACGTCCGAGTTTGCGAAATAATAAAATCGTTTGATATATTGTTTTATCTTTCATAGATGATTACATATACCTTCTTATGAGCAAAATATGGAAACATTACAGTGTAATTGAATTTTTAGCGTATATGATCTTTTGACCCTCCCACGAGGGTCCCTGGGCTCGGTGCCAAATTATAATGTTGCTCTTGTACGTCGTCATCATATGGTGAAGTCATACCCTAAGTTTGGTTGAATTCCGTTCAGCGGTTTAGGAGGAGATGTGGTAACGTACGGACGGACGGACGGACAAAACGGAGACGATTTTAATATACCCCGTTTTTTCTTCAAAAACGTAGGTATAATAGTAGTAGTAGCAGTAGTAGTATTAGTAGCAGTAGCAGTAGTAGTGGTAGTAGTAGTAGTACTAGTAGTAGTAGTAGTAGTAGTAGTGGTGGTGGTGCTGGTGGTGGTGGTGGTAGTAGTAGTAGTAGTAGCAGCAGTAGTAGTAGTATCAGTAGTAGTAGTAGTAGTAGTAGTAGTAGTAGCAGTAGTAGTAATAGTAGCAGCAGCAGCAGCAGTAGTAGTAGTAGTAGTAGTAGTAGTAGTAGTAATAGTAGTAGTAGTAGTAGTAGTAGTAGTAGTAGTAGTGGTAGTAGTAGTAGTAGGAGTATTAGTAGACGAATGATGGCATCATTGCCTTCCTCAAGTAACTGTACATTTTGGCAATATGTCTTGATAAAAATATGTTTTCGATTATTTTCATTGACTAACAATGTGTTCATTTAAGGAAACTTTTGCAAAGTCACCGCTCTTGAAATCATTGAATATAGTATACATTCTTTGATTTTTGTAAATGTATGTATGTGATTGCTCCATTATGTGAAATATATCTGTTTTGAGTTATTCAGCGTGGTTATTAATGATATTTTGAACCATTGTCCTCACACACTGTGCATGTCATATCTATTCAGACATCAACGTTTACATTCAATATGGTAATGCTACACAAAATATATTTAAAAATACAAAACACGCGAATTTGACGAATAGTTTACTAATCGATACCTTAGGGGTAAAATGTGCTATACGTATATGAACAAAGAAGGCACATAACATCTTCTACTTCTAAGGTGACATAACGTAATAATACGAGCGGTAATGTGCAGTTTAATAAGCAGTTAACCCTGCAATACACAAACGTATAGAACAAAAACAATAACGACGTATTCATGTTACAGTTTGTCTTATGAATACACGTTTTGTAGTTAATATCTTGAACAATAATTGTAAAGCCATTCTTTAGACAAGTATATGAAAGGAGTGTGTCACCGTAGCCAAATAAAACAAACTAGTATACTCTGACTGAGCTAATGTTGTTTAACACGTCATATATTATTTTTTATTCTTCTGTATGCCGAAAAATAGATACATAATATAGATCTTTGAAACATGAGAGAGATGTTGATGAGACTGAAACGTCACAGTAACAAATGATGAAAACAAAATATTGCCATTTTGTGTGAGATCCGCACGAGGAGTAATCACTATGACGGTTTAGTTCGACTGTAAAAGCTTGCTGTTGGACAGTCTTAAAAACAAGTAATTTTGTCCCGTCCCGTCGAGTCGCGTCCCATTACACATTTTTATTACTTGCATTCTTCAACAAGTTTTTAATCGGTTGTTCCCAAACTTCATATACACATAACTACTGATCAAACAGCGGGATTATTCATCACTATCAGTGGTAGTTCTAGTTGAATCTTAAATTGTTAGTACTCAGAATGAATCGAAACGGTGAAGGTAGTAGGAATCGAAGGACTGAAAGTAGAAAGTAGAAAGTGAAAGTAGAAATACAAACACTTAAATTGTTTTATCACATAACGTCCCTTGTTAGCAGTGTCGAACACCCATTTAATATTCTATTGTATGACACACGTGTAATACAACCTGGAACGATTTTGATTGGTTGAGTTAAACCTGTTACACTACGCAAGTTTATTAATTGTACTATTTTATTTATTACAAATTCACCCATATCTGAGTCATAAACTTATTATTTGTGACAGCTTATAAAATTAATGCACGTTATCCAAAACATTGTTGTTGGTTTGTTAAAAAGTTGGCGTAACAGTGCAGCAGCAGCTGAAGCTTTTCACGCGCACACACCGCATAACTCACTTTTGAGTTTCAAGTGTTTTAACACGAAGTAGTCCCAATTTGCACTCACGTGCAGTTACGCGGAAATTGCAGTTGTCTTTTAAAAAACGTTAGCTTAAGCCAATTTTGAATGCAAAAACAACACAGACAATGAATAAAGTAAGTTTATACGTTAAACATCCCCATAGCATTCGTTTTGACTACTATTGGCATATTTTGCATAGCCTAAATCGCTGTTCAAATGTGAAGATCGGAAATTTTGAGGTTTTTGAAACTGCAAAATTGCCGATTTCTCAAAACGGTCACAAAAAATGTGTTGTCACTAATTTGGCTTAAATTAACAGGAATGATAGATCAGTACCTCTACTACCTTTCCTGAAAATTTCGGCAAAATTCATGACTACCCATTTTTTGAGACCGTTTTGAAAGATGGTCACCCTTTTTTCTCACTCAAAACACACATTATTCAAAATGGCGGCTACAAGCTAAATAAGCAAAACTGAAAATCAATAACAGAAACGTAAAACATGAATATTTTCTACTCCCCGATATAGTTATTTCCTGCTCCGAATAAAATGTCAGTAAGTCAACCTTTAAACACCTTTTCTGCCTTTCCTTTAGCATGTTTACGGTAAAAATCAGCCGCCCAAGACGCTTATTAAAAATCACAACAGGCCAAGTCGGCAGTAATTTGTTGTGTTGATTTACGGTTGAATGAACTATGGATAATTGCAAGTGAATACTTCACAATTCCAGGATATTCATGTGTTAACTATTGTTATGGGTGAATGATGTAACAAATACTTGTAGAACATCTCCTGTCAAGGTCATGTCATGCAGACCACATGAGTCATGTCCCTTCGCCTCGATTAGGGACACCGACAACTTTGGTGTTTAGACATAAAGGAAAAACAAAGGATGAAAGGTATGTACAGCACTCGGTACTGACCCATAAATGTGTTTTATTTAGTGCATGTTCATGTTTATAGTGTCTCCGTTAAAATTTAATAATAATATATAGCACTGATGTATTATTTCTATGATGAGACCCTTCCAGTGGGGTCTTTGTTCACAGAAAATATGATCCAATGTTCCCCAAAAATATTTTGCTTTGTTCTCCAAAAATATTTTTCCATTTATTTTGATTATTATGTTCCATTGTTCCCTAAAAATATTACCAATAACAGAAAATGTTCCATTATTCCCCAAAAATATTACGAATAACAGAATATGTTCCATTGTTCCCCAAAATTAAATGGCCTTGTCCCCAAACCCCCTCTATGACCGCAGATCAGAAATGCACCGTTGCCACCTCCCCTTCACCCTCCCCACCCACAAAATAAATCGGTGCCCTTGCATCATCCCCCCACACACACACACACACACCCCACACTGCCCAAAGTTTGCATATAGCTACAGCAGTACTGTAAAGGATTAACACATCTACTGTAGGTATGTATGTATAAAAAAAACAATTGATTTTCTTTCAGGGATCTTTGCAGATGTTGCCACCTTCTGTCAAGTGGCATCTCCAAGTTCCAGCTCTGAGACTTAGCCTAGCCCTGGGTAAGCTAAAGCTATAAACTTTAATATATTTGACCCCAGTGATATAGGTTAATTAAGCTAATAATATGGCAATATTTCGAGCCACCCCAGAGAGTGGAATTCAAAAAAAATGTACCTAAGCTACTCTATCTATCTTACTAGCAAATGTTAATATTTCGAGCCGCCCCAAATTCGGGAATACATTTCTGCGGTTCTTTAACGTGGTTTTTATAAATGAAGATTTTAATAAGCTTGATAAGCTTGATAAGCTTGAGAAACAGTAGATTTATTTGAGTGGGAGAACCCGATTTGTACAGATTTTTTATTATTCTCATTAAAGTAGCCATCCCGCCAACAACAGTCAAATTTTATAAACATTATGTACACTGTTTCTAAACCTTCTGATGACAAAGTATATATATAACTTACATATTTTGAGAAATCAAACTCATACATACACAGTATAAACGGCTTTAACCAGCCGGACCAAACCCAGAACTGGAGTGTCGAATTACGAGTTACCATCATTTTACGGTTATTCAATCACGGGTATTCTAAGAACCTATTAATAAACCTATACTTTTAATCAGCGCATATACATTGTTATATGGATAGAGTTTCGATAAACGGTTTTCTAGTGCAATTTTGTAGTTATTTGGCGGGATAGCTACTTTTAAAAAAAAAGAGGAGTGCCTAACTATAAGTATAATTGTCCCAGCTCATTGGAATACTTCACTTTTTTGTTTGTTTTGTTGAGATATTGTGAAATTCCATCACATAAAACAATGGATACACATGATACAACATGAAAGTTTCTCTGTGCTGTTGTCACTTTACAGCGATATTATTAAAGACCGCCCCAGTTAAATTACAAATAATCATATGGCAATCTTGAAGATCTTGTCGAACATTAGTATCACAGTTTATTAGTCCCGTATCAATTTCACTTCAAAACTGCTTGCATATAATTAACTAAAATTTAGATGTATTATTTGTCATCGTTATTCTACCATAGGTTTAAATATATGATTGGTGCAATAATATCAGCAATTAGTAATAATATATAAATTACACAGTTATACTATAATTATAGAGAATAATATACAGGCATTTCATATCTCATCCTTTCCGTCGATGTGTTCTTGGGAAACACACTTTCCCTTAACCTCGTCCTTCGGATAGGGACGTAAACCGGGCGGTCCCGTGTATCGGTCTATCCTCCAAGCACGTTAAGGAACAACAGGAATCTATTCGATAATAAGAATAGGGCACGGTTCCCAGATTCCTATGTATCCTTTTCCTCTCTCTGGGGCGGCTCTAAATAACCTATACTGTGCGAAGGCCGGGCACAATATAAAAATGTAATATTTCATCTATGTGTGACCTAAAAAAATTATATACTTCAGAATATTTTGTTGATTTTAGCAGTGATGGGAGAATAATGATTAAATATTTATTTCTCAGCGGATATAATAGCTGATCTTCCATGATCGAGTGCGGATTTATTAAACGAGTTGGCAAAAATATACAATGCGCGGCTTGTCGAGCATCAAATAATGTTTAATGTTTACTGAAGAGTTTAAAAAATAATAGATGATTTTGTGAGATTCTATTTATCACACAAAAACCCATACAAGTTGATGTTAAACGTTCACATTTCTCTGTGATGTCAATTTAGCTATATATTAATACCGTATTTCCTCTATTAGAAGAGCCCCCAACTGTTTTAAGAAACTTACCGTCTTCAAAAATTAAAAGTTCCTAAAAAACGCAATGTTTTTACCGCTAATGGATTTGATTAAATTAAAAGTTTCTAAAAAACACACTGTTTTTACCGCTTATGGATTTGATCACGGGAGTTTTTTACCTTCGACACCAGTATGGTCTATGACATAAACCTTAAAGCGCTATCATCATCAATACAATTACCGCTTTTATTTATCTCGTTCCTTTCAATTTACTATTTAGTTTATCTTTTATTATTGGTTAATTCATATGCAACCAACCCGTTTTGTAATCGTCAAGTTTGACAGAAATGTGTATCATATAGATGCAGAGTGATGACAGTAATATACTCGGTACAGTCATGTTTTGGTTAAGTCAATACCGGTATAACAGTAAAAGATCGCCGTACAGTAATTCTATAAGGAAACAGTCCGGGGAAAGGAGGTGTAATATATTGAAAATTTGTATCATAATTTTAACCAAAAAAGTTGACAATACTGTGATCGCAAGATTCTAAACTCAAGGAAATATATTCATTTTATTAGGCCAAATCAGAAACGCGGTTAATTTTTCTTCGGCCTTATGCGTTACAGTATATACTTGTTACTGCGTATCCCGCTTGAGATGTGTTCGCCTGATCATGATGGTGACTTCAATTTGGCAATCCCGAGGACTAAGCAGACATTATTTTTTTAAAGAACCAAAATGAACATAATTATACCTCACAGAGACTATATAATATGTAAAGCTGTTAAAAAACACCAAATGTATACAATGTCATACATTGACAGTAGATGCTCACATTCAAAAAACCTTTGGTGTTTTACATCATTTTAACACATTTTAGGCCATATATGACATTGATTTTGTTGTTGTTAGTATGTTGTACGTATGAAGTAAATTTCATTATTGTAGTATTTAATAGAATAAGATGTTTAGTTTATGAATATAATATATATAAAATATTGTATTATTTATTCTTTGGTTCAGTTGGATCTACATTGTATGTAAAAAAAGTTTCCATTTGCGTACAGTCATGCATGTATCTGAAACTGAAAAACTGCCTTTTGGGAACACAAGGTCATTTTAATTTATTTATTGTTTATTCAAGCTTTTGAAATAGATCTTTTGTAATTAAAGTGACACATGGGCCGATGATGGCAATCTTGAAGTGTATATCGAGCACTGAATTTGAAATTAGCATCTCGAAACATGTTTTGCTGTTCTTAGCGGTACTCGTCTGATAAAGCAAATGTCACTGGTCTAGCCTGGTCAAGTAAAATTCATTGGGTTGAAGAGTGCATAAAAAATATCCGCATGACGGATATATTCATATGAGAACTGAACACTTATTTTTGTGTCTACTGCTTAGGATGGCAGACACTTATCGATCACTTTGTCATGCTTTAACCTGCAACCTAACCTTGGCCATCAATTGAAAAGTATTTTAATTGTGTTCATGAAACTTCACCAACGTCTTCATCTCAATGGATGTTGTTACACATGTGCAATACCTCTGACTTTCATTTTGGCAGGTTATGCCCTATTTATCAGCCTAACCTGCAACATAACCTTGGAAATAAGCAAACAGCACTGTCAGCAGGCGAAGCAAGTGTTCATGGGTGATGGAACACACTTCTAGTTCAAGGTCGACTTAGTGACCACTTCCCACTAATAACAATCTGGAAACTGATATTTCCAGGTCTATACTAGTTTGACATATTAAGCCGCTATATTTGTTTTGTCAAGTGTCGGTGTAGCGGACAATGCGGTGCACTTAAAAGCACAGGATCCGGGTTCAAGACAACGGCGCCACTGAGTTTCTTCAGTGTGTTTAGCCTCGTCCATCGTAAGCGGACATAAATCCTCCTATCTGAAGTTTATATATCGAAGTCTATTCTCCGAGCATGATTAATAAGCAAAAGTAGGAGTAGGGCGGTTTCCGCGATTCTAATGAGACACCTACCCTGACCAGATCCGCATTTTTTTTTTTTTTTATGGGTGGGGTGGGTGATGGTGGTGGTGACGGGCCGGTGAGGGATAACCAAATAAATTGGACTGCAGCTTTGTTTTAGTATATTTTGATGTTAAATATGGCTGCATATGGTGATACTCGCCAATAAAAAATAAATAAAAAAACATTATCGGGTGGCCAGTTGAGTTCCATAATTCCAGATTGGCCAAAATGCACAACGAGAAGCTGAACAGCGGTCAGCCTTTTTAAATATAGGCTACAGACTACTTTTCAGACTTAGTGTGAGCCCCTTCACCGAATACCGAATACGCACCTGTAGACGTTCAATGACTTTACACTCGTTATATTTTTTGACCGACAGTGCCGAGTCGAACATTTTATCGTTTTAGCGTGTAATTTTTATAAAGAAATACCATGATGTTCGTAACATGTAGTACACGCCATGTACTATTTAAGCTTAAACAACATATTTTTAGTATCTCCTTGTATTTCATTAGAAAAGAACACAAAGTGTTACCATTTTTAAACGCATTTTAACAATGACATCTCTTACGAGTTACTTCCCCTCGCTTCGGAATTTTAAATGGGTGAATCTCGAAATTTCTCGCGCAGTAAAGCATCTAAAAGTCAATACAGCTGAAGATGACGAAACTTAAAAGGGAACTAAAATTTTAATCATGTAAACTTGTTACAATCATCCAGATTACGCGTTTAAAAAAAAAGAAAATGGCGGCTGTTTCACTTTTTTTTGACGTTGACGGAAAATGACGTACTACTTTCCGTTGTCATGTGTTGCTATGATAAGTGGACGGCGGAGCTAAAAACCACTCTGCTTCCCACCTGTAAGCTGCTATTTTGTAAAGAGGTAAAACACGAACTCTTTTATACGCAACGTTATGTGTGACGCGACGTTACGACGTCACATATTTTATGACGTTTTGGCGCTAATGTGTGTCTGACGTCGTGGCGGTTTTAGGTCCATCTGAATTATTTTTTACTAATTTGTTGCAATGTTATGTATAAAAAGGATCTTAAACTCGTTTGCATTCCATATAAGATTTATGAAACTCGTTATGAATTATTTTTAATTTGAACTCGCTAAAAGGCTCGTTAAAATTAAAATAATTCATAACTCATTTCATAAATCTTATATGAAATGGGAACTCGTTTAAGATCCTCTATATATAAAATATTCTGGAATTTGAAATAAATCTATCAATTCATACTGACTGTAAATGGATTTTAATAATGATAAAAAAAACGTGTAAAAGATTAAAAAAGAAATAAGTAAATTAAAGAATTAAACATGAAATTAAAAATAAAAGGTATGAGTTTATCTAGTGTTGTGAACTATCTTTTTGTTGAACAAATGCGTAAATACATGCTTTTCTAGGAACTTATCCTGTTATGCTCCCAGAAATTCTCGGGGGTACATACAGTCGCCGCTTTGTCCGTCCGTCCGTCCGTCCGTCACACTTTTGTCCGGATGGGACTACAATGAAACTTCACACAATGATAGAAAGCAATAAGAGAAAGTGCAGCGTGCAAGAACCGTAACACTGCCATCATCAAAATTAGAGTTAATTCCCTTTGTAAGTTTATACTTGGACATTTTGTCCGGAGCATAACTTCAAAACTACTGATGGGACTACAATGAAACTTTACACAATGATAGAGGGCAATAAGAGAATATGCAGAGTGCAATAATCGTAACTCTGTCAACATTTAAATTAGAGTTATTGCCCTTTGTAATTTTATACTTGGAACTCTTGTCCGGAGCATAACTTCAAAACTACTGAGGGAACTACAACGACATTTCACACAATAATTGAGAGCACTAAGAGGAAGCGCAGAGTGCAATAACCGTAACTATGTCATCATTTAACTTAGAGTTATTGCCCTTTGTAATTGTATACTTAGAATATTTGTCTAGAGCATAACTTCAAAAGAACTGATGGGATTGCAATGAAACTTTACACAATGATAGAAGGCAATAAGAATAATTGCAGAGTGTAGGATCAGTAACTCTGTCATCATTCAACTTAGAGTAATTTTATATTTAGAACTTTTGTCCGGAGCATAACTTCAAAACTACATATGGGACTGCAATGAAACTTCACATAGTTATGAAGGGCAATGGGGGCAAGTGCAGAGTGCAAAAAACATAATTCTGTCTTTTTCTAATTACAGTTATTGCCCTTTGTAATTTTATACTTGGAATTCTTGTTAGGAGCATACCTTCAAAACTACTGATGGAATTACAATGAAACTTCATGCAATGATAGAGGGCAATGCGAGAAAGTGCAGAGTGCCAGAACCGTAACTGTGTTATGGTTTAAATTAGAGTTATTGCCCTTTGTAATTTTAGACTTAGACTTTTTGTCCTGTACTGAATCTTCACAAATTGATAGAGCACAATGAGAGGAAGTGCAGAGTGAAAAAAAAACATAACTCTGACATCATTCAACTTAAAGTTATTACCCTTTGCAATTTTTGAATTTCTTGTCCGGAGCAAAACTTTAAAACTACTGACTGGACTGCAGATTGAAAACTGCTGGGTGATACAAGGCCATATGATACGTTGAGGATACATTTCGGGGAGCATCCATCGAATCTACTGATTTTCTTGTTAATATTTTACTTATGTGTGATACATACATATTCATATTTAAATAGTATAACTTGCTCTACAAAGAACAGTGTATCTTTCTCCATTTAATAGGAAACAATCATTATGGTCTAACGTCTATATGTTACAGTTACCTCATATTGAATAGAGTTTGAGTTCTTGACCCATAAAATCCGTCAACAATTCGCCAATTACATCAAATAATATAAAGTGTTCAGGTGACTTAAAACAGCGGTTGTTAGGTTGTATCACATGTGGTTAGGAGTTATCAGCGGTTACTTTAAGTATGTACCAGCACACTTATAGAATATCTTATATACATGTTAAATACTGAAGTAAATCACATATCATTATCGCACCGGAATAGTGTAGATATTTTCTATTAACGAATTATATCATTATATCGTTTACATATATGCTTCTTTTAACAATACACACTGTGTACAGTTCACAGCTTTAACACGGGGGCCAGTTTACCCCACCAACTATTGCATTGTTATGACTTAGTCGACTTCATTCTTTTCGTAAAATCTGGCAAATATTCGCCTATACCATCAATTATAATACAAAGTTTCAAGTGTCATACAACAACGGTTGTATGGTTGTATACATGTGGTTAGGGTATTACCGACTGTTACTTTAAAGAAACTTACCCGCCAAATAACGCCAGATCGTTCATCAAAACTTCATCCAGGTGTCCAGGTCATATTATAATGCATATGTGCCGTTTAAACGTGTAGTTTTATTGGCGATTTCTTAAAATCCCCGTAAGTGAACATGTGTCAAATGAATTATGAGTTGGTAACTCTTAATTCGATGATCCAGTTTTAGGGTTTTGCCTTGATGATTAAAGCCGTTTATATTGTACCTATAGCTTGGATTCTCAAAATATGTAAGTTATATAATTATATACTTCGTCGACTGTAGGTTTAGAAACGGTGTACATATGTTGTAAAATGTGGCTGTTGTGGGCGGGATAGCTATGTTAACAAGCCCAGTATTCGACGTCATCAGCAGGTGCACGAGATGATCATCCGTAAAGAAGATTTGTCTCGACTCGGTAGGTAAATACATGCATTTCAGCTCTAATTCTCAGTCCATACAAATATAATTGTGCCTAAAGTATGCCAATCAATGGTAAAAAGACTCGGTTAATATTCACTTCTGCTAATACTTAGCGGATTGAGAGCAGAATTAAAGAAAGTTATATTAGCGAGATGATTCTCAACGGAGTTTTTCATATTCGTTGTTTTATAATGTCATGTTTTGGGCTTTATAATGTCATGTATTGACCTTTCACACACACCGATAACAGAAACGTGATATAAAACGTAGGCAGTAGTCATTTAGATTATGGAAATATGGGTTTCGACATAGATATAGCGAATTTATGAAAATGATTCTCCGCGGAGCTTGGCAACGAGACGATACTCCGCGTAGCCAAATTTTACACATGGTGTCTTTAAGTTATTTTGTCTTCATTGCATACTGTGTTTTTGTGTGGAGGGTGGGTGGGACAATGTCTGCACATAAAGACTAGGCCTTTAATTAATGGCATGTATTTATATATAAAGTCAATAACATAATTTTGATTGTTTTAGAACAACAGTATTGACTAGGGATTTAAACAGCTAGCAGTATTGACGATACACTTTCTCGATGTAATTAATATGTATTTAAAGTTTAATGAAATTCCCTTTTGAACCTTAAATGTTATGGCCGAGACACGAATATGACTCATTTGCCCTTCAAGTGTGACCTTGACCTTTTAGGTATGGAGCTGTTATTGTTTAACGAACGACACACTTTCTCATTGTCATTTACATGTGTGTGAAGTATCAATGAATTTTATTTCAATAATTTTGAAGTTATGGCTTAGACATGATTGTTTTGGACATACAAACGAACGGACGGTGCGATTTCTATATGCTGCATCCCTCATAAAAATGATAAACAGAATCATTTAAATTTAATCTAGCAATGTGTGTAAGAGTCACAATTGAAATCTGCATGAAACAGATTAAAGAAGTCGAAGTTTGATGTCTTTAATACCTCGGTTTCATTGAGTTTGTGAACGCTAGTGAAACATTCTTGCTTCCCGCCCAGTGTTGAACAGAGCTTTATAATCAAACTGCCATTAGTACGAGCACACTAAAGGCATCCCGAAGATGGTATGCATATGACGATAAACTTGTGATACTTTCCACTTTCATATGGTCCCAGTTTCATACAAAATGGTTTGCCCTAAACGAGAAAATAGTGGGCGAAAGAAACGAAGGAAGTTATTTATTGACAGCCGAGGTTATGAAGTCTGCGTATCACAAGTTACAATACCAAAACTAAATTAAAACGCAGACAACATACCCTAAGATTGATTAAGCAATAATCAGAGCCTTGCAGTGCTGAAATAGTTGAACCACGTATTCAAAAATAAAGTAAAACAATATTTCAGAATATACCACCTAATAGTATATCAATATATACATATCAGGTTCAGCATTCTCCAAAGATCGGAAGTCGCTTTTTAGTCCCATACAGGTGTGTCACCGGAGAGGACTTTGCGTTTGAGCTCCGTCCGTCAGTCCGTCTCACATATATAGATTCTACGATAATAAGAAAGGTATTGTAAATATTTTATGAAACTTGGAATGTTCGTACATGTAGAAGGCAATTAGGGGACCATTGACGTTATTTTATTTTGTTGATTTGACAAAAAAAATGGTTGCAATGGCTGCGGAAATAGTACAAATACACAACATATATGGCTCCTGTGATAACAAAAGAAATGCTTAAGATAATTTAATGAAAGTTTGTGTGTAGGTAAAAGGGAGTGAGGAGATCATGCACACCATTTTGTGTTACTGATATGTCAACAATGGTTGTTATGGCAAGAGCAATTGTAACATATACACAAACTACACTGTTACACTAAACATAGAAAATGTTTTCCGCAAAATAACTTTAGTTAGGAATGAGATATTGAAATGAAACGTTATGGATAGGTAGCTTATATAAACAGGAAGCTTGCGATTGCATTTGGGATCACTATGCTCAATGTAAAGGTTACTCTTCTCAGTAAAAATAAAAAAAATGGTTTCATCTCAATAACTTTAGTTAGCAATGAGATATTGGAATGAAACATTATGGGTTTCAAGCTTATATACAAAGGAAGCTTCGGATTGCATTTGGGGTCACTGGGATCAATCTTAATGTCACTCTTACTAAAATAGAAAACTGGTTTCCGCCCAATAAATTTGGTTAAGAATGAGGTATTGGCCTGAAACATGGTGTGTAGGTAGCGTATATGAAAAGCAGGTTAGGATTGCATTTGAGGCCACTGGGGTGAAGGTCAAGTTCACTGTTACTAAACATAGGAAAACTGTTTCCGCTTATTAACTTTAGTTAAGAATGAGATGTTGGAATTAAACTTCATGGTAGGTAGCTAATATGAAAAGGAAGCTTGAGATTGCATTTGGGGTCACTGGGATGTAGGTAGCTTATATGCATAGCAAGTTTGGGATTGCATTTATTGTCAGGGTAACTGTTACTAAAAATGCCGCTCTGCAATATTTGAGCATCTTGTTATTTTTACTTTTAAAGCTTATTAAATGTTTTTATAACTGGTTTGTTTAAATCGAGAACACGACGAATACAACTTTTCAAACAACATCGGTCCCTGGGTCCGTACCCACTACTGGAGAAATAGCCTCCGGTTCATAACTTGGAAACCTGTGCATGAACAGACGGTTACAACAATTCAGCCAGCATCGGCCCTTGGTCTATCCTAACTCCTGGAGAAATACCCTCTTGTCATAATTTCGAAACTATTGAGATCATCACCCAAGAACCATGTATACACTTACTGGTCATGAACATACGACGGTAACATCGACCCAACCAGAATCGGACCCTGGGGAAATAGCCCCTGGATCAAAACTTGGAAACCGTTGAGATCCCACCATATAAACAATATACACTTAATGGGCACAAACAGACGGATAAAACTATCCAACCAGCCTTGGTCATGGGGTCCATTCCACCCTGGTATCATAATCCCTGGGTCATAACGAGGAAACTGTTGAGATCCACACCCAGTAAACAGGTAAACACTTACTGCATGAAAAGGCGGATACAACCATACAACCAGCCTTGACCCCGGGGACCATCCCCACCCTTTGGGACATACCACATGTTTCATAACATGGAAACCGTTGAGATCCCATCATATAACCATATATACACATACTGGACATGCCACGTTAAGGTGGGGGCGGGTATTGGACTGCGTGATCTCATTCCGTTATGAAATTATAAGCTTGTTTGACAACTTGTTCATCTATGCGAATATCCTCAGGCCAGCGAATCAGCCCAATGGAAGCTTTGTTTTTCGTATGAACTCCTCCGCCACATATGTAAATCTAGTAGAGCGATACATGCCATTTTGGGACTCTTGTTAACGTCGATATAAAACCACTCAGAACGAACAAATCCTGAGCAAGAAAAGAGGTACCCACTTTTCTTTCCCTTATTTTCTGTACACAACAGGAAATAAGTAAAGATATGTTTTGAATAATTATATAGACCGTAACGAATAGTTTAAACAAAGAATTTCTGTAGTCGGAAACGTTAATAAACAAGGAAATTATCTTCCTTTTATAGAGAAAATGCATTTCTTTATTTTTATTATTATTATTTTTATATTTTGTTTTACATCAACTCTATGAAAAGTCCTACACTTTTTCGAAATAATGTTTTCGGTAGATTCCTTACCCAAAGAAATCACAAAAAACAACAAAACAGCTTTTGTAGAGAGCAGCTTTTGATTATCCACAATTGGCAAAATACGAGTAACTCTCTTTGATGCTTTGGTATCATCCATAAAATACTAATACTTGGCATATTTGATACTATTTAATGGATTATTTTGTTCTGAATTAAATGAGCCTACAAACATCAAAACTATGTTAAAGCTTTTATACTCATTGAAAGAATGTCCCGTGGAAATACCAGCATAAAGGGTGGATACCTTTTATTTTTGCTCAGTATATAACTTGTTCACCCCAAAACTGCAGTTATTGCAAATGCTTGCGATTTAATTCTAACAATCATACACAATTTATGAGGTTCCACCCTGAAATGTTAACCCAAAGACCACATGGAAATTCAACAAATTAATCACACGGAATAAACAGGTGAATGGGGTAAATTTACTCTCGAATTTAAACGTTTTTAAATCGCCAAAGTAACTAAGTTGAACGAAGTATTGTCATACATTTTGAAATAGAATGAATGAATGGTATTTTACGCTACGTCGATACATAATTAGGCCATATGGTGCGCGAAAACAGATGAACATTAAATGGTCAATTATTTGAATGTATAGGTAAAACTGTTTACAGACAAGGGATAATACGATTATAAGTCAACAATCTCTATAGAAATGCCCGTCAATGGGGGCGTCTAAACATTGAAATTTAAATATGAATGAGTTACGTAGTCGATTTCTGTTTAAAAATATAAAACACACAGGTTCCTTAAAAAGTATATTTAATATATAAGAACATCAAGGGCCATAAGTCTGCTGTTACGGGTCCGATCCGGCTGGGTTTCCAACTTGTTTAAGCTTTTATTGACATCAACAATCTTTTAAAACTTGGTAAAGATCAAATAATAAATGAAAGTGCTAGCATGTTCACAAGGCAGCATATGGCATTTTTCAGCAAAACATAGGCCATAACTCTAGAGTTACTAATCCGATCTTGCTGGTTGTCGACCTTGTCCGAGCTTTTACTGATATTGACAATCTGGCAAAGGTTGGTGAGTGAGAGGTGGTGTGAGAGTGGTTGCAATTATATTACCTATCATGAACAGACTCTATTAAACCGAGTATAATACTTGTCCTGCTTGTTTGTGTTTGTTTCTTCCAAAGGATCCCCTTTCCAGTATTTATTGACATTCACGCTAACGTTTGCCTCGTTCTGTGGCGGCTGTAAAAAAATAGTATGATAATGGACCTTTGGAAACGGCCAAACACGACACATACGAAATAATACAGTCTCGATTTGATTGAGACTGTTCGTGAGCGGTAGTGAAATATGGTAGCTACCGCTCACGCCCTCTAGCCCCGGGTTGAGCAGAACTCAATATTAATAAAATCAATAGTACAAAATTGTAACCATCCCGAAGATGGCGTGCATATGGTGGTGGACATGGAATATCTTTCTTCCCCATGTCGTACGGCGTATGGTCCCAGTATCTAATAAAATTAAATGCCCCGAAGAGCGAAATAAACATAATGGAATTTAGTTGGAAGCAGCGGTTATGAAGCCTGCATATCACAAGTAACCGTCAAAAGACTAAGTTAAAAAGCAGACAACATATCCTATAAGTAGTTAAACAATACCAGAGCCTTTAATCGGCCGGAGTAGTGGAACCACTGAATCGAAAATTAAGTAAGAAAACAAAAATAAATGAAAAAGTACCACCGATAATTAAATATAAGTATCGGGCTCAGCGATCTCCAAAGATCGAATGAAAAGTCGCCCCAACTACAAGTCAGTAGTGCTATTACTTACTGGTCGTTTGGGATCAGAAAGGCGAATCTTCGTTGCCTTAAAGTAGAATACTGCTTAAGCCGGTGCTATGGGGAGTGAACATATTTCCCAATTATATTTCCTCCCATGAAAAGGCTCAATAAAAGTAGATATATATGTCGAACGGGAAATGCAGCATTCAAGGACCACAGTAAAATAAACGCACGCATAGAAACAAACAATAATTTGAAAGGCAAGACACGACATCGGAAACATAAAAGGGTTAATAGTTCTACCGGCTTGGAACGGTCGGTGGCAAAAAGGGGTTTAAACCAGGTTCTCGGGTGCACCAAACCTCACTCTTACTCTATTGTAATCCCAATACAAGGGAGCTGTGTAAATAAAGATATCCCCGCCAGGTTATATTCTATAACAAACAATGCAACTGTATTAAAACCGAATCTGCTAATATGCTCGTGAGTTTGTTATTGTCGCCCTGACTATAAAACCCGTATTTTTATTACTTAAAGCTCCTTTGGGATCAACAATCCCACTCTTTTTAGTTTTAGAGTAAATACCAATAAAGCCGTTGCTAGGGTGAGTGAGACTTTTTTCTTTTCTCTCTTGTTTGCGTTTGTTGCTTCCAAGACATCCCCTGTTCAGTACTTATTAACATTCACACTAGCGTTTATTTAGTCCTGTGCGGCGGCTGTAAAATGTCTCTCCCACTACAAATCAGTAGTGTTACTACTTACTGATCCTTCGGCTTACCAAACCAACTCCTTTTTGGAGATTTATTTATATTCAACTTAAATATGCATTGAATTAGACCCAATGGTTTACAAGTGATAATGCATATTATTATAAAGAATAAAGTATCATTGTTTTCAGTCTATTATATTAAAGCATAATTATATTGCGCCGGATTGTATTCATAAGTGATTTTGTATATATGCTTCTTGTTGTACTTATGAATAAAGTAAGGATTTGTCAAGCTTATCTTGGGTAGTAATACCACTTTTATAATTCTTTAGTTATAGATCATGTAGATTATTTACTTCTAAATTCAAGATCAAAATTCATATTTATCTATATTTTATATATACTATTATAAGTCATTCATGTTTTAGTTTATAATGTGTTACTGTTAAATTTGCTTATTTGGCTGCATAGCTTAATCAGATTGTTTCCTTCCCATAGCTGCTTTCATGCATATATTTTTATATTTGTGTATTTCATATCGGTTCAAAAACGTATTCATATATTGAATTGATACATGTGTATGTCTTGCCGAATTGAAGTAAATTTTACTTGACTTGGACTTCTGTATAATTTATTTACATATATTACGATTTCAACTGAACAAATACTAGAGGCGATTGGACAAATGATTGGTGTCATTCCGAAAACACATAATGATATATTTCAGTTGTATACGATATGTGTACATGCAGTTAAATTAGTCGCATGTAACCTTCGGTTGAATCATTGTTTATGAACATATTTGGTCTGAAAACTCGACGACTCGGCTAGCCTTTATTGTATGAATTATAAATATTGATTAAGGTGATGCTTTAAGTCTCTCAAGAAAATCATTTTGTGTGTTTACTGAATTATATGTACATTTGCTTCCTTGAATTAATACCGACTCCGATAATGCGTAAGTCGGTGAGTCTGTTTTGTGTCTTCCTACTTGCGGTGTGTAACTGCTACTCACACCACCCATATGTTCAAACACCAGTTGTTGTTTTTTGTTTAAAAGAAACATTTATTTTTCATTTTGATATAAGGCAGATGTATCTTTTTCATAGGAATGAGATCAATCTAACCACTAGAGGTCTTGGAATAACAGCAGAGAGGAAAAACACGTACATGCAAAACACGTCAATAGAACATCATTTTAAAATACGACAATGCATCGTATTGATCACTGCTTAACATTTGACCCATCCAGGGAGCTTGGACGAGGAGTTAAATCAACAGTATTCTATGGCAGGTATGGTAGTTTGGAAGTTGCAGTAAAACGGATTAACTGCGTAGACAACTTAGACGCAGAAAGAACAAAAAATGATATACAAAAGATTTATAGAGAGAAAGATATAATGCATACAATTGAACAACTGAGGCACCGAAACATAGTAGGTTTCTATTACTCGGCCGTTTCTGACAAATACCTTTATCTAGCATTGGAACTTTGCCAAATTACTTTAAAAGATTACGTCAAAGACACTCAAATGAAAGACAACTTTTCACCGCTGGAAGTAAACATCTCCATGGCAAACGGACTGCAATACTTGCATTCACAAAATGTTGTTCACCGCGATCTAAAACCCGAAAATGTATTTCTTGTTGCAAGAAGGAAACTTGTACAAAAGGTTGTTCTAGGTGATTTTGGTACATCAAAATGTACAGTTGAGGACATGTTTTCCTTTACCGGAGCCTCTGGAACTATGGGATATATCCCGCATGAGTTTTGTGAAGCAATGGAAAAACTTACCAACAATGAGATTCTTACCAGCAAGCTGAGTATCAAATCGGGTATTTTTGCTCTTGGTTGTCTCTTTTACTACACAAACACCAATGGGGGACACCCGTTTGGCACTGTTTTTCAGAGACAGAGTAATATCAGAAATGCATCATTACCCTCACTAGAACACGTAGCTGATTGCACACAAACCTGTGAGAAACACGTAGATGATTGCCTACATCCTTGCAAGGAACTACTTAAGAAAATGCTAAGTCACAATCCGGAAGAACGACCAACCGCTAGTGAAATAGTTACACACCCAGCACTGTGGATGCCAGAAAAGATAGTTTCTTTCTTCAAATATGCCAGCGATACTGCTACAAAAATGTATAGAAATAGCCCCGTTAGTATCGGACTGTTAGAAGTAACAAACGTGATTCCAAACCAGGATTGGATTGACTTACTTCCACCTAATTTGAAGAAGGTCATTATCGATCGTGGCAAGTTATATAGTGGTAAAGGCTCAAGTGTTGTGGGTCTTCTACGAGCGATCAGAAATGTAGAGACACACTATGGTGAATATACTGAAGATGTGCAAACATAATTGGGAAGCTTTCCAGACGAACATGCACAATTCTGGATGAAATTGTGTCCCAAACTGTTAATGCATGTTCACCGTTTTGTAACAGGTAAGTGAGTGTAAGTGAAAATACTTCACGTGAACACATCTTATATATACATGTAAATAGCCATTAAATATCAAAGAATAAGGGTAGCTATAACAATCTATAAATGGACTGATCTCACTGATAGTATCACAATCAACTTCATTTTGAAACATTTTCAAAAGTCATCATACAAACATATGACGTCATCAAATGACAACGTTATTATAGGCAACAACAAAAAAGTGTTCTTTCTGGCGATTTGTTGAAGTTGTATGATAAACATAATCGAACATCCGTGCCTATTTAATACGGAATTTATTAAACTCGTTTGATAAAACCGATATGATGCTCGTCACTATGAGTTGCCGTATTGCTTTTAATACAATTCAGTGATATTATCTATTTGAATCAGTGATATCACTCATTCAAATAGGTGATATCACTGATTCAAATTTAAACGAGTGATATCACCTATTTTAATCAGTGATATCACCTATTCGAATCAGCGACATCACTGATTCAAATAGGTGACATCACTGATTCAAAACGAAAGGGTGATATCACCTATTGAATGGGTGATATCACTTATTTGAATAAGTGATATCACTAATTCGAATAGATGATATCCCTGATTCAAAACGAAGGGGTGATATCACATGTTGAATGGGTGATATCACTGATTCGTTTTGAATAAGTGATATCACTGATTCGAATCGGTGATATCACTGAGTCGAATATGTGATATCACCCATTCAATAGGTGATATCACGCATTCAGAATGAATTGGTGATATTTCTTTTTTGAATGCGTGATATCACCTTTTTAAAAATCAGTGATATCACTGATTCGAATAGGTCATATCACCAAATGACGTTAAAAAGTAATACGGCGCCCCATACGTCACAGCCTCGCATCACATGCTTTAATAAATGCAATACTAAACAGACACTCTTGTAGGATTCTCTATGCATGTTCCTGTTTTATTGATACATTGAACTTTCAACACAGTGTGTTTATACTTTTGCTTATTAGTTTTAGTGTTTTCTTTTTTTTTCTTCAGCAAATGTCGTGTCCATACCAGAAGAATATCAAAGAGCATCCCATGCTTCAGGTATTTGAAATATGCAATTTCCAAACTCATTTACCTAAATTAAATATGCTAGTAGATTTAGCATTATAAATTATATTTCGGGCACAATGAAGTTCTTATTTATATACAAGAGTCAATTTAAAATGTTTTAATTAAAATCCACTAAACAAGTTAAATGACTATATACATCGGAAAGGTTTTAAATCATCAGACATGCTTCATCCATGTAGAGTGAAAATCCAGGAGTATACGGAATATGCACTATCCTGTTATGCCCCAATACAGAAGTATGTGCAATTTTATTCATTCAATTCCTTTATTCTATATTTGGTAGCAGCAACATACTTTAAATCTTTGCGAATATGGAAATATAAAGCATCGCAAACTTGCAAACATAGGAATATAAAAACGTGTACAAATACGGGAATATATAAGCTCTATATATCTATATATGTATACGTTACAATACAGGAATATAAAACTATTATACATGATTATAAAATTATAAAGATCTATAACAATATGTACATGCTTATATGAATAAACGGTGATATCATTAACTGTATACTCGCACATACGATACGTGCATATAAACTCTGTATATGTGACCATATGGGAATATAAAATCTGAAAAGTTTGTTAGTTTCTGGTCCTATCAAATGTTATAGAGTATGGTACTGCACTGTAAAAAGTATTGGCATATCATCCCTATTTATCAGATGTCATTTATCGAAAATGAGATGGTGAAATGTCTTGTTTATTGGAGGAATTTGTGTCAAGTCTAGACTGCTCAACCGAAACCTTTAAATAACATAATTACTTTACTTAGTTTAATATAACATTCTCTATTATATAAACTGTAAGTTATATATTTTTATTTTATACTCATAGCCAAATGAAACGCACCATCATTTTGAATGTATCAAGTAGACTGTTTCCATAAGATAACCTAATCTGTTTGAATTTTCGAAGCTGTTCCCTGTAAACATTTCCAATGAAGAAAAAAATACCAACTACCAATCAAATATACGAGGGACGTTCAAATAGTACGTGGACATTTTTAAAAGTTATTATACGTTTATCAATCAAGTAAATTAAATTATATAGCAATAAAGGATAACATTTTCGCTTTCATATCAGTATATATTATAAAATTATTTGAAACAGATTTCAAGAAATAAATTGTTATTTAAGAAATATTATTGTATTATTCATGGTTTGCATTAAATAAATATAGTACAGCATTGTTGAATAATCATGCTTTGTAAGTATATCACAGCTTTGGAAAGAGATCATACGAATTTGATCGAGATTAGCATAAATATTCAAAATATTTAGAAAACAAATAGCATAGTCATTCTAGAGATAAATTTATTGAACATATATCCGTATTCTTAATTTAGTAACATATATATCTTGAAGCAAATATGTAAGAGTTTAAAATTTTATGTTTTTCTATTTCATTTTTGTATTAAACCTTTTGTTTTATTGAAAGTTCCTATTCTTTAATAGTTTATTAACATTTTAGTTCTTCGTGTTTTTTTCTGACATCTTCAATTTTAACTTAAACGCGAGGAAGTGTCTGTCAACTTATTTATATTTATTCTAGTTCTCCATGTTCAATATTCACAAAATTTCAAACTTGTAATTTTGGAATACCAGTGATAATGCTACATTAGTTCTGTGTATTTTTGTCGACGATTTTCCGTTTATTTAGCCTTTCCCGAAATGAAGTTATGAACTACAGACGTCACATGTTGGACTGCTCCGTAGATGTGTTTCTTGCCCTATTATATCAGTCATTGCAACGTAACTAGACATGTTATCGATATTTTGTTTAAATCATTTGATTTCTTATGAGTTAGATTACAATATGAAGCTTAAAGGTTTACGTCAATACATGAGTGCGATATCGAAAAAGTCCACGTATTATTTGAACAGCCCTCGTATATATATACCAATAGCAAAACAAGTGGTACATTTATATTATATTTGGTATTCAGTACATTTGTATTAATATAATTATTTTAGAAGCAATAATTATAGATTACTATATGTATATGCCAACTGTCATAATTGTCCAATATCAACCGGATACACTTTTTATCGGAGATATAGGTAGAGGCTGATATAGATTGAGACGATTATGTGGGATTGGACAGGAAAATTGCTGTATCATAGACAGCTTACTATCACATTAAGGATATCATTCATAATACACTATGGTTGGCCATCTGTTTCTTAGTATTTGTATTATTCCCCTTATTGTAAAATACTAGTTCCAGTTATTGTATGTCTAAGGACCTCTTAGTATTTAGAATCTTAATATCAACTTTTCATTATTACTACATTGAAAATACTTGTAAGTTTTGAAGAAACTAACCCGCCAAATAACGTCAAAATAACTCTACAAAATCGTTTTATCAAAACTCGATCAAGGTGTTCAGGTCATATAATAAAGTATATGTGTCGATAAAAAGTATAGGTTTATTCACGGCTTCTTACAATACCCGTGATTGAATATGTGTGAAATATATTATGAGTTGGTAAGTCTTAATTCGACGCTCCAGTTTGGGGTTTGGTAGGCTAGTTAAAGCCTATTTTATTGTGTCTTTAGAGTTTTGATTCTCAAAATATATATGCTATATACACACCGTGCACGTCACGAATACCAGCTCTGTCCCTGTTTTGGCTTAGACAGCTGGATAGCTTCCTCACATAAATGTTCCTCTGCCCCTGACGGATCGAACCTGCAGCGGTGAGGGTGAATGATTTTATGCCAGAGACTCTCACCACCCGGCCACGGACGCCCCTGATATGCTTCGAATATTAGCTAAATGTCGGTGTTAATAAATATAAACAGATCGGACAAGGAAAGTAGCATTCAAGGAGGACAGTCACCCACAAAACACAGAAACAAACACGCAAACAGACAAACATGTAACGGTATAGAATATCTTCTTGTCCACCCCCCCTCTCAAATGTACGCTTTAGATAATAGACAGGTTTGTCAATAAAATAATCATAAATCATGTGTTTTCATATTGGAACACATTAATCCTCGAGGCCCATATGAAAAAAAGAACATTACTAAGTACACAGGAAATATCAGTATGATGTCTAGTAGAGCACAATGTCCTGATGTACCGGTTGAATGATTTTTGGCGAGTTACAGGACATCGAAGTTTTTTTAATCTAAGGCTTGTCCGCTCAACCCTTCCTAAAAAAGAGTATGATAATGGACCTTTGGAAACGGCCAAGCACGACACATACGAAAGTTGTTGATCCTGCTTCCTTGAAACTTCATAGGAAGTATCAGTATGGTGTCTTGCAACGGCTATTATCAGGATGTTCCGGTTGAAAGATTTCTGCCGGAGTTACGGGACTTTGAATGACGTTTTTCAAATCAAAATCAACTCCTACAGTTTTCGTCCGATTTTCATACTTTATAGGAAGTATCACTATGATGTCTAGTAGCGCATATTATCAAGGTGATCCAGTTGAATGGTTTTTGGTGGAGTTATTGGACTTGGAAGTTTTCCAAATGTAAAGTATTTCTGCTACATTTCTCATCTGATGTTCGCGAAACTTGGTAGGGAGTATCAACATCTAGTAGCACATATCAGGACGTTCTGGGTGATGGGGTTGATTCAGGGAGGGGATATTGACATTTTTTCAAATATAAACCTGATCCGCTCAACTCATCCTAAATGTGTTATTCGATTGGATTTCACATGTGTACTTTTATTCGTGAAGCATCCACCGCTTTTACCGGTTTATTGCCTTACTGCTAATACCCATGTACGGTTTGTGTTAGCTCTGTTTTTACCTCTACTGGCAAGACAGTATACCATATGGGATGGCGAGTAGGCCGTCGTCCGTCCGTCCTCCGTCGTTAACCTTTGCTTCAAGCAACATCTCCTCAGAAACTGCAAGGTAGTATTTGACGAAACTTCACAGGAAGCTTCCTTGCATGGTCCCATCTAAGGTTTCTGCACTTCGTGTCGATCCGTCATCATATATAGCCGCAGTTACTAAACACAGAAACATTTTAAACCTTTGGACATTAAACACACATGGGTCATCGACGAAATACGGGAAATTTAATTGCCACATATATTGATGATTGATGGGAAGCAGATTTTTAGAGCTTGTCATATATATCTTCATACATAAACATAATGCTTGAAAAAATCATAGCATTATTTTAGCAGTTTCTGAGAAGCAGATTGATTATTTTTACAGTTTAACCAATATGTTTCTATGTGCAAACATGAAAACACTGTTGTTTTACTGTGCACATTTGACTGATGCATCATTTTGAATATATACATGTGATTGGCCCAGAATGTTTGAGGAAATTATTATTTAGAATTTCCCAATAAAACCCTATATAAAAACATGAAAAGCACATGTTTTATTTTACAAAAAGTTCCACCGCGTGTATTCTTAGGATACCAGTATACTTGTCAGATGACATGTTCCGTGTAAAATATACAAATTAAATGCAGCCCAAATTTAACTGACAGATCGGAATTGAAAATAAGCGACCACCACGGCCGAAATATGTGGACATGAAATGTAAACAAGAAATGAAGGTCACACTAAATGAAATTATCGGGCATATGTTTTTTGGAAAGGCATGTTTTAGAGTTTATACCTTTATTATGAATGTAGAGCGCTGGATAGAGAAGTTCGAGGCTAAACAATCATTTAACTGTATTTATTCTCTTGGTGAAAATCATGTTCTTTACTGATCCAATATATTCTTTATTGTTAATACTCAAGCATGCGTTTATAAAACTGTATCATGTTTTTAATAATATACACATGTCTACTGGCAGCAAACCGTGCGGCGTCTCCTCAAGCGACGCTGGCAATACCACCAACTACGCAGGAAACGACTCCAATTGTCGAGGATGATGATCAACTACGAGATGACGGAGATCAACTAAATGTCACCGATGATGACTCTGAACTGACGACGAATTACAAGCATTCAACAGGTAGGTAACTAATTGTAGACCTTTAGTTTTAATACTTCGTCTTACAGTGTATACAAATATATTGTTGTTAACTAAACAAAAGAAGAAATTAAAATGATGTTTAAACCAAGTATAGATCAAACAATATATACTATATTAAATACTATATGTTTCTATAGAGTGAAAACCACATTTATTATATACGTTTAGGTTTTGTTTCTACAGTTAATACAGTGTTGTCATCAAAAATACCCGTCATAATATTAATGTAGATAAGTCGAGTATAATTGCATACAAAATCAAATGCAAAATGATATATAGGGTCCTATAGAAACCACAGCGTCCGAACGCAATGGCACCGTAGGTCGGCACTGCACCGCAAACAAGGACTTGCAACTACAATGAAAGAGTCAAAAAACAACAGAAAGGGTGATGAAGACAGGGTAACCGACTTGGAACGGCCAGTAGGCAGTAAGGCCTATTGGTTAGCTTGAATCGATTTTGTATGCGCACAATCCTCGCTATTATCCTGTCTTCAAGGCCCAAACAGACAAGACAGCGTAAATAAAAATGAAATGGACGAAAAACAACAGAAAAGGTGGTGAAGACAGGGTTACCGACTTGGAACGGTCAGTAGGCAATAAGGCCTACTGGTTAGCTTGAATCGATTTTATATGCGCACAATCCTCGCTATTATCCTGTCTTCAGGGCCCAAATAGCCAAGACAGTGTAAACAAAACTACATCCCAACAAAAGGAATTCTCTAACAATAAAGTTCACATCCAGAGAAACTAACTAAAGATACACATCTCAGGATGTATCCAGAATAGACCGACGCAGCCGATTGCTATGCTATTGTGGTCAGTAAATGAGAAATGCTTGATGGAAAGTAAGAGCGTTATCCAGACAACCTTTTCCTCTATTTCTGTAGAATTGTGCGCTCAGATACTTCTACTACTTCTACTACTACTACTACTACTACTAATAATAATAATGAGAACAATAACAACAACAACAAAAACAGCAACAATAATAGTAATACTACTAATAATAATTTAATAATAATAATAATAAATAAACAACATACTAGCACAAGAAACAGACACAGTGTAACAAATTCGTTGCATGACATGTGGGTTTCACTTTGACGTTTTGTCTTACATGTTTGATTTTCGGTCTCAACTAGCTAACTTACTTGATATGTTCGGACCCAAAATTTTGTTATTTCCACATTCATAATACAGTTGTGACGGAACGGAAATACTCATTAAGAAGAGGATTAAACTGGGTTGTTACCAAAGCATCCTTAAATCATGAGGTATAATTTTCCTAAATGAAATTGTTCAGCTTCAAAAAATAGAAGGTAATTTATTCTCCCCGTCTAGAGGTGGGCAGAGGGTCGGGGAGGACCGTCATTCAGCACACCTTACAACAATTCAATGTTACTGAACTAGTCATCAATATAGAAAGCTGTATCTTAACGTATCTCTCACATACACAAATCATTCATATACTCAAGATACATATACATAAATGTATAGATAGTATTCTATTGAAATGGCTTCATAAAGTATTATATAGTGATAGTCTACTTAAATGTGTCACTATAAGTAAGCTATGGGAAGATCGTATTGAAAAAAAAGGCGGGGAAGGGTGGGGGCATCTTGGCGTGAGTTTTTTTTTACTAATATATATTTGTTTAAAACGGTTGCTAGGTGTTCATGTTAAGAAGTTATGAAAGTGTTCCCATCTATTAAAAATAGAGTTAAAACTGAGCTAAACTAAAACCAATCACAACCCTTCCACCGATTTCAATATTTAACAAGATGACGTAGTCAATAGTCATCGTATTTTCAAATTAATTTAGTAACTTATTAGAAGCATCAAGTGACGTCAAAAAGTGAAACAAGTGCATCAACAATTGACGTTGTACGTTTATTTACAAATGATGTCACGCAAACGTCGAATTTATGTGCGTGAAAAACGCTTTAATCGGCATAATCTTCCCAGAACTGTATCTGCAAGTAAGACATATGCATGATGCATCTTGGCAGACCGAGACAAGTTTATATAGTAACTTATACGTCTTCCGAATTTAACCACATTTGATTTGAAGCTTTATTTTAATGACGTCTCGAACTAGTTTGACAATAAGCAAAATCGATTTGTTCAGTACATAGTTATTGCCCTTGTTATTAAAAAAATAAGCAATGTCAGATTACACGATAACTTTAGTAAACAGCTTTTTAATTTCAACAAAATGATATATAGGGTCCTATAGAAACCACCGCGTCCGAACGTAATGGCATCTTAGGTCCGCACTGTACTGCAAACAAGGACTAGAAACTACAATGAAAGAGTCAAAAAACAACAGAAAGGGTGGTGAAGACAGGGTTACCGACTTGATGGAATGTTGAGTGTTTCACCAGATACCTAGGCAGATGTTATTGAAGCTTTTAATGACACCTCTCGGTATCTGGATGACATACTGAACATTGAAAACCCTTTCTTTCCAACTATGGTTCATATTATTTATCCTAAAGAACTTCGGCTGAATAAAGAAAATATATCTGATAATAACGCTTCTTTTCTTGACTCTCGATTGAAAATGGTAATCACCTATTACCTATTTTAATCAGTGATATCACCTATTCGAATCAGCGACATCACTGATTCAAATAGGTGACATCACTGATTCAAAACGAAAGGGTGATATCACCTATTGAATGGGTGATATCACTTATTTGAATAAGTGATATCACTAATTCGAATAGATGATATCCCTGATTCAAAACGAAGGGGTGATATCACATGTTGAATGGGTGATATCACTGATTCGTTTTGAATAAGTGATATCACTGATTCGAATCGGTGATATCACTGAGTCGAATATGTGATATCACCCATTCAATAGGTGATATCACGCATTCAGAATGAATCAGTGATATTTCTTTTTTGAATGCGTGATATCACCTTTTTAAAAATCAGTGATATCACTGATTCGAATAGGTCATATCACCAAATGACGTTAAAAAGTAATACGGCGCCCCATACGGCACAGCCTCGCATCAAATGCTTTAAAAAATGCAATACTAAACAGACACTCTTGTAGGATCCTCTATGCATGTTCCTGTTTTATTGATACATTGAACTTTCAACACAATGTATTTATACTTTTGCTTATTAGTTTTAGTGTTTTCTTTTTTTTTCTTCAGCAAATGTCGTGTCCATACCAGAAGAATATCAAAGAGCATCCCATGCTTCAGGTATTTGAAATATGCAATTTCCAAACTCATTTACCTAAATTAAATATGCTAGTAGATTTAGCATTATAAATTATATTTTGGGCACAATGAAATTCTTATTTATATACAAGAGTCAATTTAAAATGTTTTAATTAAAACCCACTAAACAAGTTAAATGACTATATACATAGGAAAGGTTTTAAATCATCAGACATGCTTCATCCATGTAGAGTGAAAATCCAGGAGTATACGGAATATGCACTATCCTTTTATGCCTCAATACAAAAGGATGTGCAATTTTATTCATTCAATTCCTTTATTCTATATTTGGTAGCAGCAACATACTTTAAATCTTTGCGAATATGGAAATATAAAGCATCGCAAACTTGCAAACATAGGAATATAAAAACGTGTACAAATACGGGAATATATAAGCTCTATATATCTATATATGTATACGTTACAATACGGGAATATAAAAGTATTATACATGATTATAAAATTATAAAGATCTATAACAATATGTACATACTTATATGAATAAACGGTGATATCATTAACTGTATACTTGCACATACGATACGTGCATATAAACTCTGTATATGTGACCATATGGGAATATAAAGTCTGAGATAAATCGAAAAGTGTGTTAGTTTCTGTTCCTATCAAATGTTATAGAGTATGGTACTGCACTGTAAAAAGTAGTGGCATATCATCCCTATTTATCAGATGTCATTTATCGAAAATGAGATGGTGAAATGTCTTGTTTATTGGAGGAATTTGTGTCAAGTCTAGACTGCTCAACCGAAACCTTTAAATAACACAATTACTTAACTTAGTTTAATAAAACATTCTCTATTATATAAACTGTAAGTTATATATTTTTATTTTATACTCATAGCCAAATGAAACGCACCATCATTTTGAATGTATCAAGTAGACTGTTTCCATAAGATAACCTAATCTGTTTGAATTTTCGAAGCTGTTCCCTGTAAACATTTCCAATGAAGAAAAAAATACCAACTACCAATCAAATATACGAGGGACGTTCAAATAGTACGTGGACATTTTTAATAGTTATTATACGTTTATCAATCAAGTAAATTAAATTATATAGCAATAAAGGATAACATTTTCGCTTTCATATCAGTATATATTATAAAATTATTTGAAACAGATTTCAAGAAATAAATTGTTATTTAAGAAATATTATTGTATTATTCATGGTTTGCATTAAATAAATATAGTACAGCATTGTTGAATAATCATGCTTTGTAAGTATATCACAGCTTTGGAAAGAGATCATACGAATTTGATCGAGATTAGCATAAATATTCAAAATATTTAGAAAACAAATAGCATAGTCATTCTAGAGATAAATTTATTGAACATATATCCGTATTCTTAATTTAGTAACATATATATCTTGAAGCAAATATGTAAGAGTTTAAAATTTTATGTTTTTCTATTTCATTTTTGTATTAAACCTTTTGTTTTATTAAAAGTTCCTATTCTTTAATAGTTTATTAACATTTTAGTTCTTCGTTTTTTTTTCTGACATCTTCAATTTTAACTTAAACGCGAGGAAGTGTCTGTCAACTTATTTATATTTATTCTAGTTCTCCATGTTCAATATTCACAAAATTTCATACTTGTAACTTTGGAATACCAGTGATAATGCTACATTAGTTTTGTGTATTTTTGTCGACGATTTTCCGTTTATTTAGCCTTTCCCGAAATGAAGTAATGAACTACAGACGTCACATGTTGGACTGCTCCGTAGATGTGTTTCTTGCCCTATATATATCAGTCATTGCAACGTAACTAGACATGTTATCGATATTTTGTTTAAATCATTTGATTTCTTATGAGTTAGATTACAATATGAAGCTTAAAGGTTTACGTCAATACATGAGTGCGATATCGAAAAAGTCCACGTATTATTTGAACAGCCCTCGTATATATATACCAATAACAAAACAAGTGGTACATTTATATTTGGTATTCAGTACATTTGTATTAATATAATTATTTTGGAAGCAATAATTATAGATTACTATATGTATATGACAACTGTCATAATTGTCCAATATCAACCGGATACCCTTTTTATCGGAGATATAGGTAGAGGCTGATATAGATTGAGACGATTATGTAGGAGTGGACAGGAAAATTGCTGTATCATAGACAGCTTACTATCACATTAAGAATATCATTCATAATACACTATGGTTGGCCATCTGTTTCTTAGTATTTGTATTATTCCCCTTATTGTAAAATACTAGTTCCAGTTATTGTATGTCTAAGGACCTCTTAGTATTTAGAATCTTAATATCAACTTTTCATTATTACTACATTGAAAATACTTGTAAGTTTTGAAGAAACTAACCCGCCAAATAACGTCAAAATAACTCTACAAAATCGTTTTATCAAAACTCTATCAAGGTGTTCAGGTCATATAATAAAGTATATGTGTCGATAAAAAGTATAGGTTTATTCACGGCTTCTTACACTACCCGTGATTGAATATGTGTGAAATATATTATGAGTTGGTAAGTCTTAATTTGACGCTCCAGTTTGGGGTTTGGTAGGCTAGTTAAAGCCTATTTTATTGTGTCTTTAGAGTTTTGATTCTCAAAATATATATGCTATATACACACCGTGCACGTCACGAGTACCAGCTCTGTCCCTGTTTTGGCTTAGACAGCTGGATAGCTTCCTCACATAAATGTTCCTCTGCCCCTGACGGATCGAACCTGCAGCGGTGAGGGTCAATGATTTCATGCCAGAGACTCTCACCACAGTAGTATAGAGAGGGGCGGTTTTGGGCCACTTTCTCCTCGCAGGGAATGAGAAAAACTAGTGAATATGCTAGGGGGGACTCAAGCGTAACTCTCATTTGTACCCCTAAGATCTAAATGTAAGTCGCGCCTAAATCAACACCAACATATTTCAACACTTTTCTCAAGCACCCCGCTCGGGGAAACTCACCCAAAACCGCCCCTCTCTATACTACTAATCAATCCGGTTGTCATTTTAATAACATAACATTTGCAACTCGTTAAGCAAAGTCAGATGGAACCGGGCAGTAGTCTTCATCATCGCTCTGCATATCATTTTTTACCATAGAGTATTTTATTTTCCTACACTTTGCTATTTTGTATTTCAGTTCAAGAAGCTCTTCTCTGTTACTATCCAGCTCACGTTCATAATTATCCATTTCAACCAGCAATCTTTTTCGCTTATTGACTTTGCTCTTTTTGGTGTCCATAAAATCATCACGGACTACCTCATATTCTACTTGGAGTTGCTTACTTCTCATCAATTCTCTTCTGTATTTATCTTTTAAATTGTTAACGTTTTTGCAAACCTTTTCTAATCTTTCTTGTTCCATTATATAATAATACTATATATAATTATTTTTAAGCCCTTATTTAATATTTTCAATATCCTTAAATGGAACCCAACTATTAAAATCCTCATTGTAACCCTTCCATTTAATCAACGCTTGTTTCTTTTTGTAATCACGTCGTATAACTTTTTCAATTCTGAATACTTCTTGATCAGCTTTTATCATTTCTAATTCATAAAAGCTTCCATCAATGTTTTCGTTGTTTAAATCTTTTATTTTATATGTCACAGGATTTGTATATTGAATTTCATCAACAACAAATATTTCTTCGGTCCAATTCGGGGTATAACCTTTCTCAAACATTCTTTTATATTTACTAATTCTAACATTATCCCCTATTTTAAACTTTGGCTTAATTTGATTACTTTTCATCTTTCCATACAAGTTAAAATACACCGTTCCTTTATTTTTCTCATCACTAGCCTCAATCGGTGTCATTTTAATACTCCGATGTTTTGTATTATTATACTTGTCAACCATTTCTTGCAACACGTCTAAATTTGTATTTGTATTGTTAGCTGTAAAATATTTCCACATCTTTTCTTTTAATGTCCTGTTAAATCGTTCAATTACTACAGCTTTTCCGAAATTAAAAGTGTGATACATTTCGATATTATTGTTACTAAGGAATTGCTTAAACGTCTTGTTATAAAACTCCACACCTTGGTCAACCCACAACAATTTACACTGTCTTTCTGTATTGATTATCTGTTGAAACGCTTTAGTAATTTCTAAACCAGTTTTATTTGGAACTGGTACAACCCAAGCATATTGGCTAAACACATCAATAACAGTAAGCAAATATTTAGTACCTTTATTGTACTTTGAAAACGATTGCATATCAACCAAATCAGCAGACCATATTTTATCAATTTCATTAATAATCACACGGCGTTGAGTGAACTTTCTTCGTATAGGCTTATGAAGTTTATCTGCTAACGTGTCAGTCCATTTCAACGCCTTTTCTAGTTGTTTGAGTCCCCAAGACCAAGTTTATATTTTGTACTAATAACTGGTTTTACTATCAAATTCTTAGCGATCTTTTTTCCAATAGTTTTAGACTTACTAGATTTCAAACCAGCAAGCATGTTTTTATCACACGTTGATTTATTACTAGGATTTTCGTCATAGCAATATTCATGATCTTTGCAAACAGCATCTAACTCATTTACCGGCTCTCCACTATCAAGTGGATTACCAGGACCGCAATATTTATAACCAGGAAGAGTTAGCCCCTTTTTGGGTAGCAAAGGAAGCAAAGCTTTATGAATATCAATATTTCCACCTTCTGTGTTTTTAACAAACTTTGTTTTAGTAATACCGCAAGATGCACAAGTTGCTCTTAACATTTTTCTACCATTTTTGGCTAACAAATACTGAGGATCAATATTTTCAGTAACCTTTTTCTCTTTGATACAATAACTCATATATAATATGATTAGATTAAACTTCGTTTACAAAATATGATGTTATGATGTTTTCATTTTCTATCGGCTTGTAAGGTTTTAGCATTTTATAAAGCATATTGTACACACTGTTTCCTTCTTGTAACTTTTTAATGAAGAATAGGCAGAAATATCCACACAGGACACTTGTTTTATCTTGGTATTGAATAGTGTTGTATTTTATATCAGGTATGTACGCTAAAACTTCTTTTGGTGGGCTCAATCCAAACGGATCGAAGTAATAATTATCATAGAAACAAGTCCAGTGTGTACCAGGTCCAATATAATCATCAAGATTAATAATACCACATTCTTGTTTATTTTGTTTTGTCGGTAATTTGTTCTTGCTAAACACTCCCCTGAAGTTCTGTATGCCTAGCTGCTTAACCCATTTTATTATATCTAAGTTAGAGATAGGTTCATTTTTAAATTTTAATTTTTTTTTATAAATGGGATACTTCTATATGGCCTGATTTGTGAGTCCACTTGCAAACCTTGTCCTCTTCTATCTACTTGCAAACCTTTTCCAGTCAAACCACTAATAAGAGATCCAATCAATGAACTTCCTAATGATGCAAGCATTCCAAGAAATCCTCCGTCCTGCTGTTGTTTTTTAGTTAGTTTAACAGGGCAGTGACCTTTTGACTTTGCTATCTTCTTTCTTTGTGCAAGTGTTAATTTATTTGATTTTAGAAGTTTTGTTTTTTTGTCACTAGGAACAGTTGCTGTTACCTCTTGCTGTTTTTTATCACTGGGGACAGTTGTCGTTTTATTACTAGAAGCACATGCCAGTACGTCTTGCAATTGTTTGTTTGTTAGTTTAATAGTGCAGGAACCTTTTGACTTTGCTATTTTATTTTTTTTGTGCAGCTGTTAATTTATTTGATACGAGAAGTGTTTGTTTTTTATCAGCAGGAACAGTTACCATTCCATTTCCAAATATTTTACCAATACCAGTTATTGCCAGACCACTAAGTGCCCCAGTTGCTAGAGGCCCTAATATCTTTGGAGCAAATGTAGCAACTGTTGGTAAAATTGTTTTAGTTAGCAAGCCAGCTAATGCACCTAAAAAGCCTCCATTTTTAGACTGAGATCTCATCTGCGATTTTGATATATTTATGTCTAATCCCCGCCCATCAGATTTAGCTTTGTTAATATTGTTAATCTGAGTAGCTGTTAGCAGCAAAGGAAAATTCCCAGCTAGCTGGTTATTTTTTAACCCGAGTGTTAATTCACTCCTATCCTCATAAGCCCTCGCTAGACTCTTTTTTTGCCCATCTGATAAATTTACTGAATAATTTACGTAAGTCATATATATTATAAGTTAGATTAAACAATAACTAGTTCATTTCCAACAGTATCAATAACAACATCTACTTCATAGAGAACCAGAGCATAAACTTTATATCTAGCGGTAGGAACGTTGTTTAGTTTATATCTCAAATTTAGTTGTTTTGGATTCACACTGACCTCATTTCCCTTGTAACTTAAATTGAAATATATCATTCCGAAGAGATTTTTAAAATTACCCACATTGAGTAAAGTTCCGGTGTTTTTATCATTTTGCTTGTAAGAATAATTAATAACATCTCTGAATATTCTTATGATATTATCATAACTGTATTCAGTTTCTGGATAATAAACTCCATTTCCAACTTCCAATCTAGCTGATTGTAAATAGCAATTAGCATCAGCATCATTTACCTTAAACGTATCCAAAAGGTGAGGATTTTGTGTTTGAGAAGAACTCTTGTCAAACCTTTGCAAATACACAAAAACGTGTTTGAGACTTTTGACTCCAGCCGTTATTCTAAATACAGATTCTGTTAGTTGAGTACTTCCGCTTTCTTGTATCATTTCACGAAGATAAGTCCATCTTGTTGATGGCATATGATTTGTCATTACATAACTTAAACCATCTGAGTTAAATATCATTCTGGGTATCCACAAAACTAATTTATTAATAACTACTCGACCATCATCACCACTTGATTTGAAAATTAACACATTATCATCTGTCAGTTGCAAGCTGATTTGAATCTGACTAGGAGGAAGCATGTTTGTTTCCAAACCTCCAAAGAAGGAATATTTATTTAATGGGATTATAGAGTCACCAGAAATTTCAAGCAAGCTTTTGATATTAACAAATCTGTGAAGATTATTTCCATCGTAAACTGTTTTTCCATTTTGCTTTACTTGCATTTGATCAATCAATGAAGCTGCATCGTTAATTAAAGCAATTCTGTCAGCATCTGCAAAAGCGGCCCCATCAGCAACTTTGTTTACTTGAAAACTGATTTCAAAATATGCGTTATACCAATCAAAGTAAGAACTTCTATCATTTATTGTAAACTGATAACCACTTTTCATTTGTCTGGTATTATTTCCTGGTCGTGTTATGGGGGTATCTAACTGAATAGGTACATGTTCATATCTATTATTATATTGATCACTTCGAAACATCTCTATATACTAGTAATTAGATTATTTTTTATTAATTAATCGATTAATTCTCGCATTAATATTTTTGGTTCCTCTTCCGGATAGTAATCTGCTAATTTTTGCATTTACACCTTCTTCAATTATATCATCAGCCGCAACTTTAGCTACATCTTTTTGTAGCAGCCTTTGTAAGTTCTTTTAAAATCATCTCTCCTCTTGGTTTAGGTTTAATAACTGAAACTAATTTATCAGCAGCCATTTGTCCTACTTCATCTCCAAGCTTTTTAGAACCACTCTCTATGATTTGTTTACCAGCAGTTTCTAATGCTTTCTTGCCTGCTGTTTTCACAGACTCGCTAAATATCTTTGATCCGACTTTTGAAAGAATGTCAAATATGCCAGCTCCAGTTAATCGATCAACTTAAATATATGTTCCCGTGCTAGTGTCATAAACGTATTTTAAACATGCCATATAACTTATGTTACATTAATTCCTTCAAAACAAAACGAAATGATGTGTGGATACCATTAAGATTAATAATTTTGCCAGAGAAATCGGTTATGTAAATATTAATACTGTTAATGATTGTTTTGTTTACCTCACAGAACCCGACTCTCATCGGTTCATCTTTGAAAGGATATGATCTCGTAAGATCAGCTGTACTTATTTCATAAATAACATCCCCGTATGATCCATCAACAATAGAATTACTTATCAAATCACAGTGGATATACAATGTATCAATAGAATTTGTTATGTGTGGTGTCACAGTTCCAAATTTAGTTTCTCTGATAACTGCATCTTTGTCAAACCCGATCAAGACATGAAAGTTTGTTTCTCTTAAATCAAGCATGAAATTATTATGGATGGTAACCAAGCATTTGAAACTTGATAAATCAAACTCAATTCTTATCGGGGCAAGTGAGTCATCGGTTAAATCGCTATTTACATTCAATGTTTCTTTTATGTAATTATCGATATCAGCATAACTGTAATTTCCATTTGTAAAAATAATACTTTTCCAATCTGTTCCATTGTGATACCTTATCACTTTGTTATTAAAATCCTCACTAATATTATACCATGAGTAAGTCATAGAATTAATCTTATCGAGTCCAATACCATAATGTTTGTTTCTGCCTAATATTAATGGTCTGTCAAATACAGTTGTAAAATTACTCGGTGTATTTGAACTATTAATTATTGACGCTTTCTCCGATGATAATACAATTTTTTGTTCCATTATACATATTAGTAGATAAAATTAATCATCTTTGTAATACATTTTAAAACTAGATTTTTCAAAATTGAGAACTTGAGTAGTGCCATGTTGTATGTTTGATCCTATGTAAACTAAGTTGCTTTTTGTTAGATATAATTCAAATACTTCTTTTAATATTCGTTTGTTATTTTCTATTGTTGGATATAAGAACTTCTCCTGGCCACCAACAACACCTAAATAAAAAATGTCTACGTTCCCTTTTGTATAAGTAAAGTCTATTTCAAATTTATACCGCCCAGATTTTCTAATGGTGGCCCTCTTGGTAGTACCAAAAGTAAAATATGGATCAGTGCCTATAAATGGATTTGTTGCAAATGTAAACGGTTCGAGAAAGAGCCGATGAATGGTTCTTTGAAGTGGCTTTTGTGTCGGGTATGATGCATAACCAGCACTATCTTTCATAATGCTTATTCCATCTATTGTTGCTTTAAACAATAGAATCCAGCTTGCATTGTCTACTTTTACTTTTAGCTCATCAATTATACCAAGAATTGCAGTATGCCGGCTATCAACCTTTTGATTATGCTCTTTAAGAAAAGCGATTTCACGATCAAAAACTTTGCTTCTTTCATCCTGGGCAGCTTTCAATTGCTTTGAAACATCATCAATAGCAGTCTCAAGTTTATCAGTGTCAACCAGTTTGTTCAGAGCTGTCTCCAGCGACTTACCGTCAACCATTTTCTTTTTGATGTCTTCAAACTCTTTGCTGATATCAGCAACGTTGGTCTTTATCTGTTGATTTAATATTTTAATTTGAGTTATTTCGGTAGTAAAAGCAGTTCTCATATGTTTTGAAGCATCAGCAATAGCAGTTTCAAGTTCATTATTGTCAACCATTTGTGTATTGATTTCCCCAATCCGTGCATTAATATTTTGAACACCAGCTCTTATTTGTTCACTTAATTTCTTATAGTTTTCGCTCTCTTCCAATACATCTTCTTTCTTTTCTAACTCTTTCAAAGCATCACCTAAAAGTTTTATTTCATCTTTCAATCCATTTTGAATTTCAATCATTTTCTCACGGTTTGCTTGTAACTTTGTTTGTATTTGACTTAGTTTATCATCGACACCTGTTGTTAAATCTTTCATCATGTCTGGAATTTTATCAATATTATAATCACGTATGATTTTTGCAACTCTTCTTTGAGTAAATTGCTTTGTTGCTGCATCATCAGCATTTGTTGGATTACCAACATTGGTAATTTTATTATTATCCATGTTAAGCTCACTTCTCAAAACATTTTCCTGGTTTCTGCCTTTGTTAAGATAATTAACCAAATGTTTTTGTTTTACATACTCAGACAGCACAATACCAAAATTTGTTATATTGACACTGCCGGTAGTAACTTCCTCGCCAAAATCATTAAAAAGCCCCATTATATAATATGATTAGATTAAATTTCACCGTTAAAGTTACGCTTTACTAACTTCCTAGGGCGATCAAGATACAGAAAGTCATACTGCTTGTCAGTCGCTTTTCTGTACTGCTCTTTGCTGACATCTTGTTCTCTAGAAAGCATGTTTATTTCATTTATACTTGGAGTTGCAAAGAAGATGTAATGAGAGCAATTCAGCCGAATGTCTTTGGGAGTTTTGTAATAAGATTGAGATAAATAAATCACGCAACAATTTTTGTGTCTTCCCTGGATGAAATAATTAATAATATCATTTTGATTACGTTCACAAACATAATCATCAAAAATAGCTATCTTTTGAGTGTCTGATTCTAAAGTATCCACAGGGATAACTTCATCATTTGAACATTCTAATATATCTTCAACTGGGATTTTATTCTTTTTTGCTATCTTTTCCAGTTTTTGCGACAAGACCTGATACTTGGACTGCTCCAAGTTTTTAGCAAACAAGTAAATATTATCATAGTAAACTAAAGGTTTTAGCAACATGTGAACTAATGTGTTTGTCTTGCCAGATCCTGAATTACCGCAAACTAACATTCTAAAACAACAGTCTGGCATGAAGTTCCATATTTGTTTAAAATTACCGTTTTCTGTTTTCATATCATAGTTTGGAATTTCCATTATAATAATAGTCGGATAATATTAATATTATCTAAGTATTATTATATGTCTAAAGTGTATTGTGGAATAAAACAAATCCCTCGTGGTAAACGCCTTGGAACAGAAGCAGAATGTTTTAAGGCTAATCAAGTTAGATATTACGGCATGCAAAAAGTAGTTGAAAACGTAGTTAAAACTGCAGTTGAAAAAACAGTTAAAAAAGCAGTCAAAAGAAATATAAAAAGATCGGACAGGAAAAGTAGCATTCAAAGAGGACAGTAAACCACAAAACACAGAAACAAACACGCAAACAGACAAACAAGAAGGCAAAAGCAATAATAAATGCAAACGACATCACAAACACAAAAAGGGTTGACAATAGGGCTACCGCCTTGGAACGGTCAGTGGCAGAGTAGGCCACTGGGGGTTTAAACCGGTTCTAGGGTGCACCAAACCTCACACTTACCCTACTGTCATCCCATTAAAACAGGACAGTGTAAATAAAGAAATCCCCGCCATGATATAATCTCTAACCAACAAGGCAGCATCAATAGGCAATATAAGTAAAACACAAATATGCTCGTGTAAATATAATACAAAAAAAACAAAAGCCTAGAAAGTCATAATGAAGGTACTCAATGACTTTGCAGAAGCCAGAGCAGTAAGAGAATAAACCATTAAGGGCACGACAAGAAAGATCATGGACAAACATCAAACGCCACCGTCCCAATGGGCTTTAGGTAGGCGTCATCATAGGGTCCACAGCCTGTCCGGTCATGGTACAATTAAAGAGGAAAGCATAGTGGCGAACTGTAAAAGGGTCCACCACCAAGCATGCAGTACGTTGCAAAATGATAGGGTCATAACCTCTTTTGATAAACTTTTTAACAAGTTTAACAAAGATAGTATGAAAGTGATCATGACCTAGAATCTTACGAAGTTTATAAATCACATCACCATAGAAGTCAGGTTGTGATAGTCCTTGTCGCAGAAGAGTCCTTAAATTACTTTTATATTTGGAAAGAAGATCAGGGTTACGATAATAAAATTTTGCAAAGGTTTTACGAAGTTTATGGTAACGGTAACCCTGATTGAGTAACTTTTTAGTTATACAAAGATTACGAATATTAAAGTCCTCAACTCGAGTACAAGCTCTAGAAAAACGAATAAGTTGAGACACATATACCCCATAAGAAGTTGCTCTTGGAACATCCCCATCCAAGTGGGGATAATTAACAATGTCAAAATTAAAATCATCTCTCTTGTCATAGATTTTGCTAATTATTTTACCATTGTCAATCGAGAGATCTAAATCAAGAAAAGAAGCGTTATTATCAGATATATTAGCTTTGTTAAGCTGAAGTTCTTTGGGATAAATATAATTAACCATAGTTGGAAAGAAAGGGTTGTCAATGTTCAATATGTCATCCAGATACCGAGAGGTATCATTAAAGGCTTCAATAACATCTGCCTGGGTATCTGGTGAAAGACTCAACATGAAATCCCTTTCATAGCAAAATAAGAACAAATCTGCGACAAGTGGTGCACAGTTCGTACCCATAGGGATACCAACAATTTGTCTATAAATGGTGGTTCCATACCTGACGAAAATATTATCTAATAGGAAGATGAGTGCTTCACAAACTTCATAGCAAGTCCACATAGTATAATTGTCAAAACTGCCGTTAGTAAAAAACGCTTTTATATTATTACATGCCAAAAATGTAGTATTTTCTCTAGCAAATGTTTTTTGAATAAGAGAAATTAGCTTGTCTTTAATAAGGTGATGTGGTAAGGTTGTATATAGTGTAGAGAAGTCATAAGTGCTTATTGATGAAACTTGACCTCTCTGGAACATTTTATCAAGAACGTCTCCTGAATTTTTTATAGACCAAAATAAATTAATCCCAGAGTTTTCATAAGTTTTATCACAATATAGTTTAACGTTAACGGCAGTAAGACAAGAAGTTAAAAGTTTGGAGATGTTTGTTGTGGTGCAGGCACTAGAATTCGAAATAAAGCGAGCCTTATATGGATTTGTATGTAATTTAGGAATCCAGTACATATTAGGCAGTTTATTTTGCTTATCGTTTACACCAGCCTTGAAAGTAGTGCACCGAGTGATATGTGCGGAAACAACATCATCCTCGGTAGAATTAACTGGAGTATACGAATTGGTGCTGCCGAGTTCCAGAGATAAAACATTGACGTAATGTAGGCGTCAAACAATAATTATATTATTAGCTGCTTTATCTGCAGGAACTAAAACAAATTTATTATGAAATTCCTGAATTCCCGATTTTAAATTACGAAAGGAAAACCTAGGTCTCGGAGGAAGTAAAGAGGGGTTAGCATTATAAAAGTTAATACGTGTATCTATAATTTTTGCAAGCCTGCAATCAAAAAAGCAGTTAAGCCTGCAATCGCAAAAGCAGTCAAGCCCGCAGTTAAAAAAGCAGTTGGACCTGCTGTTAAAAAAGCAGTTAAATCCAAAGCTAAAAAATCAGCTAAACCCAAAGCTAAAAAATCAGTAATTGCTGGGGTTAGTGTTAGACCCAAAAAAGGTGAAAAAATCATCGATCCTATGATCAAAAATTGGGAGCAATACTATGGTTAAAAAATTATCTAACCTTTATTATATATGTCTAAAGTGTATTGTGGAATAAAACAAATCCCTCGTGGTAAACAACTTGGAACAGAAGCAGAATGTTTTAAAGCTAATCAAGTTAGATATTATGGATTACAAAAAGTTAAGATGAATATCCCAGGACCTTCAAAACAAAAAGATGCAGATCCTGCTGTCTGGAGACCAACAACGAAAAATCCAGGAAGTCTGTCGAAAACAGAAGAACGACCAAATACTATTTATTTGATAGGATTAGAAGCAGAAAGGAAGCATATAAATAAAATGTTAAGCAAATCTGAATCTCCCGGCGAGGCAACACGTCTGGAAAAGAAGTTGGTTAAAATACAAAATGAGTCTGAAAAAGCACATGCAAATATTAAACTCATAAGAAAAAAATTAAAAGCAGTTAAACCTGCGGCTAGAAAGAAAACAAAAACTGCATAATACTCGGTTTAAGTTATCTTTACTTGGTTTAACTCATGTCAACTTATCTTAGTTTTCGGGCATTTGTTGATTTACATATATACTTTGTATTACTACCATATCATCCCTTATTTTTTAATAGTTTTATCTTGATATATTTACATTAATTTTTAAATAATCCTTCATTTCTTCATCTCTCGTCAGTTTTTGCGCACAATATGACCTATTTATGTGTCGGCGTGCCGTAAAACACCATTCATTCATTCATTATTTATCTTATTTTAATCTAACCTTATATTATACATGTCTTTGTTAAAATGGAAAGAATTAGCAGATAAAAAGCGAAAAGCAAGTGAGCTTGTCAAAGAATACGAAAATAAAGTTACTCAAAAAAGACTAGAAAAAGGAGCTAGTCGTGATTTGTACAAAGACATATTTAAACCTGTAACCAGCGAAATAAAAAGTCAGTCAGAACAGCTAACTGAGCAGTTAGCTTCTCTTCCGAAAATAAGTCAGCAATTAGCCGCTCTTCCAGCAGCAATAGGCGAGGAGGTACAAGAAAAACAAATGTATCAGGGATTACCCCAGTTATTTGCCGAAGAACCAACTACTGCTGATCTAGATGTTGGAATCGATAAAGATGTGTTAGATTTATATGACTTGCCCTTACCATCAAGTGTAGTTAAAGATAATGATCAAGAACTTTCAGACCTGCTCGAACGACTTAGTGATATTATCCAACAAAATGGTCGCAACAGGGCTGCAGTCACTAAACATTTAAAAATTGTAAAAGATGCAACCAAGGAAGGTCAATACAAACAAGTTCAAAGCACTTCGGCAAACGAGTCAAAAGCTTTAAAATATTATAGAAAAAGAATTGAAGCAATACTTATGCATAGCGAAGTATTTTCAGGCACGGGATTACAACAAAAAATAAATTCCTACAAGGTCGACAAAGATGGGAACTATGGAATGTTACAAATTGATTTACCTAATCTTGTTGGTCATCACAAGCTCATTGCCAAACAAGGAGAAGCAGTTGTGCTAGATTTGAAAGTAGACGATGATTTCATAGTCTTGATAACAAAGCGTTACAATGGAAAAACTTATTCAAAGCTGTCTCAAAATGTTTTTAAGAAACTAACAGAATTGTCTGGTTTACCAATTCATAAAGGTTCTTCAAATTTAAAAAGATTTTAGGAGGTTGTGCTGATGTTGAATATTACAACAGTCCTGATGATTTGACGGATGATCTAGAGTTGGTATGTGGAAGTATCGAATCAGGAAATAATAGTCCACAGCTAATAAATAAAGGTATTAGCATAATCGATGAATTGTTAAAAATAGGCAAAATATCACCCAAAGAACACGAACAACTATTTTCTAAATATCCCAACTAAATTATTATCTAACTGTAATTATACATGAAAACCAAAAAATAATTAATTGATCACTTGACGCGACTTGTAGCTGCATACAGACGCAGTTATAAATTGTGCGGTATTATAAACACAACATTACAGATTACCAGTGGAATAATTGGTTGTACTGCCGTATTGGCATTGGTTCCAGCAATTCCTGTTTTTGTAGCCGCAGTTGGCGCAGTTCCTCCAGTAGTTGCTGTTTTAGTAAGTAAAACAAGAATAGCAGAAAAAAAGACATTGTTAAAAACACATCATAGAAGTTTTAAACAACTTCTATCATATGTCCAAACAACAACAGGACTAGAAAATGATGAGGAGATAATTAGGATTGTCTTTAATAAAATATTAGAGATTCAAAAGAATGATAACTTTACAGAACCTCTGGAAATGTATATGAAAAGGTTCAAGCTTAATGGACATTAAGCTAGTAGAGATGCTTCTACGAAGCATTCAGTCGTAATTCTTTTCTGACTTGTTTCCATATCCTATCGTACTTGTCTCTGGTTTATTTTGTTTTAATCAGTTTTGTTTCTTTTTCTATTTTTAATATTTTAAATATTTTCTGAAAAATGTATTCAAATTTAATTGATCTTTTTCGGCCTTCCAGCTTATCCAAAATCTTTACAATTTTGTAAAACAAATCCACAAATCTTTGTCTGTTTTTAGAAGACAAATCAAATGCTACCAAGTATTTATCTAAATGGTACTTTCTGTGGTAAATAGTTTTCTTTTGGCTGTAGTTGTAACCTGTGATAAGATTATAACCATTGTGGGTACCACAATTAAGGCAAACATGCTCGTTATCGAAAACTTCACAAGTATCGTTACAATTTATACATGCATAAGTACACTTGTAACACAGTTTGGTTCTGGTACAATACTTGCAAAGCTTCTTTTTATTAGTCATATAAAATAAGATACAATCTATGCACACCCCAGGAGGATCAATAATATCTAAAACTCTTTCACAATATTTGCAATTCATTATATTATAATATAGAATTATATATTTAAATACAGGCTTAAAAAAATATTATCTTATGTAATTATATAAATGGAACAAGTAGAAATTGAAATCAACAACTTTAAGGAAGATCAAACGGAACATGCTAAAACTATTGATTTTGAAGATGCAAGTAAATTAGATGCAGAGCTTTTAATTTTTTCAAACTTTCAAGATTTAACAGAAAGAATCATAACAATGGCAAAACAACTAAAACTGTCATGGAAAATAAAAAAAGGAGATATAAACAAACTACGTTCTTTATGCAAAAAACAAATTTCAGAGGCAACCAGTCACCATCCAACTTTATACAAAGATTCTTTTATTGCTTACCACAGCATTTTGTTAGACAAAAGGAATTAAAATTATTATGTACGGATGATTTGCCGGCCAGCTGGCAAAGCATCCTGGCTCGCCGGCTAGCTGGTGAGGTATGGATAAATAAAAATAATGTAATCTATAGTATATGAGTATTTACAGTTATGCAGAAGAAGAAAGAAAACATTTTGAAGAGGAACAGAAGATTTATGAGAAAGTAGCTGCTTACGAGCAGGCTCTTTTAACCAGGACAAATGAACTTATCAAAAAGTTTGAGACAGTTCACATGCAACGATTATCAGATGATATTGCAACTTTTAAGAAAGATTGGGCAATAAAAACTGAGATTGAGTGCAATGATGCTGTAAAGCTTCTCACAGATCTAGCAGAAAAAGAAATTAAGATTTTTAATGAAACACAATTAAAAGTAATGTCTGAAAATGTTGAGTTGTTCAGAGATAATCTAATCAGCAATCTAGAAAAACCTCATGTGATTAATACTGATATCGGATGTTATGACGACTTTGAAACGTTTGTCGAAAGTTTAAAAGAAATGATTGATGCAGAAGTTTTTGATAAAGACGAGTTTATAAACTATTATAAATACATGATAAAAATAAAATCACTGACAGCTGGAGGTGATCTTGAAACTGTTGATTTTGACAGATACTGCAAATATCATGTAAAAATAAGTCAGATGATAGATAATAGAGTTCTTGAGGAAAAATGATTTTGGAGATACTTAGACATTCTTCTGGATAATGAAATAGATGCTCTCTTGGATGAGATTACTAACGAGGACATTGATAAAGATACCGATGAGGGCGAAAATATTAAATAAAAAAAATGTTATTTAATTAATTAATTAATAGGGGCTTAAAGAAATAATCTCTTGTAATAATATATAATAAGTATCCGAGAAATTGAAACATCCCCAAAACAGTATAGCAAGGTTTTTAAAGTAAATGTTGTCAGTAATGACCCGCTCACTCAACTGCAAAAAACACAACCAAGCGTTATAAAATTTCTTAAAACAGAACTAGGAAAAACGGGTGGCTTTAAATTAAGTGTTGACGTGAAACATACTTTAAAAAAAACATCGATGGGGGACAAAGAAACAGGTCCTGTAATCACATACAAGACAGCTTACTTTAATTCTAAAGCAGCAACAATATTAACCGAAAATAATATTATCGAGGCGCTGGACAAAGCACGTGAGGAAATTATAAATAGAGTTGGAAATTGGATTCAGATGGGAAGTGGTTGGGTAATTGAGACACTAGACGCACACTATATAAATCGAATAAAGTATAAGCCTTTGCGGGGTAGCTCTTATTTGAATTTACCAAAAGAACTGCAACACAACAAAAAGGTTTAATAAATATAAAAAATGAAAAAGATAACGAGTGCTTTAGATGGTGTCATTTAGCATGTAAATTCCCTGTCAATAATAAACCACAAAGAATAACAAAGTACAAAAAGCATATTGGTGATCTTGATTACAAAGGAATTACATTTCCTGTTACTATCAAACAAATCCCAAAAATAGAAAAACAAAACAACATTTGTTTTAACATATTTGGATATGAAGATAATCAAGTATATCCTTTGTACGTGTCAAAGTATAAAGAAAAGAATATGTTGATCTACTTTTAATCACCGAAGAAGAAAAAAATCATTATGTGTGGATAAAAGATTTTGACAGACTAATGTTTAGTCAAACACTACACGAGGGTAAAAAATGCTTTTGTAAAACATGCTTGCAGTGCTTTAAATTCGAAAGGACGCTAAAAGCTCATAAGCCTGATTGCCTTTCACTTAACGGAAAACAAGCAATAAAAATGCCAAACAAAGATGAAAAAGTTAAGTTTAAAAACTATGACAGGCAACTTATGGTTCCGTTTGTTATATATGCTGATTTTGAAGCAATAACTGAAAGTATTTCTTCAGTATCAAACAATCCTGAAAAATCACATACAGAAGCATATCAAAAGCATACTGATTGTAGTTATGGGTATAAGGTTGTTTGTTGTTATGATGATCAATATTCAAAACCAGTTGTGACATACAAAGGACCAAATGCTGTTTACAAGTTTTTAGAAAAAATGATAGAAGAAGAAAAGTGGTGCAAGAAAACCATGAATGCAATCTTTAAGAAAGATTTGGTGATGTCGCAGGAAGAAGAAACTAGATTCAAAAAATCTAAATCATGTCATATTTGTGGTAATGGTTTTTCAATAACTCTTAAACAAGATGACCGAAGTCGTACAGTAGCATATGAAAACTCTCTTAGAAAAGTCAGGGACCATTGTCATATAACTGGAAAGTATAGGGGAAGCGCTCATGACATATGTAATATTAATTTCAGGCTGACTAGAAAGATACCTGTTGTGTTTCATAACTTGAGAGGATATGACTCTCACTTCATAATGCAACACATCGGAAAGTTTAAACAATACATAAATGTGATACCAAATAACATGGAAAAGTATATGGCTTTCATGTTAGGAAAAAGTTTAGTGTTTATTGATAGTTTTCAGTTTATGTCCCAATCATTAGATAATCTAGTAAAAAACGTTCCGTCGTTTCAATACATATCTCAAGAATACAGCGGTAAAAAGTTAGACTTGCTAAAAAGAAAAGGCGTTTATCCTTATGATTATATGAACAGTGTTAAACGCTTCAAGGATACTAAGTTACCTGACAAAGATAGCTTTTATTCTCAATTAAATGATGAACATATTTCAGATGTAGATTACGATCATGCTAAAAACATTTGGAAAACATTTAAGATTAAAATTATGGGAGAATATCATGATCTGTATCTCAAGACTGATGTGCTCTGCTTGCAGATGTTTTTGAAAACTTTAGAAAAATGTGTGTCGAGTATTACAAATTAGATCCTTGCCATCACTTTAGTAGTCCTGGTTTAGCCTGGGATGCATGTCTTAAGATGACTGGTATACAACTTGATTTAATAACTGATATTGATCAATATTTGTTTGTAGAAAAAGGATTAAGAGGCGGTACGAGTTACATTGCAAATAGATATTCAAAAGCTAATAACAAATATATGAAAGACTATGACAAGAAAAAAGAAAGCAAGTACATAATATATTTAGATGCTAATAACTTGTACGGATGGGCTATGTGTCAACCGTTACCTACTGGCAACTTCAAGTGGGTTGATAAGTTTGAAAAAGGAAAAACAAATTACATTGTTGAGTGTGATATTGAGTATCCTGAAGAACTTTATGAGTTACATAATGATTATCCGCTTGCTCCAGAAAGTTTAAATATCAAAGATGAGTAGTTGTCAGACTATTGTAAAAATTTAAAACAAAAGTTTAATTTAGGACATTGCAATGTTAATAAACTTGTTACAACGTTGAAAAATAAAGAAAAGTATGTCGTGCATTTTAGAAACTTAGAATTGTATAAAAAGCTTGGATTAGTTGTTACAAAAATACACCGAATACTACAGTTTGACGAATCAGAGTGGTTAAAGACATACATAGACTTTAATACTGCTAAGAGAACAGCTGGTAAAAATGCTTTTGAAAAGGATTTCTTCAAACTGATGAACAATTCAGTTTTTGGTAAAACTATGGAAAATTTGAGAAAAAGAATTAATGTTAAATTGTCCTTTTAAAATATGCGGCAAGACCTTCTTTTATTTCTTGTAAAATGTTTAATGAAAATGTATTTGCCATAAACAGAATAAAAGAAAGACTAGTTTTGAATCGTCCTGTTTATGTTGGCATGTGTATTTTAGACTTGTCAAAATATTTGATGTATGATTTCCATTACAACTATATCAAAAACAATTATGATAAAAAAGCTAAGTTATTATTTACTGATACCGATTCCTTGTGTTATGAAATAAAAACAAAAGATGTGTATGCAGACTTTTACAAGGATAAGAAACTGTTTGATAATTGTGATTATGATCCAAAAAGTCAGTTTCATTTTAATGATAATAAAAAAGTTATTGGCAAGATGAAACGTGCGGAATACCCATTGTTGAATTTGTTGGGTTGCGAAGTAAACTATATTCGTATGTGCTAGATAATGAGGTTAGCGCAAAGAAATGTAAGGGTGTTAAAAAGTGTGTTGTTAAAAAACAGATAGCACATGATGATTACAAAAAGATTTTGTTCACGGCAACAGAAGCTCACCATGAGATGAAAGTCATTAGATCAAAAAAGCATAACATAAGCAGCTATGCAATAAATAAAAAAGGTTTATCAGCTTATGATGATAAACGATACATATTAGATAATGGACAAGATACGCTAGCATACAAGTAAAATACTCTATGGTAAAAAATGATATGCAGAGCGATGATGAAGACTACTGCCCGGTTCCATCTGACTTTGCTTAATGAGTTGCAAATGTTATGTTATTAAAATGACAACCGGATTGATTAGTAGTATAGAGAGGGGCGGTTTTGGGTGAGTTTCCCCGAGCGGGGTGCTTGAGAAAACTGTTGAAATATGTTGGTGTTGATTTAGGCGCGACTTACATTTAGATCTTAGCGGTACAAATGAGAGTTACGCTTGAGACCCCCTAGCATATTCACTAGTTTTTCTCATTCCCTGCGAGGAGAAAGTGGCCCAAAACCGCCCCCTCTCTATATTACTCACCACCCGGCCACGGACGCCCCTGATATGCTTCGTATATTAGCTAAATGTCGGGGTTAAGAAATATAAACAGATCGAACAAGGAACGTAGCATTCAAGGAGGACAGTCACCCACAAAACACAGAAACAAACACGCAAACAGACAAACATGTAACGGTATAGAATATCTTCCTGTCCACCCCCCTCTCAAATGTACGCTTTAGATAATAGACAGGTTTGTCAATAAAATAATCATAAATCATGTGTTTTCATATTGGAACACATTAATCCTCGAGGCCCATATGAAAAAAAGAACATTACTAAGTACACAGGAAATATCAGTATGATGTCTAGTAGAGCACAATGTCCTGATGTAGCGGTTGAATGATTTTTGGCGAGTTACAGGACTTCGAAGTTGTTTTAATCTAAGGCTTGTCCGCTCAACCCTTCCTAAAAAAGAATATGATAATGGACCTTTGGAAACGGCCAAGCACGACACATACGAAAGTTGTTGATCCTGCTTCTATGGTGTCTTGCAACGGCTATTATCATGATGTTCCGGTTGAATTGAATTGAATTGGATTTTATAGTCGCACCAACAGCTAAGGTCATATGGCGACTTTCCAGCTTCCACTGGTGGAGGAAGACCCCAGGTGCCCCTCCGGTCATTTTTCGTGCACGGGCGGGCACCTGGGTAGAACCACCGACATTCCGCAAGCCAGCTGGATAGCTTCCTCACATCAAGATTCCTAGGCCCCTGAGGGATCGAACCTACAGCGGTGAGGGGCAAGTGATTGTTGTTCCGGTTGAAAGATTTCTGCTTGAGTTACGGGACTTTGAATGAAGTTTTCAAATCAAAATCAACTCCTACAGTTTTCGTCCGATTTTCATACTTTATAGGAAGTATCACTATGATGTCTAATAGCGCATATTATCAAGGTGATCCAGTTGAATGGTTTTTGGTGGAGTTATTGGACTTGGAAGTTTTCCAAATGTAAAGTATTTCTGCTACATTTCTCATCTGATGTTCGCGAAACTTGGTAGGGAGTATCAACATCTAGTAGCACATATCAGGACGTTCTGGGTGATGGGGTTGATTCAGGGAGGGGATATTGACATGTTTTCAAATATAAACCTGATCCGCTCAACTCATCCTAAATGTGTTATTCGATTGGATTTCACATGTGTACTTTTATTCGTGAAGCATCCACCGCTTCTACCGGTTTATTGCGTTACTGCTAATACCCTTGTACGGTTTGTGTTAGCTCTGTTTTTACCTCTACTGGCAAGACAGTATACCATATGGGATGGCGAGTAGGCCGTCGTCCGTCCGTCCTCCGTCGTTAACCTTTGCTTCAAGCAACATCTCCTCAGAAACTGCAAGGTAGTATTTGACGAAACTTCACAGGAAGCTTCCTTGCATGGTCCCATCTAAGGTTTCTGCACATCGTGTCGATCCGTCAACATATATGGCCGCCGTTACTAAACACAGTAACATGTTACACCTTTGGACATTAAACACACATGGGTCATCGACGAAATACGGGAGATTTAATTCCCCACATATATTGATGATTGATGGGAAGCAGATTTTTAGAGCTTGTCATATATATCTTCATACATAAACATAATGATTGAAATAAACATAGCATTATTTTTGCATTTCTGAGAAGCAGATCGATTATTTTTACAGTTGAACCAATATGTTTCTAAGTGCAAACATGAAAACACAGTTGTTATACTGTGCACATTTGACTGATGCATCATTTTGAATATATACATGTGATTGGCCCAGAATGTTTGAGGAAATTATTTTTTAGAATTTCCCAATAAAACCCTATATAAAAACATATGAAAAGCACATGTTTTATTTTACAAATAGTTCCACCGCGTGTATTCTTAGGATACCAGTATACTTGTCAGATGACATGTTCCGTGTAAAATATACAAATTAAATGCAGCCCAAATTTAACTGACCGATCGGAATTGAAAATAAGCGACCACCACGGCCGAAATATGTGAAGACATGAAATGTAAACAAGAAATGAAGGTCACACTAAATGAAATTATCGGGCATATGTTTTTTGGAAAGGCATGTTTTAGAGTTTATACCTTTATTATGAATGTAGTGCGCTGGATAGAGAAGTTCGAGGCTAAACAATCATTTAACTGTATTTATTCTCTTGGTGAAAATCATGTTCTCTACTGATCCAATATATTCTTTATGTTAATACTCAAGCATGCGTTTATAAAACTGTATCATGTTTTTAATAATATACACATGTCTACTGGAAGCAAACCGTGCGGCGTCTCCTCAAGCGACGCTGGCAATACCACCAACTACGCAGGAAACGACTCCAATTGTCGAGCATGATGATCAACTACGAGATGACGGAGATCAACTAAATGTCACCGATGATGAATCTGAACTGACGACGAATTACAAGCATTCAACAGGTAGGTAACTAATTGTAGACCTTTAGTTTTAATACTTCGTCTTACAGTGTATACAAATATATTGTTGTAAACTGAACAAAAGAAGAAATTAAAATGATGTTTAAACCAAGTATAGATCAAACAATATATACTATATTAAATACTATATGTTTCTATAGAGGGAAAACCACATTTATTATATACGTTTAGGTTTTGTTTCTACAGTTAATACAGTGTTGTCATCAAAAATACCCGTCATTATATTAATGTAGATAAGTCGAGTATAATTGCATACAAAATCAAATGCAAAATGATATATAGGGTCCTATAGAAACCACAGCGTCCGAACGCAAATTTTTTAAATTAACGTTTATGACTTCCAGGTCCGCCGTTGATGTCAGGTAACACGAGTGCGAAAACAATAATGGATGCTGATTTGCGGACATCGACGCCAGTCACGACTCCTCTTAAAGCATTAGGTATTATACCTTAAAACTGAATTCGTTTGTGTTCACTATTCGATCAAACGAAACCGTCCTTTGAAGATTTAGGTAGATGTCATCATAGGGTCCGGTCATCGCACAATTAAATTTACATCATCAGGACCAAACACAGTTGGTAAACAGTGACATCGAACACAATACTGTGTATAACCGATAACATATGTGATTTCTGTCTCCCCGAGATACTGGTATGAGTGGCGATTCGTGTCATAAGTCGAAAAGTAACGCGATACAATAGGTAACGCGTTACTTATTCCATTTCTAACGCATTACTCCCGGTTTTCTAAGGCGTTAGAGATGAGATTTCCCCTATTTATTTAACTGAACATTCGGGAATGTTGTTAGTTTGTTTTCAAACGCGTTACACTTGATTTAGTAAGGCATTACTTGGACCGGGTAAAACATTTTCTAACGCGTTTGAAACTAGTTGGCCAGAAAGTTCACTTACGCATTACATGTCGCATAAGTAATGCGTTACTCAATGCAAACCTAAAACAATGAGCTAAAAGCATTCGACGGATCAAAGACCGCGTTACATTGTCTATAATTCTGTATCCCGAACTCACCCCAATGAATATCTCTTTATTAATATTCAAATGCTTTAATATTGGTTGTAAGCAATGGTTCGACTGTTTTTATGAATATCTACTAATATATGTATGTAAGATGTTACACATAAATTGTGTATTCGCCACACTATGTATTCATTCATTAGTAATATACCACGGATATTCAGGGGTCCCCTTATTGTATCCATTTACAAGTAGTGTTCGTTCTCCATTATTACGAGGGTGCTTCAAAAAGTTCTGTCACTAGGCATATATCCTTTGAACTGGATATTACACTGAGATAAAGTAGTGTATTTATAGTACTACTGGGATCGCTCTCTTAAATTCCACAACAAAAATGAAAATTGTTCGGTTATTTATACCCCTGAATTACCTCCCCCTACCACACCTTTTGGATACTGGCATCTCTGAAAATGTACTTGTTACAAAACGTTGTAAAAATTATTTGAATAATTCTATGCTTTTAAATTTTCTTGTACGCCATCTGTTGTTATTCGCCCATAATCCATGAAAATGATTGTCGAGAATTCGGAAAGGTCTTGCTGCAAACCAGATATGAGTGAATGCATATCCCTTAATTTTAGCAGAAATAACACTGATTTTCTCCATTTTGTTTACGGAAATGTTATAATAACTTTTAAATGTCGTAATTATTCTCATAATATTAATATGTTTTCATATTTTTTTTACAAATTCTAGTCCTTCAGTGTTTAAATTTTACATTCAACACATTATTTTAGAATTGTGTACAATGTTTAGTGAAAATATTGATCATCCAAAAACGCTATTTCAGAAAACTGCCCTTCCATTTAATGTCCATTTATCATTAAATTAATTTTATACGTTAGCTTAAAATGTTAATTTCTAAGACAATGCCTTTTCATCTACCATGTTTAAATTCTGAATCTTGTAATGCACATATATAACTGCTAATGTATGAGAAAGTACTTAAAGAGAAACAGACATTTATAAAAGTAACAATTAAAATACCTGAAAAAACTCAGGACGAAAATGCCTCAGTATGTATAAGTGATGTGTATTAAATGTTCTATAACTTTCGTCACACAAAAGATACAGCATTTAGTTTACCATCAATGGATTGGTATTGAAACTTTCTTTCGTTTGGTACCAAGCATCAACACTCACAACGAGCACATAATTGTTAAAAAGCGTTAGTGACAGAACTTATTGAATGACCCTCGTACACTACTTGCCTAGCTTATGCATGTTTTTTTAAACCGTATGTGTATATAATTCGAAATATACCGTAAAAGTTATGTTAAATGCCCCTTCTAAAGCCTCACACCTCCACCGCTTTGGTAGTCAAAACGTTAATGATACAATATGCTGGAAACATTATACATAGGGAATGATAGTCAAGTACAGTAAACATATAAAGTCCTCTCCGCGCCCCCAACATACACCCCATGCAAAATGTAATGCCTCCGTGCACGTTTAATACTTTCTTTACCGAATTACGATAAAACTGTGCTATTTATATGGAAGTAAAATACGAATAATTTGTTTATCACAGACTTAACTTATCACATCCCGCTGAGCTATTAGCTGGAGCAAAGACTACAAAAGCGCGATAAGTCATTGTTTGAGTGTTTTTAAACTTGATTTTCATTGGTTTACGCATCTGACAAGTAATGCGTTACATGCTGCAATATTTGTAACATGTTACTAATAGAAAGCGAAAATTGCTTAACAAGTAACGCGTTACTGTTTGATTAAACATGTAAAAGACTAACGCGTTACTCTTTTATGTCTAACGCATTAGAAAATGTTAAATTATCATTACTTTTCTGTTGAATACATAGGGGAAATCTCATGTCTAACGCATTAGAAAATTGGGAGTAACGCGTTAGAATTCTAGGGGTAACACATTACGTTTGGAACTTAGGACATGAAACGCCACTCATATACTGGTGAATGTTATAGTTTGTTAATGATACTGTTAAGTTGAAGAAAAGTCAAACAGAAAAGTAGCATTCACAAAACTCAGACATTCAAAAACACATTGAAAAAAAGAAGATTTACGTTTCGAAATAGAAGAAAAGTATGCGATATCTAACAAAATAAAAGTGCTAACACCAGGGAACACCACAACGTAAGTACTCAATCAATTGGTAGTAGCCCGAGCAACAAGAGAATAAACCGTTAAGGATCACCAAGATAAGATTTAAGACAAACATTACACGTTACCTCCCGTTTCAAGATAAAGCTAGACGTCATAATCGGGCCAACAATCAAAGAGGAAAACGTAGTAGCCAACTGAAAATGAGCCAACCACTAAACTTGTGTCATGACCTCTTTTGATAATATGTGTTCTAACAAGTTTGAAACATTTTACGAAAGTGATCATGACCAAGGACCTTAGTTTGTAAATAACGTCATCATAGCAAGTAGATATAAAAGTCGAAAACAACTAAAAAGACGAATATAAGTTTAGATATGACATCACAATCATAAAAGGGTTAACAGTAGGGGCTACCGCCTTGGAACGGTCAGTGGCACCATAGGCCGCTAATGGGGATGGTGGGGGCGTGGGGGTAAACAAGGTTCTAAGGTGCAGCAAATCAGAAGTCAGGTTGTCATAGTGCTAGTACCAGAAGAGATCTTAACTTACTTTATATCTTTAAAGTACTTCAGAGTAATTATACAATTATTTAATTATACTACCATATATTTCTTGAAATATTTACAGCATTTTGCCGTGTTTGTTTTAATTCATTGTTTGTACCTTTAATCAGTTTGTTAGAACTTTTAATGAACCTTTTTATATGAACGTGTATACCTTCCAGGTGGGATGATGAAGTTAGCTAACACGAGTGCGAAAACAATAATGGAAGGCGATGTGCCGACAACGACGCCAGTCAAGACTCCGCTTACAGCATTAGGTATTATACCCTAACACTTAATTCATTTCTGTTCACGATTAAATAAAGGCGGTGACACATTTACTTTTATTAGTCTAGATATTGCAAAATGGAAAAAAAAGTAAGTTACGTTATGTTTGTACATTAGCATGACCAAACGCAGTTGGTATAACCGATGGCATGTGAGTTTTCCGTCTTCCCGGGATATTGGTAATTGTTATACTTCTTTAGGGATATTCTATATTTAGTTTCAACTTTTAACGTAAAGTGAAAGTAGATGGAAATGCTGATCAGGAAACGAAACATTCACAGAAGTCAGACATCCAAAAACACAGATTCAAACAAACAACTCTTGCATGGGTAAAAAGAAGCAAAGTATGCGACACCTCAAACATACAAGGGTTGACACCAGGGGTACCGCCTTTGACAAGTCAGTGAAAATGACGCTAGTGATTTATACAAGGTTCTAGAGAGCACTAAATATCACTCTTAACCTATTGTCATCCCGATAAAACGGGACAGTGTAGCATTAATAGGCAATATAGATACAACACAAGTATACTTAACGACTTGGCAGAAGCCAAAGCAGCAAGAGCAAAAACCGTTTTAACACACTTTAAACGTTACATTTTTTTCAGGATTAAGGTAGACGTCATTATACGGCCAACAACAACCACTGAACATGCACTGCATTGCAAAATAGTCATAACGTCTTTTGATATGTGTTCTTACAAGTTTGAAATATTCTAAGAAAGTTTTTATGACCTAGGAACCGAAGAAGTTTTTAAATAACGTGCAATAGAAGTAAGGGTGTGATAGTCCTTGTCGCAGAGGAGTTCTTAAATTACGTTTATATTTTCAAAGTTGATCAAGGTGACGATATTTAAAGTTTGCTAAAGCTTTTCGATGATTATGGTAACGGTAGCTCCGATGGAGTAGCTTTAGAGTAGAAATTCTCTTCTATGAGAGAGACATTACACACACTCGTCTTTGGTCGCATGTCATTGTAGAGTTTCTTTACGTTTTTCAACACCTCGTCTCTATAGAGCTTCCATGAAACCGATAGTCTCTTTGGTGTCTGGACTTGAACAACTGGTTCACATGAATTGAAGAATATCGCGTATACATCCGTTACTGCACTATGAAAGCGTCTTGTAATAATTGGTCGCTTTTGATTTGTATTGATCAAACATGTTTTATTTAAATTTTGTTATGGTTGAAAACAAAATTGTTAAGTCTTAACAACACCGTCAGCAAATCATTCCTTTACTTTTCTGAATAATCACCATACATTTTTAGAAAACGTTTTTGAATCCACTGCAAGTACTTTTAATGAGAATTTAGTTTTTAATAAACCTTTTAAAATGAACTTGTTTACCTTCCAGGTCTGCCGATGATGTCAGGTAACACTAGTGAGAAAGCAATAATGGATGTTGATTTGCCGACAACGACGCCCTTCACGACTCCGCATAAAGATCCAATAGAAGCATTAGGTATAATGCACTAGAACTGTTTACTATTCGATCAAATAAAAGGGGTGACACATGTCTTTTTGCTTTTTTTCCTGAACATTACTAAACGGAATATTTTTGCGCTGAATAATGAGTTATTTGCATTGCACTAAGCATCGATCTATTCCAATAACCTCTACAGTCAGTCCTACGGTTCACCTTTCCCTTGTGCGATGACTGGTTTGATGACTGTACGACCTCTTGGGTCTTTATGATTGAGATTGCTGAAGCCAAGAAAAAGGGCGGTTGGTGAATGCACTTTCGTCCCATGGGTCTTTGGTCGCACATGTACATTGTATTGGTATTCCCTATGGCTGCAACAGCTGTGGTTGTTCAGTACAATTCTTGATGCGTCCTAATGTGTTTCTATAACATATTTTTATGTAGCTTTACAACAACATTTAAGTGTCTCGTTTTCGAATATCACTGGATGTGGACTTTATTGTCAGAGATTTTCATTTGTTGGGTTGTACTTTATTTACACTGTTTTGTCAATTTGGGGTTTGGTTCACCCTAAGACATGGTTTAAACCCCAGTATTTGTGCCACTGACCGTTCCAAGGCAGTAGCCCTATAGCCAAACCTTTTATGTTTGTTATGTCATGTACGTTGCTTCTTGATTTTATTTGATCGTCGTTTGTTTTGTATGCGTGGTTTTGATTGACTTTGTTCTGTGGATGCTACATTTCCTATTCGACGTTTATAATTCTATAACAGGATATAATTATAGGACGTCGTGTTTTAGAATGCTTGGTAGAATGTCCGTAACACTGTGGTGTCCATAGTTGGTGACCGCAATACAACATTGTTACAGCGGTGTAGATTCGAAAAAACTGTCCCCAAATACTATCTACACGTGTCAACCATTTTATGTTTTGTGATGTCAAATATTGCCTTTTATTGATCGTTTTAATTGTTGTTTCTATGCGTGCTTTTGGTTGACTGTGGTCCTTGAATGTTACATTTCACCGTTTCGCTTGTATATTTTCATTTATCAATGATATACATACTATTAATGCCAGCGAAAGCAAAACTCATCATTACAACATTTTGTTGTTGTATATGTTTATGTAATAAACGACTTTAAAACGACGATTTTAACAGTTCCAAATTTATTTGTGTACATTGTATTCCTCTCATTATGATTTGAATGATACAAAGTTGACAAAAAGCTAAAGATACTTTTGATTCTTGAATGTTTAATTCAAAAACATACCAAAAATAATATGTATGCGTTTTTAAAGTCGTTTGGTATATGCCCTTAGGTTATGTCTTACTACTTTTGTGAGAGTTAGGCATCAGTCAGAATAACTGATATTAGCATTATCAAATTCCAAGATAATCACTATATTTACCATGAAATTTACATGTATGCCTTTTTTTGAATCCATTGCTAGCCGATTTATTGAGCCTTTTTAAATAAACATTGATGCCTTCCAGGTCCGCCGTTGTTGTCAGGTAACACGAGTGCGAAAACAATAATGGAAGTTAATTTGCCGACAACGACGCCAGTCACGACTCCGCTCAAAGAATTAGGTATGATACCCAAAAACTAAATTCATTTGTGTTCACTATTCCATCAAACGCTACCGTCCTTCGAGGATTTAGGTAGACGTCATCATAAGGTACACAATCACTCCGGTCACCTCACAATCACAGAGGTAAGCTTACCTTCTGTGTGTACACCATCATGACCAAACACAGTTGGTAAACATTGACATCAGACACCATACTGTGGATAATCGATGGCATATGTGTTTTCCGTCTTCCGAAATACTGGTGAATGTTCTAGTTCGTTATGGCTACTGTGTAGTTCAATTGTCAAAGTGGTTGTTTCAGAGTAAAAGTATAGAACATAGTCGAATAGGAATTGTAGCATTGATAGAACTCTGCCATTCAAAACACATTCGAACGTCTACTACACAAACTTCAATCTGTTGCCATCTTTTATGGTTTAAAGATTATCTTGACAATCGAAAACAACGTGTTATTCTCCCTGGTGTTGTGTATGATTGTAAAAACATAAACTCTGGTGTTCCGCTAGGTGCTATTATAGGTCCTTTATTATTCTTTGTATATATTAACGCTATAGTAGACACCATTAGCTCCACAATTATGCTTTTTTGCTGACGACACCAGTATTTTATTATAAAAGATGATAACGCACAGCGAGCTGCTGACATATTAAAGGGAATGTTGCACTATTCTGAAACTAGTTTCATTTAAAAGGGTTTTTAAAAACAATGGAAAAAGCTAAATAATTATCAAAATATCTTACAAAATATAGGAGACATGACCTTTTGAAAATGTGCAAAAAGAGTCCAATGGATGCATCCATCTTAGAATGATGACGTCATTGCGCCTTTTTCCATATATGGAAAATAGATAATAAATAGTGTTTAAAGCAAAAAAAAGTATTAAATTATAAATACAAAGTAAAATATTTATACTGTATATTATAGTTGATTTTTAGTGATATCCTCTCTATATCGCATTCTTTCCTTACTTGGCTATCATTGTTTCATGTTCCATTTACCGCTGAATGAATCAAATTTCATTTTCTAATTATACTAAATTTATCCCATCCCAATACCGAAGTATATTCTCCTTTACCCTTCCAAGAAATATTTTTATTTTATTTTAAAAAATGCAATCGAAGCAAGACTGGTTGCGTTGTACGGAGCAGCATAACTTTCATACAGTAAATCATTTTCACCTTTCACTTTCGCTAATAATTATTCAAACTTGAACTACATCATTTGACACACCATTTCGTCTGATGCTGTACGATGTTGATGTCTTTATTTCCTCAAATGTTCAATTGCATAGTTATAATAAAATCAAGAACGTGTTGTGAAACAAAGTCAACTAAAAACATATGGCGACACGGAGCAGCGCGCGGGTATAACATTGTGTATCAGATTAGAAAAAGATCGAAGCTAGCATTTAAGGTCATAGAAAATGATGGGGCAGGTACTTTAGAGAACTGAAGTATTTAAGTGTAACAATCGATTTCGCGAAAGTCGTTAATCAACTAAAGATGATCATAGATGTGGAAGGACTGTAAGTGTCAACTAATTATTGCCATAGTCGACGCGTTAATTTATGAAGACAGGCGAGTGTCTGTGCGTGATCCGTCCATTATCTCTGATGTGGGATATTCTGCTGTTGATAAAATATTAAGGAATGACTTGAACATGAAAACAATCAGTTCCAATTGGATGTTTAATTTGGGAAGAAAAATATAAATTTATCAGCGCTGCATCATCGTGACAATCTCCACGCGACGTCACAAACGTCAGTGTTCTGCTCCGTGCGCATGACATACATGATATGAGAATACTCGTTAACAGGACGGATTTGATATGAGCATTGTGAAACTATAAGATCTAAACTCTTCATTCCCTAGTTGAAGAAAGCTATTCATATTTGGCACAGAGAATACATATGATGCCTAGATGACAACGGTTGTTTTGGATTTAGGCTTGGGGGCCATAGGTCAAGGTCAAAAGTTTAAATTCACCAACATGAATATTAAACCCGTGATATTCAATATTTGAAAACTTCTTACATGACATAGGTACTTAAGTAGTCATACAATATGCAACGAGTTTGCAATCTGATGTACAGATTCTCCTCTCCAGGCGTAGAGACTTATGATTATATGATGTCAGCATGAATTTGTATTGTTTCATCGTAACCTAAACTCTTGCTACATAAGTTGAAGAAGGGTGTTCATATGTGGCACAGTGGTTGCCTAGGATGAGTAGGTCAACACAATTGCTTTGAATCCAGTGTTTGACCAGATCAGAGGTCAAGGTTTAAAGGTCGAACTCACAGAAATGATTATTAAAGCCTCTGTTTTAAATATTTTTATTGAACTATTCGTTATGATTCTCATGCAATATGGAAAGGGCTTTTCAACATAGAAGGAAGTTCTTCAACATTCGTTTTCCTGTCGCAAGCAGAAACTTAGGTATCACATTGTCCGTCGTCGTCCGTCGTCATCTGTTGTCCGTTGTCGTCCGTCCGTCACACTTTAAACTGCAACTTAACATTGATCTTGACTTGAAAAGTATTTGACCTATGTTCATAAAACTTCACAGACAACATTTTCTTAACCCATGAAATGTTCAATAACTCAGATATTCAATTTGGCAGAGTCGTGCCCCTTTCATAAAACGTAATCCCGCAACATAACCAAGCTCATAGTTGGCCATTACTTGAAAAGCAGATGATCTATGTTCTTGAAACTTCAAACAAGAATAGAATACGAGAGATTGACACGATAAAACTACTCATTTCTGACATATATCACCTGACCCTTGGCAAATGCCCAAGTGGTGTCCCTATGGGTACGAACTGTGCACCACTTGTCGCAGATTTGGTTTTATTTTGCTATGAAAGAGATTACATGTTGAGTCTTTCACCAGATACTCAGGCAGATGTTATTGAAGCCTTTAATGACACCTCTCGGTTGCTGGATGATATATTGAACATTGACAACCCTTTATTTCCAATTATGGTTAATAATATTTATCCTACAGATTTTCAGCTTCAAAAAGCTAGTATATCTGATAATAACGTTTCTCTTCTTGATTTAAATATCTCGATTGAAAATGGTGAAATAATTAGCAAAATCTATGACAAGAGAGATGATTTTAATTTTGACATTGTTAATTATCCCCACTTAGATGGGAATGTTCCACGAGCAACTTCTTATGGGGTCTATGTGTCTCAACTTATTCGTTTTGCAAGAGCTTCTACTCGAGTTGAGGACTTTAAACTTCGTAATATTTGTATAACTAAAAAGATTATCAGGGCTACCATTACCATACACTTTGTAAAACCTTTGCACAATTGTATTATAGTAACCCTGATCTTCTTTCCAAATATAAAAGCAATTTAATGACTCTTCTGCGACAAGGACTATCACAACCTGACTTCTATGGTGATGTGATTTACAAAGTTCGTAGGGTTCTTGGTCATGATCACTTTCATACTATCTTTGTTGAACTTGTTAAAAGGTTTATCAAAAGAGGTTATGACCCTATCATTTTGCAACGTACTGCATGCTTGGTGGTGGACCCTATTACAGTTCGCACTACGCGTTCCTCTTTAATTGTACAATGACCGGACAGGCTGTGAACCCTATGATGACGCCTACCTAAAGCCCATTAGGACGGTGGCGTTTGATGTTTATCCGCGGTCTTGTCTTGTCGCGCCCTCAGTGGTTTATTCTCTTGTTGCTCTGGCTTCTGCCAAGTCATCGAGTACCTTCATTGCGGCTTTCTAGGATTGTTTTTTGCATTTATATATACACGAGCGTCTATGTGTTTTACTTATATTGCCTTTTAACACTGCCTTGTTGGTTAGAGAATATTTCGTGGCTGGGATTTCTTTATTTACACTGTCCCGTTTAACTGGGATGACAATAGAGTAAGTGTGAGGTTTGGTGCACCCTAGAACTTGGTTTAAACCCCCAGTGGCCTTTTTGGCCACTGACCGTTCCTAGGCGTAAGCCCTATTGTCAACCCTTTTGTGTTTGTGATGTATTTTGCATTTTTTATTATTTTTGCCTTCTCGTTTGTCTGTTTGCGTGTTTGTTTTTGTGTTTTGTGGTTGGCTGTAGTCATTGAATGCTACTTTCCATGACCGATTTTTATATCTTTCTTAATAATATAGTCTCGTTAGCGTTTATGATATTTTGAACAGTTCTAAAAAACGTATGGCTTTAAGTCTGAAGTATTAACTTAAAAGTCTGTAATTAGCTCGACTGACAATATGTTTAAATGATCTTATCGACCACTATTGTTAATGTTTTAATAACGAATTATTTTACAATTAATTGTCATTACAGTTAGCTAATTGCTATAATTTCATGTTTTTATTTCAGACAGAAATATGCCCACGACCAATACGGTAAGTATCGTCTTTTTTTTAGACGTTTGGTATTTGCTTTGAACTAACCATGTTTAACTAAAATGACGATATTGCTTTCTTTCGGTGTCTAGTTATTTCTTCTCATATTTTGCATATTTTCAGATACTTTTTTATTTACTGATTTTATTTTGATAACATTGCACCAATGATATAATTCCTCGTGATAAATCCTAAATTTGATTAACCTTAATTTAGACATATTCAAGCAGGCGGATTTTGACAATTATACTTGATTCATGAATCAAAGTGATAATTGTAATGTTAGATACATACGTCTAGATTGCCGTGTGGGACATAATAATGCCATTACTCCATTTGCCGTCTGAATGAAGAAGGCGTTTTTGCTCCGTTAAACAAATTAGTTTACTCAATAATAAAATGAAATATGAATTAGTCAAAAGGTTCGTAATTATGTTTAATCGTTTGTTTGAATGGTGTTTTATATCATGTTAGCACGTGTTAGGCCAAATAATACTGTCAAATTGTTTGTGCTAGAGTCAAACGATCCCATGTTTTGTATAACCAGGGCTGTATACTTCATGCCATACGTAAGAATTGACACTATCTCACTTCCCAAGTCGATAAGTAAAACACAAAGATGCTCGTGTATATATAAATACAAAAAAAAGCATAGAAAGCCACAAAGAAAACAGAGCAACAAGAGAACAAGCCATTGAGGGAAAGATAAGACACGATTGACAAACATCAAACGTCACCGTCCTTTTGGGCTTTGGATATACGTCATCCTGCGGTTCACAGCCTGTCCGGTCATCGCATAATTAAAGAGGAAAGCAAATTGACGAACTGTAAATATGTCCACCACCAAGCATGCAGTGCATTGCAAAATGATCTCATAACCTCTTTTGATAAACCTTTTAACAAGTTTAACAAAGTCAGTATGAAAGTGATCATGACCAAGGATCTTACGAAGTTTGTAAATCACGTCAACATAGAAGTCAGATTGTGATAGTCCTTGTCGCAGATGATTTCTTAAACTACTGTTATATTTGGAAGGAGCATCAGGGTTACGATAATAAAATTTTGCAAATGTTTTACGGTAACGGTAGCCCAGATGGAGTAGCATTTTAGTTATACAAATATTACGAATATTAAAGTCCTCAACTCGAGTACAAGCTTAAGAAAAACGAATAATTTGAGAAAAATAGACCCCATAAGAAGTTGCTCGGGGAACATCCCCATCTAAATGGGGTAAATTAACAATATCAAAATTAAAATCATCTCTCTTGTCATATAGTTTGCTAATTATTTCGCCATTTTCAATGGAGTGATGTAAATCGAGAAAAGAAGCGTTAGTATCAGACATATTAGTTTGGTTAAGTTGAAGTTCTTTAGAGTATATATTATTAACCACTGTAGAAATGAAAGGGTTGTCAATGTTCAAAATGTCATCCAGATACCGAGAAGTGCCATTAAAGGCTTCAATAACATCTGCCTGGGTATCTTGTGAAAAACTCAGCATGAAATATCTTTGGACAAATTATATAAATATATACAAGTAGCGTTCATTATATAATGCAACTAGCCGTCGTATTCAGTTGTGTGAGGTTTACACACGAAATTTTAAAATGATCTTATAGAATGAACCTTTAGTGATACTCTCTGAAAATGCTATTAAAATCAGTGAAGATATAAGTCTATGACGACTATTTGTTTGGGACAATTTCATATACACTGTCCTAAACAGAGGCAGAAATGTTTAATAGATTGGTAGAGGTCGTAATGTTGGATTTATACAAAAAACGCATTTTGCATCAAAGTATTTTTTTCAAACTTTTGTGTAACTAGAAGTATCTGGAAATATTTTCAATACAAAACATCGGTATAGTCCAAGGGAAGAAATGCCGTTTTCTTGGAAATATAAAAGTCCTGAAAATATCAACTTCCAATAACAATAATAGTCAAAATCAGTTTGAAGACATGACGGAAAATGGTTTCAAATATATGGACGAATTGAAGGGATGCTCTAAAGATTTAATATAAAATCATCAATTTTAGTAACACCGCTCCAAAAAATATTAAAGCCTAAAGTTGCTTTTCGCTTTTTAAGCTAATTTTGTCCCACTGACAACATTTAAGGACCAATAAATCCAAAAATAAACACATTACAAATACAAACTACTAACATTTTCATATGGAAGAGATAAAAGTTTGTGGTTTAGGCCAAAAAAAGGTCCATATTGGCCTTCGAATCAGATTTTTAGTCTAACTATTTTTTCGTTTTTGGCGTTTTTGATATATGAACCAACTTAATGCCGGTATCATACGACAACTGCATTGACTTTAATATCAACAATTGCCGCAGTGTTATGTGTCGCTAACCTCTCAAATTATATTCTACTTTCGCCTAGGAGTCCAATACTTCACGGCGAGAATAAACTCTGTCTCTAGTCCATCTACTGTCATGTGACTTCTGTATGTATAGTAAGTCTCAGTTGCGCATTTGATGGTATAATACCATTTAACATTTGACATTTTATAATTTTAGTTTTAGACAAAAATAATATCATATAAATTCTGTCTTTTTATTTAATGGATATAATTAGAATTACGAAACCATGTGTAATGGGCATATCTTTATTTCATTTAAAAATGTATACGAATCAGATTTTTAGTCAAACTAGTTTTTTTTTCGTTTTTGGCGTGTTCATAATCATTTACATTTCTTAAAAATAATGCTCTCGAAACACAATTTCTTTGGATGGAAGTATCTGAAACTTGATAAATTAATGGGGGAAAGTTCATTTCAACATAATCCGTATCAATAACTACTACAATGGACCATCATTAAATTTTAGGACAGAGTTGCATTATATAATGAACGCCCCTCGTATATATATAGATATACAATGATGTCACGCATGTGTTGCTTGACATTTTTTGTGTAATTGATTTAGTACTTGCATATCAAAATCATAATAACGTGTCAATATAATAACTGAAAAATACACAACCTATATTGGAAATAATGTTTATAAATTATGAACAAAAGTCGACGTTTGATATAACATTCTTTTATAAAATTTAGATTTTTAAAATTTGATAAGTAAACCGACTGACCAGAATATTTTGAATAAATTAAGGTATTGCGGTATAAATCAGTTGGATTTAAATGTGCCTTGTGTTCCGTTCACGCAATTTACAGCACCATTTCTCGCCAATTAAACACACATTTAATGATCATCGTAATTAATGTGATTACGTTGAATATTCTTAAAAGTACTCTCACAATTCCAGGGTTTTAAAGAGGTTAATGATCCAGTACATGGATGCATTAAAATACCCAAATTATGTGTGAAGATAATGTACACTCCGGAGTTCCAGCGACTCCGATCTATAACGCAACTCGGGGTAGTATCGTATGTGTACCCTGGTGCTGTCCACACACGGTTGGATCATTCAATCGGGTAAGTATTATAATACAGATAGTTTATTAAGCGTGAATATTATCTTGCACTATTTATTTTATATACCATATTTCATTTATGTTTGTTCTAAACTAGGGGATATAGGCTTACTTTTGCACAAAAGTAATGTTAGCTTTGTTCGCATTCAGTAATTTAAGTAATGATTATTTCATACTGCAACATATATCAAATAACTTGCCCTTAACCGCTGTGGGTTCGATTCCTCATGGGCTAGGAAATCTTTTGTGAGAAAGTTATCAAGCCGGCTGGAAGAACGTCAGTGGTTCTACCCAGGTGTCCACCCGTGCACGAAAATTTCCCAGGAGGGGCACATGGTGTCATCTTCCACCAGTGGAAGGTGGAAAGTCGCCATATGACCTTGGCTGTTGGTGCGACTTTAAACTCCATTGCAATTCAATATATGTTTCCTGTTAGGAGTATAAAATGCACAGGAGGAATTATATCTTTAGGAGGAATTCTACCTTTTCCTCCTCCAGTCAGAAGTGTAAAGGAAGTAATCACAATACAAAACAACACGTTGGGCTAATCTTTCCTGTTCACTGTTCTCTAACTTTTCAGTGAGTGTTTTGACTTGCATTGCAACAATGAGATATAGGGTCCTATAGAAACCACAGCGTTCGAACGCAATGGCATCGTAGTTGTATTTGTTCTGAAAATAAACCATGTTTTATAGGGACTCAAACTCACCCAATTATACATCACACCATCATGTGAGTAAAGGATAGGGGCGTACATTTCTTGTTTTTGCACAGTTGTGAAGGTGTCACCTTGGTTCTAGAAGGTGAGGTGAATAACTAAATATCACGATCCTAAATTATTTCGGTAGTTGGCATGGTCTCATTCCCGTTGGGTGGTTACAAAATATTGTTATCACTGCGAATAGGCCTTTTTTTTTAATGAGTTTGTGAATTGGGTAGGCGGAAAAGGGCGTTCTCCTCAATACGAGGACTGAGCTAAAGATGATCATCCAAAGTCAAGCATCAAAGCAGTGAGATAGCTTCAGACGTGGAAAGGTGGCTTCTTAAGAATACGCACTATTTACCCGAACTTCAGTCTCTGTTCGCCAGTCAAGCAGTTAGGACATGTTTAAGAAAATATGGATTTATTTCAAAAGAAATATAAAAAGATCGGACAGGGAAAGTAGCATTCAAGGAGGACAGTCAACCACAAAACACAGAAACAAACACGCAAACAGACAAACAAGAAGGCAAAAACAATAATAAGTGCAAACGACATCACAAACACAAAAGGGTTGACAATAGGTCTACCGCCTTGGAACGGTCAGTGGCAAAGTATGCCACTGGGGGTTTAAACCGGTTCTAGGGTGCACCAAACCTCACACTTACCCTACTGTCATCCCATTAAAACAGGACAGTGTAAATAATGAAATCCCCGCCATGATCTAATCTCTAACCAACAAGGCAGCATCAATAGGCAATATAAGTAAAACATAAATACGCTCGTGTAAATATAATACAAAAAAAACAATAGCCTAGAAAGCCTCAATGAAGGTACTCAATGACTTGGCAGAAGTCAGAGCAGTAAGAGAATAAACCATTAAGGGCACGACAAGAAAGATCATGGACATCAAACGCCACCGTCCCAATGGGCTTTAGGTAGGCGTCATCATAGGGTCCACAGCCTGTCCGGTCATCGTACAATTAAAGAGAACTGTAAAAGGGTCCACTACCAGGCATGCAGTACGTTGCAAAATGACAGGGTCATAACATCTTTTGATAAACTTTTTTACAAGTTTTTTCGTGAGACTGGTAATAAAGAGACCTAACTGTCACACAAATGCGTATTCAGGGAAAGTAGCATTCAAGGAGGACATTCAACCACAAAACACAGGAACGAACACGCAAGCTGACAAACAAGAAGGCAAAAGTAATAATAAAAGAAACGACATCACAAACACAAAAGGGTTGACAATAGGGCTACCGCCTTGGAACGGTCATATACGAATTTGCAGCCATGTTTGGTAGTAAAAATGTATGAAAGGAGACATTTGGAAATCTTCGAACACGATAAATACAAAAAACATTGCAGTCCCGGTTTGCTTGAGACTGTTCATGAACAGTAGTGAAAAGCGCTTGCTACCGTTCACGCCCTCTAGCCCCGGGTTTAGCAGAACTCAATATTTAAAATGCAATAGTACATAAATTTGAGCCATCTCGAAGATGGTATGCATATGACGGTGAACATTGAACCTTCAAATACCAAGTGTTAAACCGCCCCCTTTTGCTTTCGGTACACGCCCACTAGCCTTATATAGAGCTAAAGTACCTTTAAAGACATATTTTCCAACACTAATTTATCTTTGAAAATTCATGGTAAGCTTTCTTATTACTGCTAGCATGCTACATGATCGTTTGCTCATGTATATAACCTGAGGCCCGAATAAAGTTTTGGTATTTTGAAAAGTATCTAGGTTATAGCAGTACGTAACACTTCAAACTTTAATTTTATGATGAAAAACAGCTGAGTTATAATTCAGCTATACTAAATACAAAACAGTGTTGATAATTCATTGTTTTGAAAAATAAAGAAAAAAAAACACACACTAACACCCAACTAATGAAACATGATTTTATGTTTTAATATTTTATTTTCTTAAAATATCTGTATTGCGAGGGCCTCATTAACTGAAACAAATTGAATACCACCATTTTTTTCACACAATTGCATGTCTCACAGTGATTTACAATTACCTATACAACTTCTATCTTCCCACCCCCACCCAAAATGCAACAGGCTGACAATATGTCCTTAACGTTAACGTGCTTGAAGTCACACGTATACGTTTACATTTTTTTTGTTTGGGGCTTGCTTTTTTTCTTTCAAAGGTTTTTGGACTTTTACCAATTGATAATGAATTACAGATTTGTGCCATTCATATTCCTGGAACTAATTCTATATTCAGAAATACTCCTTCTGGTAAATTAACATCACTTAAAACTTCTGTGCTAAATCGAGATAAAGTTAGACCACAAGTTAGTATTAATAGATTAAACAGTAGACGTACATTCTATCCTCTATCCTTAAGTGCAACTCGAAAAGGTGTAGTGCATGTAAATACTAAAGTTACAAAAGTTCGCTATTAAATCCACTACCAATGGTAGCGAGTTCAGGGTCAGTATGCCTTCAGACATTTACTGATCGTCAAGTAATATATTATGTTTTGACCTGCCATCATCCTAAATGTGGGATACAATATGTAGGCCAAACTGGTCGATCCGTGAAAGTTCGTTTTCGTGAACATTTGTATAAAATGGGTCAGTCGAAACGATTTAAAAACGTTCTTTATACACACTTTAGGGATTCGGGCCATTCCATAGATGATGTTAGCATTCCGCCTCTGGAACTTATTGAATTTGATAAATCTGCTACCAAATGTTACAAGATACAAGCTAGACATATCGCTGAACTCAAATGGATTAAGCAGTTACAAACTCCGTATCCACTTGGGCTAAACGATAACATTTATCAAGAAGGAAACATTTCCAATAACACGGATATAGATCCGCTTAGCATAATGTCTATTCGTAGACGTAAACGACGGTCGCATGTTTGAAAGAACCATAACTATAAACGAAAATTTAAAAAAGGCTTTTGTGTTGTAGGCATTTATTATACTATTTATAAGAGTTCGGGTAGACATGCCCTCCTTAGCAATGTAGTCAGTCTGTCTTTTTTTGTTTACAGAAACTTGACGAAGAAGCGGATGCCATTTACGTCCGTACTAATCCATTATATGAGGTTGCATCTTTTATTCAAAGTTACACTCAACGTATTTTGCGTCCGCATATAGATGCTCCATCTGACCATTAAAGGCATTTCTTGAAGATAACTTATGTTAATAAAGGCATCGATTTCATCAATTTAGCGGGAATATTTAATGACATGCGGATGACTGATAAAATTCCTACGCATTTCAAGAACATTGAGACTCCTGTTATATGTTACAAGTATAAGTAATCAACTAGACATCTTATTTTAAATTATAACAGGATAGTTTCTGATCTTGAAATCGAGACATCTAATCCTACTGATTGAAGATTGTCAAAATTCTCAATTTTGTTATGAACCTGCCGGTCACATTCTCACTAGCAATCTTGATGTTACTGAGAATAAGAGGATCCCGCAATTAATTGCCAAATGTCCTAAGAATCTAACGGATTTCTGTACTAAGTGGTGTAAGCGCGAAAACGCAGATAAACATGCACTTACTGCTTGGATGAAAACTATTTCTGAAACTATTGAATTAAGTATATTATTTTACGAATCAAATCCATCTCTGCTTCCACGGCCTTCTACTTACAATTTACGACACCTTAATAAGGGTATTCAGAATATGCATACTAAATTTGTTCTAGTTCCTGCAGACAAAGATTCCAACAATATAATTATAGACGATTACATTATATCAATAGTTTGAATGTAGAGCTAGTGAGCACTTCTGCATATCTAACCATACTTTTGATGTAGAATGACATTGTTTCCCAGCATGTGTCCTTTATGGAGACTATAAAGGTTTCCGTAAATAGTAAGGAGATGAGGCTCCCTACAATGTACTCGATACCCAAAACTCCGTAAAAATCCCTACAAAGCACGTTTTATTGCTAATTCAAGTTCATGTACCACGACCAATATATAAAAACTATTGATTTTTTGACTTTCCGCGATTAAAGATCATGTTATTAAGTATTGCAGAAAGGCTTTTGAAAACTCAGGAATCAATCTGTTTTGGTCTATCAAAAACTTCAGAGAATCCCTCGATAAACTACGGTGTAAGCATGTTCATGCCACTTCTCTGAGCACCTACGACTTTTCCACACTATATACTACTTTACCACATAATCTAATCCAAGCTAAATTGCTTCAGCTTATTCAGAAGACATTTGTTAGAGAATGTACTACTTGTAATAATTTCAGGACTTTCTTTTCAAACGCCCTTATTGATAACTATAATTTGTGGACGTGTGCGGATGTTTGTAGAGCGTTATATTTCCTTTCTGATAACATCTTTATATGATACGGTAAAACTGTTACCGCCAGATTGTTGGTATTCCTATGGGTACTAACTGTGCGCCACTTGTCGCAGGTTTGTTTTTGTACTGCTATGAGAGATTTTATGTTGAGTTCGTCACCTGCTAGCCAGAGTGAAGTTATGGATGCGTTTAATAATACATCTCGGTATCTAGATGACATACTCAGTATTGCTAAACTGTTCTTTGCTCAGATGGTTACTAACATTTATCCACCAGAGCTCACGTTGAATAAAGCCAACAGTTCTGATACTGAAGCAGCATTCCTCGATCTTCATCTCTCGATTTCTAATGATTTCATACATATTAAAATCTACGATAAGAGAGATGACTTCAACTTTAACATCGTTAACTATCCACACCTGGATGGGGATGTACCTCGTGCTACATCATACAGGGTTTATATCTCCCAGATCATTCGTTTTGCATCGTTAACTATCCACACCTGGATGGGGATGTACCTCGTGCTACATCATACAGGGTTTATATCTCCCAGATCATTCGTTTTACTAGTGCTTGCAATGATGTTATAGACGTCAATGATCGAAATCATGTTATTACAGGTAAACTTCTTCAGCAAGGTTTCCGTTATCACAAACTACGTAGATCTTTCTCAAAATTCTATCGCCGCAACGAAAACCTACTGGAGAAATACAACACCAACTTTAAAACTCTTCTACGACTAGGAATATCGCAACCCTTATTTTATGGAAATGTGGTCTATAAACTTCATAAATTAAAGGGATCTGGCGGATTTCCTGACCATTTTACAAAATTAATCAGGAAGTTCGTCAGAAAATGGTACGACCCTTTAGTATTACAACGCCATGGTAAGACCCCTTACTATTACAACGCACTGCATGTTTACAGTCAGTCATTACGCTTTCCCTTTTGCGATGATTGGTAAACCTCTTGGGACTCTATTATTGCACCTACTGAAACCCGGACCATGGGAGGTAGGTGCATTAGCTTTCGTCCCTCGGATTTTCTGGTCGTACCCTAGATGGGTTTTCTCTTTGGCCGCTACTGCTGTGGTTGTTCAGTACAATGCTGGATACATCCTGAGATGTTTTTTATTTTGTATTTTATATAGATTTACAACAACATTTTAGTGTTTCTTTTGTTACTTTCTCTGGATAACAAGATGTGAACTTATTGTTAGAGAATTCCTTTTGATGGGATGTGGTTTTGTTTACACTGCCTTGTCTATTTTGGCGCTGAAGACATGATAATAGCGAGGATTGTGTACACATAAAATCGGTTCAAGTTAACCTGTATCCCTTCTTACTGGCCGTTTGAAGTCAGTAACCCTGTCTTCACCACTCTTTCTGTTGTATTTTGTCCTTTTTCATTATTTAATTAATTAAATATTGCGCTCCTTGTTTGTAGTACAGTGCGGACTTACGATGTCATTGGGTTGATACGCTGTGGTTCTATAAGACCCTATATATTATTTTAGTGATACATGAAATTACCTTACCTTTTGAAATCTGTTTAGTACAGTAATAATTGAAACATGCAAACTTTTTCAATAGGTCAATATCAATTAAAAATTCTGCTCAATGGTCATTTAGAAAACATGTGGTTTTTTAAAGCACTGTTAACCAAAAAATGATTTTAATATGTTGGAACCATTTTAATTAAGACACTCTGAAAGTTATGTCGTGAAATAGTAAAGCTAACTGAAGTTAGTTAAGCTTTTTTAATTGTCTCCTGTCCAGCAACAATAAATTTAATTCGGATTAAAAAACATCCATGTATATTGGCTATACAATATTTAATTCGCAACTAATTTTCAAACTAAGGTAGTTTTATTTACCACTAAAATCACTTTCCATGAGATATAACGTACGTAAATATTTTAAAATGTTTCATGTAAATTTTGACAAATCTCAAGCTGAAACATGTGACTCAAATTATGGCATGTTCCCTATATACCAAATTAACGTGTTTGGCAGAACACCACTTTTTCAATTATATATCACATTTAAAGGTCAAAACACCACATTGCATAAACCACATTGTATAGTGTTCCATTCTAAAAACTATTGTTTTCAGGGTGTGTCATATTGCTGGTCAGCTTATAAAGTCTTTGAAAGAGCATCAACCCGAACTCAACATAACCGATACAGACGTTAAATGTGTAGAGATTGCAGGACTTTGTCATGATTTGGGTAAATTAATTTTATTTAATTTGGGTTATTTAGCCAGCTATGCAACCTGTACAACTGCAAATATATTTATTTTGTCATTAGATATTGTGTTTCTGTATTTATCTCTTGACCAAACGCAGGAAGATAATAACTGATTCCGCGTACGTAATGAAATATATCAAACCGTCGTCGCTTAAGATATTATTATATGTGACTTGTCCATTAAGTTTTCTATTATTTTTTTTTTAATTTCAACATTGACCATTTTAAATATTGCAAATCATACACATGCTGTAGATCGACACTCAACAACCAGCTAACTTACTGTGTTTGTATGCCTGCTTCTGGTTGACTATTGTCCTTGAGTGCTACATTTCCTCTTCGAATTTTATATCTACTTTTATAAAATATGCTTGTTTCTATTATTCTTTGAGTGTTTTTTAGTTGACTGAGGTCCCTGAATGCTACATTTCCTTTTCGACTTTTATAGCTACATTTTTAATATTAGGATTATGTTTTATTTTGAAAAAAATAAATTTTACGGTGCTTTTGTTAAATGATTTGTTTTACTGATTTCAGGCTATGGTCCATTTTCTCACATGTTTGAAGAAAAAGTCATCCCGCGTATACTTGAAAGATATGGACACGGGGTGTGCGGCACTAATTTCTACCTAGACAATAAGTTAAAATTATTTTAAATGTGCATAGTCATTAGCTATTATAATATATATTTGTTTAAAAAGCACTTTCCTTTACTATCCCCACAGGTCGTGTACATTATAAATACTCATTGCCCTTGTTTTCATTTAATGGTAAAATAAATATACTGACGGTCAATGAAAACGCACCATTAACTCCATATGTTTATGCTATTTGATTATTCGCAAACCATTTGGAATATAACCGCTGAACCATATTTTCTATTTTTAAGTATTGGATATTGATACCTAACTTGTCTTACATGTTTATTTGTAGGTTTTTATGAAACATAACAAGAAAACTGTTCCACTAAATGTTAAGCTGCATTAATCTGTCTCGGAATAAATTCCAGTTGGTTTTACTGACCTTTTTATTGTTTGACTTCTGACAGTTTTATGCATTTGCATTTGAGAAAATGGTTTCTTTGTGCCATAACTCGAAAGAAAAAATGCACTTGCATTTCATAAACTCAATGGGGAATGCACTAAATCCAGATATGTACGTAAACAAATGCTTAATGTCAACTCGTATGGATTATATCATATTTTGTCCAAAATGCCTCAAATTCTAATCTTTAGAAGGATTTGTTTTGTTGTGCTTTTTCGTTGACCGTGAGTATAAATATTAAAAGAGAGATATGATACTCAATCACAGTTTAGCTGAGCTCAAACTTCAGCAAATACTTTTCCAGACAGTCCTGAATGATACATATATTACATTTCTTCTGTTATGATTTGTTTTTATAGGTCATTGTTGCGTTACACTTTTTATTTGATTAGCATGCAGAATATTCAAGAATGAGGTTTGATCATCTCGTGGAGAAAAACGCGTTGATAGCAGCGTTTGAAGATGACGGGCTGACATACGAACACCGTGAGACCATCAAAGATATCATTACAGGAAAACGACCCGCCAGCCAGACGGTAAACACTTTTAAAGTCACATATATATCTTATGTTATTAATATTATTCTTTTTAATTTTTGTTTAAATACGTACTAATAAAACAGTTCAACCAATGAATGCACACTATTTAGTGTAACTTTAACGTTATTGTTAACTATTGAAATTAGAAAAATAGTCCTAGCGTCGGTCGGCACTTCACCACAAAGAAAGGGCAAATTAAATATACAATTGTTCTATACAGGTAAATTTATGTCTGCTAATCTTTATAACTAGATTTCGACCAATTTAATTATTAGATGTTTAATGTTGTTGCTTTCAAATTTGGTATATTTCAGGGTAAAGACTTTCTGTATGAGGTACGTCGCTGTTTACATAAGTATTAGTTTGTTTGCACACGTAAATAAAGATGCATATGACTCAGCTATTAATGAGCCATGCACCATGTTTTCAACAATACATATATTTGTAAATGGTATACATTATTGCTTATTGTACCAGCCGAACAGAATATGTCAATAGCATTTTAAAACCAGGATAAATACCACGAAATGAAACGCAATGAAAATGAAATGAAAGTAATGACGCCTAAAATGTGTCCGTGTATTAATCATGCTAAATGGGTAGAAAAGCCTAACAGGAAATGTAGCTTTCACAAAGCATAATCAACCAAAAACACGCATTAATACAAACATAAATTAAACTATATACAAGTGGCAAAGCATATGACACCATCAATATAAATGGTTTGACAATAGGGCATACGTCTTGAAACGGTCAGTGGTAAAAAGACCGCTGAGGGTTTATTACAGGTTCTACGGTGAGCCCAACCTCACTCGTACCCTGGCTTCATCCCATAGAACACAAGGTTAATGAAGCAATTCTTTCCAGGTTATAGTGTCTTACAATAAAAAACAAAGCAGCATTACTAGGCAATATCAGTATAAACCACAGATGATCATGTGTATATATAAATATAAAAACAAAAGCACAGAAAGACATAATACAAGCACTCAATGACTTGGCAGAAGCCAGCAACAAGATAACTAACCATTAAGGGTAAAGCAAACATCAAGTGTTTATTTATTATTCTTAGGAAAGCGCACAACCGAAAGATAACATCACTTTCTTGCTTAGATCGCACTGTAAAGTTGTTGGGGTTAAACAACGAAACTGTATATACTGTATAGGCTTGCTGTATATCCGTATTTTCAGATTGTTTCAAATAAGGAAACTGGCATAGACGTAGACAAATGGGATTACGTTGCACGTGACTGTCTCATGTTAGGATTCAATAACAACTTCGACTACCACCGTTGTATACAAATGCGAAAGTATTGAGTGTCAATGGAAGAAGTCGAATTTGCTTTAGAGATAAGGTATTGTTTTTCGTAATTCTTTATACTACCGTTATTACTTAGAGTTAATATACGGCTGCGGTGTGTCTTATTTCAATAATGTCTCACCTAGTGCCGTAATGGCCCGAGGGCCGTTTACTATATGATTCATTATCGAAAAAAGGCACACCATGGTCGCATAGTTGCCCTTTTATTACATATCTTACTGTAAATGGAGAAGAATAATAAGACCAATGGAGCATTTTTATGACAGAATACATATGCATTGCGTATATAAAGAAATATAAAAAGATCGGACAGGGAATAAGTTTATAAATTATGTTTAATCAGTTTTCGTTCATGTCTGTTTATAAAACTACATCTTTCAGTATAATGATATACATGTATTTCAACGTTTCAACGTTTATTTACTGGGCAGTGAAAATTGCAGTTGAGATGTAAACTTCCGCTCCGCAGCCATACTGCTCTAGGACTTCCTTGTGTTAATTGGTGACGTTGACGTCGTGTTGATGACGCGGACGTCTGTTGATAATTTGTCGATATGCTTATATATGTTTCACAATCGAAATCTATTTATATATAACTAACAGAGTGCAACCGACCTTTCCGACATGTTCCACACTGCTATTACTCTTCACAGAAGAGCATATAAGCACGATGACGTACAAATCGTGGAAAACATGTAAGTACCTAGCGAAGAAAACGGATACTAACACAACTCCGAAACAAACTAAGCAAACACGCAACTTTGTGAAGCACTCATTTTCCTATTAGATAATATTTTCGTCAGGCATGGAACTACCGTTTATAGACAAATTGTAGGTATCCCTATTGGTACGGACTGTGCACCTCTTGTCTGAGATAAACATTTTATGTGAGTCTTTCATCAGATAGTCAGGCAGATGTAATTTAAGCTGTTAACGACACCTCTCGGTATTTGGATGACATATTGAACATTGACAATCCTTTCTTTTCTATACTGGTTAGTAATAGCTATAATAAGAAACTGCAACTCAACAAAGCTAACGTTTCTGATACTGTCCCTTCTTTGTTGATTAACATCTCTCTATTGAAACTGCGAGATAATTAGTAAAATCTATGACAAGAGAGATAATTTAATTTTGATAGTGTTAATTATCTCCATTTAGATGGGGATGTTCCCCAAGCAACTTCTTATGGGGTCTATATTTCACAACTTGTTCGTTTCTCTAGAGCTTGTAGTCGCGTTGAGGACTTTAATATTCGTAACATTTGTATAACCGAAAAGCTACTCCAGCAGGGCTACCGTTATCATAAACTTCGAATAATATTATTATCGTCACCCTGATCTACTTTAAAAATATAAAAGTAACTTAAGAACTCTTCTCCGATAAGGACTACCACAATCTAACTTCTCATGAACAGACTCAATAAAACCGAGTCTGCTGCTTTATTCTCTTAATTGTGTTTGTTGCTCCGAAAGGATCACGTTTATCAGTATTTACTAGCTTTCGTTTAGTGCAGTGTGGCGGCTGTAAAAAGTCTCCCTGTGCTACGACGTTATTTTGACTGATCCTTTGGGACCAACGAGCCCAATATAGGTGGCTTTGAAGTAGAATAACGCTTAAGCCGGTGCTATTGGGCGTGAGAGGTGTTGCTCCTTTCATTACTTCTCATGAACAGACTCAATTAAACCGAGTCTGCTGCTTTATTCTCTTAATTGTGTTTGTTGCTCCCAAATGATCACCTTTATCAATATTTATTCTATGGTGATGTGATTTACAAACTTCGTAAGATCCTCGGTCATAATCACTTTCCTACAATCTTCATTAAACTCTTTAAAACGTTTATCAAAAGAGGTTATGACCCTATCATTTTGCAAAGCATTGCATGTTTAGTGGTTGACCCATTTACAGTTCGTCACTATGCATTCCTCATTGATTGTGCGATGACCAGACAGACTGTGGACCCTGTGATGACGTCTGCCTAAATCCTTATAGGACGGTAGCGTTTGATGTTTGTCTTTAATATTGTCTTGTCGTACACTTGTTCTCTTTTTGCTCTGGCTTATGTCAAGTCAGTAAGTACTTACTTTGTGGCGTTCTAGGCTTTCGGTTTTTTATAGTATATATACATGATAATTTATGTGTGTTTACTTATATTGCTTTGTTAGAGATTATAACCTGGCGGGGATATCTTTATTTACACTGTCCCGTTTTTTGGGTTGACAATAGGGTAAGAGTGAGGTAAAAGTTTAAACCCCCAGCCGCCTTTTTTGCCACTGACCGTTCCAAGGCCTTAGCCCTATTATCAACCTTTTGTCTTTGTGATTTCCTATCTTGCTTTTTATTCATCTTTAAAGTTGTTCATTGTTTCTGTGTGTGTGTTTGTGGTTGAATGTCGTTATTGAATGCTACTTTTCCTGTTCGAGTTTTATATCTACTTTTGCATACAGATAAAATAATTAATATATACCAAAAATATTTTGTCTTCTTTTTATGAACTTCATTGGCAAACATAAATTGATGAATTGTATTGAATTGGGTTTTAAATTCGCACCATAAGTTAAGGTCATATTGCAACGTTCCAGCTGCCATTGATGATACATCTTCTGATAGTTTTCCATTACTTAGGAATATCATTAGCTTTAAGCCTACAGTACGTTTTGAAAGATGTATGAAAGGTTTCATGTAAGCAATTCTTTTAAAGTATGCTATAATATGTTAAATGATATTTTGTTTAAATGCCACTCTGGTGGTACCTAGAACACGATTTAAACCGTCACGGGCCTTTTCGCTGCTGACAGTTCCAAGGCGATATCCCCATGGCAACCATGTTATGTTTATGTTTTTCGTAAGTCTATCTGTGCTTATTATTACACTATTTTGATTTTGGCTTATAATACAATCAGCTCTTTAAGCTGTTTTTTTTTCATATTTTCAGATGAATTATTGAACATACACGAACTTGTTTGTAGGAAAACTTTTTGATTGAAGCATGTGATTCAGGATGACACATGCTATGGTCAAAGCGTTGAAAACAGATGTCATCACATTTTCAGGAAATGGCGGGTAAGAACATGTGTTTTTATTTTTACTAATTAACAGTAAACATCAAAGTCAAACATAAATCATTCCTGGGTTTTCATGTGACGGGATTCATTCATGGCGCAAATATTGCTTGTTTAAATAATAATTGATTTTACAATAATTTATTGTGTGGTCTTTGCTTATTGGAAATTGAAATGTTTGAAATAGTAATTTCACCGAAGGCCGATTTGATTATGTTTTCATACTATAATGACAACTTTTAATTAAGTTTACAAATGACTGTTTTGTTGTTACGGTTATCATTTCTTTAATTTATAGTTTAATATAAGTTAAATTGTATTTTGAGCATTGATTTGTCCTAGAAGTATGTAAATAGAAAACTAATACAAGTCCTATAACGAAAATGCTTTGTTTTATAGTTAAGTTGTACAAAAAAGTATAAAGCCATGCATAGGGAATCTGTTATTAAAGAAACAGCCACATAACAGAAAAAATACACTACACAACCGTTTATCCAAAACTCATTCCAGGTGTTCAGGTCATGTGATGTGTACATGTGCCGATTAAAAATATGGGTTTATTCACTTAAAATACACGTAATTGAATAGACTTAAAATGAATTATGGGTTTGTAACTCTTAATTCGATGCTCCAGTTTTGGGGATTGTCCTGTTTAAAGCCGTTTATATTGTGTCTATAGCGTTTGGATTCTCAACATATGTAAGTTATATATGCATCGTCGTCAACAGGTTCATAAACTGTGTACATCTGTTACAAAAAGTGCCTGTTGATGGCGGGATATGGACTTTAAATAAACGGTAAGCCTGTACAATGACAATTTATACATTTAAACAGTAAGAAACTCACTCTGAAGGAAGCAATTCAAGGTGGTGACATGACGGCTTACTGTCAGATGACGGATAATATCATCGATCGGATACGTTATTCAGACTCCACAACTGATGCCATTAAAGAGGCTCAAGTTATACTACGTGACATAGATACCAGAAAGATGTATATACTTGTAGGGAAGAAACGTCTTAACTCAAACCAAATAATCAAACAAGTTAGTATTATTTATTAAAGGAAATTAAACTGTGGTAATATGTTGTTGAAGTGAATAGGTAAGCCTTGTTGATTGGACTGATAAAAATAATTGATATCAATTGAATTGTTTATTTGAGTTATCTAGTCTTTAAATTATAGTAAGTTTCAAAAACCTACTTACAGTCTACTGTATTTAGGGATATTGTATTTTGTATAGATAGTTGTAATTGTAACAATATCGATCACGTATTTAAAAAGGACCGTGACTCGAGATTTGTAAGTGGCAACGATATGTTAAAAGTCAATGACTGTACATTTTCAAATTAACGAGTGGTCAATATTGCGTTTAATATTTTACTGCTTTAATTTTGCTACAAGTATATCCGGTATATGTTTATACACGGTGATCATGATACATAGTTTTAGTTCCAGCGTTGAGAAACGATTGTTCGTTTCAAATATACAGAAAGTAGAAAAAACTGCATTTGTTGTGACAAGGGATTCATCTTTTCAAAAGGACTCAAGATAAAATGTTTCTTACTTACATTTCAAATTACATGGTAGGGTTCATTACTCCGGTCTTTAAAGGCTCTGAGTTCTGTTTAACCGCCTTAGGATGTGGTGTCGGCGTTTTAACTATTACTTGTGATACAGAGGCTTCATAACCTTTGATGCCAACCAAATTCCAGTTTGTTTATTTCGTTCATTGTCAACTCGTTTAAGGCACATCATTTTGTTAGAAACTGGGACGATACGCCGTTTGCCATGGAATCGTATGAAAAGACCACAATGAAGGTTCCATGTTCACCGTCATATGCATACCATCTTCGAGAAGGCTGAACAATTTCGTACTATAGGCATGTTAAATATTGTTCTGCTCAACCCGGGGCTAGAGGGCGTGAACGATAGATAGCATTTGTTACTACTATTCATGAACAGTCTCAATCAAACCGAGACTGCAGTATATTTGATATTTATCGGATATTTCCAAATTCCTACTTTCATACTCTTCTCACTTCTGCAAACTTTTGAAAGTATTTCCATCATTTTTTTTTAATCCGGCACACCGTGTTCAATAAAACAGGAACCGATATATTAATATTAGGGGAATCCACTATATTTGGAAAAAAGGATAATACCACATTCTACCTACATAGTGTGTCGAAAGCAACATCGAGTAAACAATGATTGTATATACATCATATTATAATTTCTAATTTAATAAACAATCTTCAAAACTATCCTTAATAGTGTTTAACGAATTTTTGGATCACCCCTAGTAACGCTCAATTAATTGTACGGTAGCATAGGTAACGTTAACAAACATGAACTCATTTAAATTAATTGTACACGAATGCAGAAGCAGTCTTTCTACAATTAGTGCGCATAACACCCATAAGGGCTTTGCAAATCATATCAAAGGCTTAAATGCTACTCATGTATGCGGAAACGTAAACAACATAGACACATTTTTAATACCGGATGGGAGCCCGTCGTTCTGTATTACAGACTAAAATCGACTATGTTACAAAGACGGTCAAATTAGTAATCCTGAATCGTTTTTGAGTCACAAGCTAACTGCGTTAGCATGGCTGACTCATTGGAGTCGTATATAGTGTAATTTCTGAAGTTGGATTTGTTTGGACGAGGAGTTTTACCGTGAACGTTAACGCACTTCGAGAATGTAGTTCCGTTAACTGCCTAAAGTATAACTTAATTTGATAAGGTGACTGACATGAAAGTTACATATACCGAATAATATAACTACTGATTGTGAATAATTGTAATTGTATACAATAGATACATGTCGTTTTTGTCAATGTACTAAAACACTATGCGTTTTAATACAAGCATGAACATTTTATGAATGAAATGTTTCAATAGCTTTGTTACCCGGATGTCGAACGTCTCATTAATATTAATTCATTTCAATAGAAACCCGATAATTATCCATTCATTCAGAACCATTAATTTGAAAATGTACAATCATTGACGAAAAATAAGCAATCAATTAACACATTTTGCTAACGAATTTCTAAACGAGTAATATTATCTAGATCACATACGACGCTTGCGTTTTTAAAGATAAAGGAAAACGTTAAAAAAGCAAGCGTCGCAGTTAATCAAAACAATTGCAGCAGACGGTGGCTTGAATATTCTAAAATTACGATTTCTCGTCAAACACAGCAATTTTAAAAATGGTAAGCGTGATATTTATGTTTATTACTAGTTCCGTTGTTGACATCTTCATAAGTAGTTTTGAGCGACTTAGAAACGTATTTTGAAGCTATTCTAATTCTCATTCATTCCTTTTTCTTTGATTTATTGAATATTTACCGGGGATGGATGGGTTGGTCTACATTTTACCCTAACCCCACTTCGGCTTCACGTTTTATTGCATTTTTAGTTTTTTCATTTTTCCGAAACTCAACTCTGAATTATACGCAAGGCCCCTGGCTACATTTGATTTTAATACGCCACACCTGCACAATTTTAACATAACCTTTAACTTCGCCAAGAAGAGAGACACTTTTCAATCTGGCGACTGTCAGGACCTTAAGTCCTTTGATTTTTATTTTATTGTAGAAAGATCTTCAAGTATAATCGGACGCAATTATGCAAGCGATACTGACTCTGGTGAATCACAGATGTAGACAACCACAATTGCACCAAGGATCTATAATGATGGATGAAACCGACTGTGTTACAAAGACGGTCAAATTAGTAACCTGAATCTTTATTTTATTGTATTGTAGACAGACCTTCGATATAAGTCGTACGAAATCGAGGGACTGATACTAGATAAGGTGTATCGCAGACGTAGACATCCACAACTGCACCAAGTATCCATAATGATAGATGTGAGTATCTTTCTTAAGTTGTATGATAAATAGCATAGCGAAATATAAGGTATTTAGATCCCGTTTGGCGTCTGTCATCCGTCCATCATTCTGTCTCCTGACAAGATTTTGTACGTTAGGTAACTTTGAAATAAAATGACATCAAGGAATCGGTGTATACAGTTCACGTGTACTCTGTGTCACCTTTGGACTTTCTGAGAACATCTTAACAGAGATTAGTTAAACAATATTCCTTACTTGTTCTTATTCAGCTCATAACCTAATAGGATAAGCATTTATGTCTAGGTGCAATTAAACCTATGTCATGTTTGAGAATTTACTTCGGCTTGAGTCATAAATTGTTCATTCGTTTAAATGCTATTGTGTTTAAATACTACCTACCAAGTTTGAAAATATATGCAAGGAAACTCTGAGTCGACCTCAATTACCGGTGTCGTCAATTTATACTTATGGGCGTGAGCGGTAGTTAGCATATTTCACTACCGCTCATGAACAGTCTCAATCAAACCGAGACTGCAATATTTCGTATGTGTCGTTTTCGGCCGTTTCCAAAGGTCCATTATCATACTTTTTTATGTGGTGTTATACCAGCGTTGTCTCGTTTGCTGGGATGTATTTCACATGTCTTACCCATGACTGTTTCAACAAATATAACATATTTATTGATATTATATAGTATTTTACCCTGTCAATCTATCCACCAGAGCTCACGTTGAATACAGCCAACAGTTCGGATACTGAAACAGAAATTCCTCGATCTTCATCTCTCAATTTCTAATGATTTCATACATACTAAAATCTATGATAAGAGAGATTACTTCAACTTAACATCGTTTACTATCCACACCTGGCTGGGGATGTACATCGTGCTACATCATTCGGGGTGTAGATCTCCCACCTCATTCATTTTACTAGAGCTTGTAATGATGTTATAGACTTCAATGATCGAAATCAAGTTATAACAAGTAAACGTCTTCAGCAGGGTTTTCGTTATCACAAACTACGTAGATCTTTCTCAAAATGCTACCGCCGCAACGAAAGACTACTGGAGAAGTACAACACCAACCTTAAAACACTAGGAATATGACAACCCTTATTTTATGGAGATATAGTCTATAAACTTCGAAAGTTAAAGGAATCTGGAGGGTTTCCTAACCACTTTACAAAATCAATGAGGAAGTTCGTCAGAAAAAGATATTACCCTTTAGTATTACAATGCACTGCATGTTTATAGATTCAATCTACATTCAGTCACTACGCTTCACCTGTCCCTTATGCTATGACTGGACAACCTCTTTGAACCCTATGATTGCACCTACTGAAACCCCAACCAAGGGAGGTAGGAGGTGCATGAGCTTTCGTCCCTCGGGTTTTCTGGTGGTACCCTTGATTGATTTTCTCTTTGGCTGTAACTGCTGTGGTTGTTCAGTACAATTCTGGATACATCCTGAGATGTTTCTTATTTTGTATTTTATACAGCTTTACAACAAATTCTTAGTGTTTCTTTTGTTCTCTGGATGTGGACTTTATTTTAGAGAATTCCTTTTGATGGGATGTAGTTTTGTTTAAACTGTCTTGTCTATGTGGGCGTTGAAGACAGGATAATAGCGAGGATATTTTAAACATAAACTCGATTCAAGCTTACCTGTAGCCCTTATAGCCTACTGACAGTTCCAAATCAGTTACCCTGACCTTTCCAAGTCAGTAACCCTGTCTGCACCATTGTATACGTATTATATCAATATTGCTCCTTGTTTGTAGTAAAGTGCGGACCTACGATGCCATTGCATTTGGACACTGTGGTGTCTATAGGACCCTATATCTCATTTATGTTTTACATCAAATACTACATAACGCAAATGGCTGTAAAGAGTTCGTTCCAGTAAAACACCAACATGTCTATATGCATCTGTTATATTGTACAGTATACACATAGAAGTAAGGAAATTAGTCTGACTTTCATGATCGTATCATAAAATTCGCTTCGTTTATGAGAATCTAAATCAGGAAAGTATCAAGTCCGATAGTGGTTTGTTTATCACCAACAAAAACAAATTAACCCACGAAATCAGAATCTAAATCAGGAAAGTATCAAGTGCGCTAGTGATTTGTTTATTACCAAAAAAAACACAATAATTCCAAGAAATGACATCGAACTAAATTGTTTTACAAATTCAAACAATTGTATGCCTTAATCTATGCGTTATTGTAAAATGTAATATTTCCAAAATTACGATTTGTCGATATATAATCAATGTAATAGTAAATCGTCTTTCATTTACATTACAGTTTGTTGAATTTGACTACGGAAAGACGGCAAACAAAGGTCCATTTGACAATGTTTGGTTTTATGAAAAAGGGACGGATAGGCTGAAATGTCTGCCGAAAGAAATGGTTTGATTTTTTTAGATTAAAACAGTAATTAAAAGTCATCTGTTTATGCTTGTGTAATTAATGATAATGTATTGTGCATGTTTGTTTGGTGAAGGAACATTTCACAAATAATATGCATTTATGTAAATTATGCAGGCGTACTATCTGTCAACATGGTGGAGATTTCTATACTGATAATAGAGACGTTATACGTTATAAAGAAAATGTTATAAGGCCAACAGGAAGAGTAGCATTCGTAGAATACAGTCACTCCAACAAGTATTGCAAAGCAAAGGTGATTCAAAACGTACATCACAAACACAGTCAGTAAATAAGAGGCCCAATAGGGCCTGTATCGCTCTACTTGCTAAAACTCCAACAAAAAATCATTCAACCGGAACATGACAGTAATATGCGCAACTAGGCTTATTACTGATCGTTCCTGCCACGTTTCATTGAAATCCAGCCAGGATTTCAGGAGAACTAGCCTGTACAAAGTTAGTGTATTAAAACCATTAAAGGCACATAACTTGCTAATATCATTCAAACCGAACACGGCGATAATATGAGCAACCAGGCTTCGTAATCATCATCCCAGCCATGGCCCTTGTTTTCTCCTGAAAAATGTCATTTTCTGCCTTGTGAACACTCTAGCACCATCATTTATTATTTGATCTTTACCAAACTATCCTAGAACCGGTTTAAACCCCCAGTGGGCTACTTTGCCAATGACCGTTCCAAGGCGGTAGCCCTATTGTCAACCCTTTTGTGATGTCGTTTGCATTTAATATTACTTTTGCCTTCTTGTTTGTCTGTTTGCGTGTTTGTTTCTGTATTTTGTGGTTGACTGTCCTCCTTGAATGCTACTGTCCCTTTTATATTTCTTCTTTGCACATATTGTTAATATTAAAAAAGCGCGGACAAGTTCGAAAACCTATTAGATCGGATTAGTTTTACCGGTGTTATGGCTCTTGATTTGCTGAAAAAGCCATAGTTTGCCTTGTGAACACACTAGCCCCTTAATTTATTATTTGATCTTTAGCAAATGTTGCCTGATATCAATGAAAGCTAGGACAAGTTCGAAAACTAACCTGATCGGACCAGTCACACTAGACTTATGGCCCTTGATTTTCATAAATATGCAGTGCAATATGCTATATTGAGAACCTGCGGTTGTGGATTCAAATCCCGCTGAGGGCAAACTTTTTTTCTTTATTTTAAATTTTATGATGACCCATTCTCTCCGCCCACTGAAAGAAAATAGTCCAAATGTGAATGGATTTGATTTTAAGTGTGTATTGTCATTTATGGACTCGAGGCACAACATATACACAACTATTTTTGTCCTCCAGCATTAAGGGGAACCACTACAGGGGTACATGTACAACTTAGAAAACTTCCAGTAATTTACTACTACAAGTTTCGGGCTTGTGACGTTAATTAATTCTGTAATAATTCGAATTTTCAATTTCATGTTTGTGTATTTCTTAGTTAAGGATTTGTAGATGCGCAATACGTTTTCATATTTTGGCTCCATCCGAGGGGGCTCCATAGAGGGAAATCTGGTATGAAATACAACAAATTGCATGTCTTGTCCGAAGTGAAGGTATTTGATTATAATTTGGTATGATCATTTAGGGATTGATTCGAGTCACAACGTCTATACAATGGGGTTTATCCTCCAATATATATTTCATGTTCACTTGTGGTGTATTGCTTAGTTAAGGATGTGCAGATGTGTTACATGTTCGACTGCCATTTTGCTCACTGTAGAGCAAGGGTTTTGTCATAAGTGTCACAACAACTAATTTACTCCCACCCCTAACCACAGACTCCATAAAGCCAGTACAGTGCTACAGGCCCTCTTGGGCCTCTTGTTGAAATTGTCCGAGCTTTCATTGATATTAACATTTGGTAAGATTGGTAAAGATCAAATAATAAATGAAGGTGCTAGAGTGTTCACATGGCAGAAAGTATGGCATTTTCTTTAGCAAAAACAAGGGCCTTAACTCCGGCGGAAAATGATCCGTTCTGACTCGCTTTCGAGCTCGTTCAAGATTTAATTGCTATTAACAATATGTGCATAATTGGTAAAGATCAAATAATAAATGCAGGTGCTAGAGGGCTCACAATGCAGAACATGGGATTTTTTAGCAAAACAAGGGCCATAACTGTGTTGTTACTGATTCGATATAGCCGGTCTTTAACTCATCCGAGCTCCAATTGATATAAAGACGTTGGCCAAGTTTGGTTAAGATCCCATGCAAAATGAAGGGGCTAGAGTGTTCACAAGGCAAAAGTTAACGGACAGACGACGTCGTCCGACGGACGGACGACGGACAACATGTCATTCCATTAGCTATGCTGGCCTTTGGCCAGTAGAACTAAAAACACACCACAAACATATGAGGGTTGACAACAAGGGTACCGCCTTGGAACGGTCAGTGGCAATAGGGTCCATCGGGGAGTTTAAATCGGTTCACGGGTGCACCAACGCTCACTCTTACTCTGTCATCATCCCTAAACAACAGGACACTGTAAATAAAAATAATCCCCGTAATTTTGATTCCATTTGTGTATGAACTCTCCTCCGGGATAAAAGTTAAATGACGAAACTAAATGAATTGACTCAGTGGTTGTTCGGAACTTGAGGAGGCATATGTGTCTAACAGTTTGCTTTGGCAAATACGTGTGTTTGCAGCTCTGGACTAAAAATATTATTGATGCATACTCTTACATCTATGTTCATTCCCGAAGAACAATAGAGAGCCTAAACTAAGGACTGGGCACGTTGTTGTATTTAACAAGGATTGTTTGGACTCCTCAGACTCTTGTGTCTGAGACTCACAGAAATATGAATTGATATGTTAAGTCATTCATATTATATCAAGCTAGAACGGTCAAGAACTTCAATCCTGCTTATTCCTCTTGCTGGTACATGTAGCGAAATCAATTGCGACTCTTATTATCGGTCAACAAAATCGTGCCACCTTACAGCTTTGTGTTATTCTTATATTGTCTATTAATGTTGCCTCGTTTTTTTAAGGATATAGCATGGCGCGGATAGATTTGTTAATAAATCTTATATTTTTATTGGGATCAAATAAGGGTAAGAGTAAGGTTTGGGTCACCCTATATTATGTTTTAAATCCCTCTCGCCCCCCCCCCCCCGCCCCCCCCCCCACACACACACCAAAGCGGCCCTTTTGGCCAATGAACCGTCCAAATTGGTAGTCCTATCGCCAACCCGTGTTATTTGCCTTGTATTTATCCTTGTAATTATTGTTTGTTTTCATGCGTGGTTTTGGTTGATTGTGGTCCTTGAATGCTACATTTCCTGTTAATTGTGGTCCTTGAAAGCTACATTTCCTGTTGAATGTGGTCCTTGAATGCTACATTTCTCGTTGATTGTGGTCATTGAATGCTACATTTCCTGTTGATTGTGGTCCTTGAATGCTACATTTCCTGTTGATTGTGGTCCTTGAATGCTACATTTCCTGTTGATTGTGGTCCTTGAATGCTACATTTCCTGTTGAATGTGGTCCTTGAATGCTACATTTCCTGTTGATTGTGGTCCTTGAAAGCTACATTTCCTGTTGAATGTGGTCCTTGAATGCTACATTTCTCGTTGATTGTGGTCATTGAATGCTACATTTCCTGTTGATTGTGGTCCTTGAATGCTACATTTCCTGTTGATTGTGGTCCTTGAATGCTACATTTCCTGTTGATTGTGGTCCTTGAATGCTACATTTCCTGTTGATTGTGGTCCTTGAATGCTACATTTCCTGTTGATTGTGGTTCTTGAATGCTACATTTCCTGTTGAGTGTGGTCCTTGAATGCTACATTTCCTGTTGATTGTGGTCCTTGAATGCTACATTTCCTGTTGATTGTGGTTCTTGAATGCTACATTTCCTGTTGATTGTGTTCCTTGAATGCTACATTTCCTGTTGAATGTGGTCCTTGAATGCTACATTTCTCGTTGATTGTGGTCATTGAATGCTACATTTCCTGTTGATTGTGGTCCTTGAATGCTACATTTTCTGTTGATTGTGGTCCTTGATTGCTACATTTCCTGTTGATTGTAGTCCTTGTTCGATTTTATACCTACTTTTATACTGTCTTTACATCAAAGTGACACAATGTTATCCATCGATTAGGAATGCACAATTAGCATAACATCAATGTAATACCGTCCTGTGTTCTTATTGTTTACATTTTTATTGACCTGAAGACTACATATCGTATATGTATAATGAGTTCATAAATTACCATTCCAGGTATCTCATACGTTGCCGGATATATACCCGGAACAACAGATACGAGTATTTTGTAAGGATAAGGAAGACGCAGAGGATGTTAGTTTCGCTTTGGATGAATGGTGTAAACTACAGGAATATCCCGTTGAGTTTATTTTATTTAAGTATCAATATAAGTAATTTTAGAAATGAATTTTGAGAAGACGACTTTGTTTTACAGTTTCATTGTTGTCCAGATTTTCCTATTATCTCTCTATATACATGTTAGACCCCGAGACAGAGCCGTTGGAGATCATGATTTGATTTGATTGTGTATAACAATCATTTTCGAACAAACAAATATATATTTAGTGTATGTAAAAGTTCGAGTTTTTCAATGTTTTTTGGAAATTTGGGAATTTTAGTATGAGCGGCTATCATGTTAGATATCGCGTTGAGGTTATTTTATTAAACACAAATAGCACTGACTTTGATATTTCGGGTGGCCGTTTGTAATCACCCGGGACTAGTGTAAACAGTGATCATTTCTAAATAAAACTGACCAAATGTGTTTAGCGGTTTTCAAGAATATACTATTTGAGCTAGTTTTAGAAGCTGCGACCATTTTGGTTGTCTTGTTGACGTTACTGCCATTGGTTATTGGCTTACGGATGATGGATCGACGGACTGACGGTGATCACCTACCTTTGCGCCTTTGGCCTTTGAGCCTTCGGTGATCTCATATTTAGATAGTTATATTAACATAAAACTTAGTAGCGGTTTTATATATATGCTTCTCCGTGTTAATTGATAATACTACAAAAAGGGTGGCCATTCATCTTTAATCAACCTCTATTTGTACGTCTTAGCTGGACAACATTGAATAAACGGAATGTTCCATGTGTTTCTATAACTTACAGTAAAAGTATTACATTTGTTAACTATATAATCCTTGTAGTAAACAACGAACTAAAGATTTTAAAACTATGATTTGATAAACAAACTAATATGTATTCTTACTACTTTTTTTCAGATAGCAGATGAGCAGTAGAATACATAGTTCAATAACTGTCGATCAACAAGGACCCTTCAAATACAATTTCGTAAAAGGGAAATAAAACTGGTCGTGCATTATGACATAACAACTGAACATTTCACTTAGTAACGTGTTCTCCATTTGAGTGGTGTAGCATGGTCACCGAAAATTCTCTTTGCAATAGCACAGGTGTAAATCGTTTAATTGAAAATAACACCTGTCAGAAAAGATTTTATACTACAACTATCAGTTATTGGAAGTTAGAGTATGGCAAGGAGCTGAAATGGACATGCTACAAAACAAATAGAGTATAGTTTCACTTCGTTGGTTACGCCCATCACGATGTTTAAATTAACCAACTCAGTGAAACCATACTCTATATATTACTTAGTATTACTTTGTACTTATATATTATGTTTATATTTGTTCTAATTGAAATGTGAGTTTTTACTCAAATGAAATATTGATATAAAACTGTGTACAGACGTAGGATTTTTGCAGATATATGTTGACTATAACGAATACAAACTTCAGCGTTTTAAAACAATGTATACCAATGTACTCGTCTAAGTAATGTTAAGCGAATGAACGTTATATTGCTACATGTGATATGTTCATTATATATGTAAGTTGTAAGTGTGTGAACTATTATATAAAATGTTTAAACCGGTGGTTAATTATATTTGTACATAGTTTAAACTTATGTCGTTTACATCGATTGTGAAACAACTTCTTGCAACTTTTAATCACTCTCGATGGCTTCCTGGGTAGAACCATTACTAGGCATTGTAGATTAATTATCTTGCTTAAGGATAAATAGCATCACCAAGGCGAGGATCGAACCCACGACCTTTTTGATCTGGAGTCCAAAGCTCTACCACTGGACTGAATGCAGAATAATCTTAAAGCTACAGACCCTGTATTTAAATCGCATTACTTCTTTGTCTTTATTTGTAATTTCATGTTAACCAGCTCTTGGCGAAATCGGATATTTAAGCGATCAAATCTAACGCAGGACATCATTGACTATATAGACACCGATCAGTTATCATCGTATCTGTAGACAGGTAGCAATATGATTTACAAAAAGTAGGGTGATTTTTTTTTATTTGAACGACCCTAATGGTCTATCAGTATATACTTCATCGTCTCACAGATGTAAATAACGTTGCGTGCGTGGTGTAATACCATTTATTTTATGTTATGCAATGAATACTGTATTTTTTCAGTGAAATAAAAGTGTTATTCCACACTATGGAATATAGAGTGTTATTCCACAGTAGCTGCCGGGACTACTTTTTTAATGTACAACCAACACAAATGCACAGTAACACGACTCACAAAATATTCCAACTGTTATACTGTTACATCCACTGTTTATTTAATTACTTTCTTTCTATGACGTAAATGGTTTCAAAAAAAGTGACGTCATGTAACGTTTCGTTACGACATCGTGGACAGGGCGCGTAACCAGGTGTGTAAAACGGTTTAGTTACTGAAATTGCTTGAATAATTGTTTGTAAGATCATAAAAAAAAAAAAAATGTGTTGTTTTGTCGTGAATAACATATTTATTTCATCTCGCATTCGTGAAAATATAAAGTTTTCTCACTTTTCGATGAAATGAAATATGTTATTCACTCCAAAACAACAAATATCTTCTATTTATTTAGTTTTTATTTAGCGGATTATAAGTTTGTGCGCGTATATATGCTGTAGTTATTGCGTAATGGCTTTTGCTAGAAATGTCCGTGGTGTCCGTGGTGTTAGTGGTAAATCCACCATGTTAAATATAAATCTGCGGGGTCTCTGGTTCAAATCCCGTTCCGGGCAACTCATTTTTCAAAATGTGATATTTACACATCGATTTCTAGCTTATATAACGACTTTTTGAACGTCCGTCGAATTGAAACTACTTCATCCCTGATTTATTCATGTTCATGAGTTAGCATCAGTTTAAGTATAGCGTCTGTAGTTTTAAGTTATTGTTTCCAATCGGATACTAACAATTAAAATGACTATGCATAATATATTACTGTTTAAAATGTTATACATCCCATTGTTTTACACCTACCGTATTCGTTGTTGTGCCTGTAAGCAATGTTTCATGAAGATGTGTAAATATTGTGTTGCAATTATTTCACTGTTTGTTCTAACGTTCTTGTTTGCTTTAATTATACAGTTTGTGACAGTTTGTTTGCGTAACTTAATTATCATATTTAAATACTATATACGTGAACTGTTGTGTTTTATTTACAATTTATATGTTTTGCTGCCATTTTATTGTTTTCACACACCAATTCAAACTAGGTTTTGTAACCGAAAGATCCGCTTATTGAATTACGTCATAGAGCGAATTCGTTGTCGAGAGGTTAACGACGTTGTAAACCGTTTTGCCTCTCACCACTGCAGGTTTGAATTCCACTTGGAACTCAACTTGTAGGTGAGAAAGTGTCGATCCTCTCGGAAGACAGGAGGTATGCAGTTCTGGTTCTATCCAGGAAATAAAGGGGTGGTCTGCCTCTACCACTAAACATTCGACCCTCACATATGGCCTAAAATGTGCTACAAATGACGTAAAACACAATGCATTCCATCTTAATCTATGGTGTGACCTCGATATTTGTCACTATCGCTGTACACAATGGCTAGTTTAAAATCTTAGAATGTATTTAATGTGAATTCACGTGTTGGATCTGTGTCCATTTAGAAATTCAAAAATATTAACCTAACCCTGCCGTTTCAATTCCGACCCTGAATTGTTTAATGATATACACATAAACAGCTTTAAACATCATTTTGACATGATTGTAGAGTAAAGATGTATAAGCGTACACACATCAACAGGATTTTCTCTTAGAGATAATTTGTGCCATTTTGTCTACGTGGGGATGCCGGGGTAGAATACAATCACGGAAATCCCGCTAGAGGGGTAGGACCCCCTTTCATGTTGATTTTGTCATTTTTTTATCATGCTCATTCAAGGTCTCCATCATGACACCGCGTATGCAAACTTGGAAACATGGCTCCATCGTAAATGCAGTGTTTATTTGCACTAACTCTGCAGTTCTGCAGGTTAGAAGGTTCGAGGCCCATTTTCCATAATTTATCCTGATGTAAATGGAGAAAGAGCCTGGCATGTTCATTCATGTTAGGCGCCATTATCCTTTCATGTGTTGGTGCGCCGTAAAACCCAATTCAGCTCAGTTGTGCTGTTTTGTTATCAATTTACTTACTAAAAAAGACAAGCCCAAAGAATACAATACTGGTCTTGTCAGGAGATACATTGCTTTTTTTCTTAACGAATATGGCTTCAGTTTTTATAACTGATGCATAATAGTTCCCATTTAATAAACATGTAAACTGTTTAATTTAAATTTAATTTAGATTTTAAAATAATATGACCTCATAAAATGAAGAAAACATGTTCGCTGTTCTTCCCACTTCTATATATATATCTGCCTCATCTGTCAATCCATTAACTGTAAAAGTTGTTTTCAATCTCATAAATAAAATAAAAAAATCCTAATCACCATTTGATACTCTCCGCTTCTATAATCTGTCGTTTTTGACACGTCCGAATAATCTTAAATTGTTGTCTGACCAATATAACAGAATATGCAGATAAACTGATCAATATAACTGTGAATATGCAGATAAACTGATCAATATAACTGTGATTATGCAGATAAACTGATCAATATAACTGTGATTATGCAGATAAACTGATCAATATAACTGTGAATATGCAGATAAACTGATCAATATAACTGTGAATATGCAGATAAACTGATCAATATAACTGTGAATATGCAGATAAACTGATCAATATAACTGTGATTATGCAGATAAACTGATCAATATAACTGTGAATATGCAGATAAACTGATCAATATAACTGTTAATATGCAGATAAACTGATCAATATAACTGTGAATATGCAGATAAACTGATCAATATAACTGTGATTATGCAGATAAACTGATCAATATAACTGTGAATATGCAGATAAACTGATCAATATAACTGTGAATATGCAGATACACTGATCAACATAACTGTGAATATACAGATACACTGATCAATATAACTGTGAATATGCAGATAAACTGAATCCAAAAATATTTTTGATTGCCCTAATTAAGCAAATTAGTACAGGAAAAACAAAAAATAATGCATATCGGATATGCACCTGGTTATAGTAATTCAAACTATCCTGACGTGGATTTGTATTCAGTCCAACAGTTTGTAACTGCGCACTACAGTGCCTTTGAATAACTATTGTTTTAATTATGTAATCACTATCTGTGATTTTTTAAATATAGCATGACATTTTGCACATATTGTATTCGATGTATGACATGTTGTTTGAGGATGCGTATATAGCAGATAATTATGTTACCCTCGACAATACAGATATTATTGTATTATCATTGTTATCAGTGAGGAAACAATATTGTTGCATTTGTAGAGCACTAAATGGAATTAGGTATTAGCATATTAAACAGCTTCAACAGTTTCTTAATGTTTTCTTTATTCCTTAATGATATAACTGTTAAAAATACAAAACTTTCAGGCGGTACGTGTAGAAAATCATTCGTAGCAAAGGGACAATTAATTCATAGTATAACGTATAGTTTAACTGTCAGAACTATCAAGGGATGTGGGTTAAGTTGGAGGAACATGTTGTCTTTACCTATCCATATGTATCTGACACAGAACAGAAACTCTGTTGTAGTTGGAAGACAGCTGATCACTGGCAGCACACAGACTTTGTTAACTGGTATACTTTAAATAAAGTATTTTTAGCAACTCACGAACAATTAAGAATGGTCTATCTTGACTGGTTAAACAAAGGGCATACTAGCGCATTGATGACTTAACGTTTTTTTTTAAATGTATTTTCCTTAGTTTTTATTTTGGTCTTAAACTCATAACAACAGCGGTTGTTCAGTGTCGTGTTGTTAGAGTATATACATTTATAGTGTTCTGTCTCTTGTAACTCATTACTGAGTGGTAATGTACTGATAGATGCAAATGTGTTTAATATATATACACACACAATGACAATAACATCCTTGTGCCGTTGTATATAATAAAATTGAAGAAATATATTTTCTACATAGAGGATCTTACGTTCGTGACTGTGTAATATTGCTTTTAATAAACGAGTTGGATGAAATGATAGGATACGACTCTGTGCCGAGTATCCTATCTTTATCTAACGAGTTTATTACAACGAATAATACACAGTCACGAATGTAAGATTCTATTTATCACATAACACACCTACGACGTGATAGTTTCACTTTAATGTTGTAAATTTTCCTTAAATACGGCGGCAATTTGTAAAAGAAAACATGACGTCGTTTTGTTGTTTTCATGACGTCGGATATGTCCTTAGATGATATAACTGGCGATAACGCGTTCCCCTGGCAAATAATACGACACCTTAAACCAAATTTAACGTTACTAACATGCATTTTATAAAGTAAAATTCCAAATAATGATAAATAGTTAAGGTGTCTGAATGTATCGTATGATATACCATGCAAACACAACTGGGGCTAAATGTTTGTATTTACACAAATACAGTGAGTTGGTCCTCATTTGCATCTGAGAATAAGTCATGGTCTTAATACACTCCCAGAAGCCATGTTATTTGATAAATCGCATTCATGGTGTTTATATTCACCAATCGTCAGGCATCCATTTTACAATAATTACAAACTGCGTACAATACACATTATTTACTGCATAAGGGTTGGTTAGTCATTCTTAAAAGTGTCCTGTTATTTCTCTATAACAGGTCAAAATAAAATAGTTCAGTTGTGCAGGCGCAGACGAAAATAAAAGCCCAACATTTGATTGCTGCGGCGAAAGGTGTCAGGGGTATGCTCGGGCTTCCAAACACTATATCAGAAACTAAAATGTTGAACGGATCGACTTCCGAGCTTCCACCTGGCTACGCGCCTGAGTGTCTTATCTCTGTTCATTCCTAGTCACGATGACGCAACGAAAAGAAATATAAAAAGATCGGACAGGAAAAGTAGCATTCAAGGAGGACAGTAAACCACAAAACACAGAAACAAACACGCAAACAGACAAACAAGAAGGCAAAAGCAATAATAAATGCAAACGACATCACAAACACAAAAAGGGTTGACAATAGGGCTACCGCCTTGGAATGGTCAGTGGCAAAGTAGGCCACTGGGGGTTTAAACCGGTTCTAGGGTGCACCAAACCTCACGCTTACCCTACTGTCATCCCATTAAAACAGGACAGTGTAAATAAAGAAATCCCCGCCATGATCTAATATCTAACCAACAAGGCAGCATCAATAGGCAATATAAGTAAAACACAAATATGCTCGTGTAAATATAATACAAAAAACAATAGCCTAGAAAGCCACAATGAAGGTACTCAATGACTTTGCAGAAGCCAGAGCAGTAAGAGAATAAACCATTAAGGGCACGACAAGAAAGATCATGGACAAACATCAAACGCCACCGTCCCAATGGGCTTTAGGTAGTCGTCATCATAGGGTCCACAGCATGTCCGGTCATCGTACAATTAAACAGGAAAGCATAGTGGCGAACTGCAAAATGGTCCAACACCAAGCATGCAGTAGGTTGCAAAATGATAGGGTCATAACCTCTTTTGATAAACTTTTTAACAAGTTTAACAAAGATAGTATGAAAGTGATCATGACCTAGAATCTTACGAAGTTTATAAATCACATCACCATAGAAGTCAGGTTGTGATAGTCCTTGTCGCAGAAGAGTCCTTAAATTACTTTTATATTTGGAAAGAAGATCAGGGTTACGATAATAAAATTTTGCAAAACGTTACATGACGTCACTATTTTAAACCGTTAACCTCCCAGAACGAAAGTAAATAAACAGTGGATTTAAACATATGTGGACTCACTAGCATAATACAGATTCTAACACGACCTGTGCAGTCTTTCATATACACACAGAAGAGAGACACTGTATGTTATTTTACGGTAAAATACGGCTGTTACATTAATTCCCCGCGTATTTGTCATCCAATATAAGCGCCACGTTACATGACGTTACCTTTTAAACCGTTAACGCCACAGAACGAAAGTAAATAACCATTTTGGTAAATATACGTCACGAATACAAACTCAACAGTACATTTTAATTACAGCAAACTTGCCATGCTCCCAAACCTTGCACCCACCCCTCACCCACACCCCTCACGATATAAAACCATCATCATCAATACACATAACATTAATGAGCATCTTGAACAAGCTCAGAACGTTTGACATCATACAGCGCAAGATATATGTCGTAAGCAATGACAATTGTTTGTCATTTGACTAGTATTGTATTTAAACATACTGTACCGGGCAAAACATTACATACGGGGGCTCCCAATGGAACGGCCTGTAAAAATAGCAGCCTGAATACCTTGACCTCCGAGATAAAATAGTGCCCACACAATAGCGTAAACAATGGGTTTATTGTCGTGTTAGAATCGAAAAAATAAATGCACTGGGTCGAAACGACGTTACACGATGTTTGGGTCCCATGTATAGTAGGTATCAGATTCTGCAGTACCTTGTGTTGTTTTTGTACACATCGTTGTGAATTTTCTCCATGTGGTGAGTCTAATTGTTGTTAAAATGATGATTGGGTGATAACGATAGTTTGAACTCATTCTGAAATTTATTGTAAGTTGCCGTTTATTCATTTATTGTCAAAGACAAAATCAACATTCAGTATTTAACCAATATATGCCTGAATTATCCAATATTTGAAATTTGCGAAAAAAGACTCTAAATATGGTCACAGATCATAAAGAACCATCTGGCGTTAATCATCGATTTTTTATATCGACATGTTACGGTGTTCGAGGGAAGGTGTTACAGATTCCGATGAACTGTCAGTTTATTTGCATCAGATTCTCGGGTACAGAAATGTGTCAAATTCTAAACACGTATACTCCCTGTTTCAGGTGAACATGTTGACTACACAGTGCGCATATTGCGCATTATGGTTTAAAGCAGCCACGAAGCTGTCCAGCATTTTGTTCTATAACATCAGAATGACAATATCTGTCATACTTAAATGTCAGACATCAACAGGAACCAAATTTAAGAGACGGGCTTTTCAGCTGTTAGGCAAAGACATTAAATGTGATCCACGTCACTTGTCCTTAGACGATATAACTGGTAAATAACAGATACCAACAAAACCAACAACAGACAGCCCGCTTAGAAAAATGTGTAAAATTAACAACCCCACTAAATCAGTTCATAAACAGCTAATTACTGAAATCCAAACTTGTGATACGAAAACGCATTTGTCAAATCAAGAACTCAACAAAACTCCAGGTGATCCATGTAGTGAAGTATTGGTGGAAACTGAAGGTTTCACTGAACTTAGTGAGGATATCCCGGTCGTAACTGAAGAAATTGGAGAGGAAGACATTTTGGCGGATGCGGATGCCATACAAAGAACAGTCTCATGCCTACGTGATTTACTTCCATCTGTAAAATTCGCATTTATCGGAGCATGGTCGACTCACAGAGTAGATAGCATTGTTTGACATAGTAGATAATGGTGATTTCAGTGTCGATCATATTGCAGCGCAACTGTTTTTCGATGTAATCCAATTTTAAACTGTCGGTTTAATGCGATTTTCTCAAGACGTGAAACAGTTCTGGGCCGTCGGGCAATCCTTATTTCGCTCTAAATTATCAGGTTTATGGTATAGAACAATGACAGTACATGGAGAAAATGAGATGATTGTTGTGAAAAGTAAAGCTGACGTGTCTTTTGTGAAATTCGTATGTCCCGATCCGAAAACATTAAGCGCACAGAAGAAGACGTATGAATTAAAGTGTGCTAAACCTGGTGTTATTGAATCTAATATTGACGCTGTTGTGGCATTGTGGGCAAACCAGAAAGCTTACCATATATGTCTTGATGGCAAAACAATACAGCAGGTTTCGGAAAGCGCAACCAACACTTTCTCAGAAGGAGAAAAGGTTAGAAGTAGAGATCCAAACTATACAAAACTCGTTGATTGAGATCAACAAATGGATTGAACGAGATGTTGAAAGTATTTCTGATTTATCACACGAAAGTCGAACGTATCTGAAGAATCAAATACTCGATACAATGTCTACAACAGAACGTATAAAGGAATTGAGATATGCAAGAGTCCGTCGTCAACTAACACTAGACAGACTTATAAAAATGGCCACTGAACCATGGCAGAAATCGAAGTATTGTGTGGCAATCAGTAGTATCAATACACAGATGTACGAAATGAACGTTATAGTAGATCAGGCTCATGAAATTAATCAATAACAACGTATGTTAGAAACAAGAATTTTGTACAGAAGAATCTGTAACATAAAACTTTTCTGCATGCAGAATCTGATATGCATCCAGATTATTCAGTGCAATGATGTTTTACCATTTCGGCAAATTATTTAAATAATAAATCTCTTCTGAAACACTTCTTACCGCTTGAAAATATAATTAACCGTGTAACACCACTGTTCATGTTTCTCGGAATAGGGTAAATTCGGCTAAAACATATAAAAAGTACAGTAAAAGACAATTTCCCTTGTTTTGATCAATTAATTCCGCTTGATAGACAGTCTAACAAGCGCATGGTTAGAAAAAAACAAAAAAAATTAAGTGGACAATAATTCATGCCCTCACTCACCTAAACTTAGATGACAGAAAACCGTGTGTGTAATGTTGATATGCGTGTCAGTGAAAGTACAAAATCCTGTAAATAAAAACAACAGTCATAGGAATCTGATACGTGATGTACATAGGAACCAATCATCATGTAAAATCATTTCAACCCAGTGAAATACGTACCTGTATTTTATTCGGTGAATACAATTCGCCGATAATATTCGTTCGGATGCGAGTAATTAAATCACTCGTGCAAATCAGTCGTCCTAACGCACTCGTGATTTAATTACTACGCATCCGAACTCTTAACTGTATTTTATTCACCGATAAAATAAAGGTACGTATTTATTATTTCTTAGTTAATATACTTAGTAAAGGTAAACACTTTAGCTTAATATTGCAATCGTAATGCTATTGATGATTATGTGTATGTCATGTTATTTTTAAAAGCTGAATCAATAAGAACAACCGACATTTTGAACCTCTGATGGTAAAATGGTGCACTCTGACGAGTTTGGGGAGATTTTTTTTGGGATAAATAGAACGTATCAGGGAAAAGTAAAAGTAAAGGTTTTCGGCCGGGGTCTACAGTGCCTAAAAGCAGCTACGCCACTAGAAACATAGTGTTTTTAGGAAACGTAAAGATCTAGGCCTATACCTTTGGGCGGAGTAGATTTTAAATTTGAAAAATGTGTGATTTGGCTGATCGGTGCAAATGAAATTAATTTGATATAGAGATTACGGGGCCATTTGAAATAAAATGGACGGTCAGCAAGATTAGCATTGATATAACTTTGTAATTATAAGGATTTATAAAAATATTTCTAAAACCGTTTCTACGCGATTTTATACAATTTGTGACCCATCAATGACGTGTTTTACTTCGATAACCTCGCAAAAAATGAAAAACATTCCTTAAATATCAACAAAAACTGATGACGTTAACGTAACGTGCAATTACAACTTTAAATTCATGACGTTACTTAGTTACCGCGGGAAATATTTTGCAAAAGAGTGTGATAATGGATCATTGGAAACAGCCGAACACGACACATACAAAATATTGCGGTCTCGGTTTGATTGAGACTGTTTAAGAACGGTAGTGAAATATGCTAGCTACCGCTCACGCCCTCTAGCCCCGGGTTGAGCAGAACTCAATATTCATAAAAATCAACAGTACATAAATTTAACCATCCCGAAGACGGCAAGCATATGGCGGACGATGTAACAATATTTGTATCTTTATTTCATCCTCTATATTCAGCGGCCTTGAAGAGCGAAATAAACAAGAAGGAATTTAGTTCGGAGCAACCGTTATGAAACTTGCGTATCACAAGTAACAGCCAAAAGACTAAATTAAAAAGCAGACAACATATCCTATCCATATCCCTCAAGAACCCTTCATCCATGTCTGGGATTTGACACTGAATCAACAATGACCTAAATTTACGTAACGCATCCCACCGATATCGGCCGGAGTAGTGGAACCACCGAATCGAAAATTAAGTAAGAAAACAAAAGCAATTGAAAATGTACCACCGATAACTAAGTACCGGGTTCAGCCATCTCGAAAGATCGAATGAATAACAGTCCTGATTGCAAGCGCGGGGAGACGTTTTACTGCCGCCACACTGCACAAGCAACGCCACTGTGCTATATAAAAGAGTATGATAATGGACCTTTGTAAACGTCCGAACACGACACATACAAAATATTGCAGTCACTGTTTGATTGAGACTATTCATGAACGGTAGTGAAATATGCTAGCTACCGCTCACGCCCTCTAGCCCCGGGTTGAGCAGAACTCAATATTCATAAAATCAATAGTACATACTTTTAACCATCCTGAAGATGGCATGCATATGTCGGTGGACATAGAGCTTTTCCTCCCCCATGTCCAGCGGCATATGGTCCCAGTATCTAACAAAATACTATGCCCCGAAGAGCGAAATAAACAAAATTGAACTTAGTTGGGAGCAGCGGTTATGAAGCCTGCATATCACAAGTAACAACCAAAAGACTAAATTAAATGGCAGACAACATATCCTATGGGTGGTTAAACGATACCCAGAGCCTTTTATCGCCCGGTGTAGTGGAACCACCGAATCGAGAATTAATTTACCTTTAGAAACGGCTCAACACGACACATACATAATTTTGCAGTCTCGGTTTGATTGAGACGGTTCATGAACGGTAGTGAAATATGCTAGCTACCGCTCACGCCCTCTAGCCCCGGGTTGAGCAGAACTCAATATTCATAAAATCAATAGTACATAATGTTAACCATCCCGAAAATGGCATGCATATGGCGGTGGACATAGAGATTTTCCTCCCCATGTTCAGCGGCGTATGGTCCCAGTATCTAACAAAATACTATGCCCCGAAGAGCGAAATAAACAAAATGGGATTTAGTTAGGAGCAACAGTTATGAAGCCTGCATATCACAAGTAACAGCCAAAAGACTAAATTAAAAAGCAAGTCACGTTGGCGGCAGAATGATACGTTACTATTAATTTTAATAATTTGGGGCATAATTGAATTATTGATATTTGTTTAAATGTCATACACATATTAATTACATTGTAACACAGTATGAACCTTAGTTAGGTTACGGCACTATTAAGATCCGGTTGAAGTGTCCGTATAAAATAAAGTTATTTCTGTTCCCGCAGGGCATCACTGTCGGAAAACATCTTATACATGGGGAAAACTTTAAATTGTCCACCAACACAGGTGTGTAAATGTTTATTAACGTTTAGGACTCTTAATTCTTCAGTTCTAGTCTGCTGTTTGTGAGTTGTCATTCTGGTACGCAATTCCTTTTTGTTTGACCAATATATTATTATTTACATTTAACCATATTATTGAATAAATCAAGTTCTTTGATTTACGTGTCATGTTCTGTTTTACTTTAAATGTTTTACCGTTTTGAATAAAACTGATTCGCCTTCAATGCTATTTTGACATGTTTTGCATCGACTTGTGCCACACTTTTCCACACAAGCTTCATGTTCAAAAAAATCGAAGCTCGAAGAAGATAATATTCTCCTAAGGTGTTTGCGCTGTCTGTTGCTGTTAATTACTTTCCTCTTCTGTAGCACTTTGTCCATCCTGTCACTTTTCCCGAGTAATTGGTCACACGTCCGTACCACTGGAAATACATTGGTGTTTTGTGGGTTGTAGGTGGTCACAAATGGGATTACGTTTGAGAGTGAGGCATTTTATTCACGACTTATGGGTTGAATGGGTCATTTTGCATTTAATAGCTCGCTGGATTCCTTGTTTGTTGAGTTCTTCGGGGCAGTGTTGTCTTTGAAGGTGTTTACGTAATTCAGCAAGTCGCTTTACTCTAGTATCTTTCTCTTTCACAATTGTTACAATTCGGGAAGCCAGACTAAATGTGATGTTAACTTTCGTGTATTTAGGGTGACAAGACTGGAAATCCAGATAGTTATGTGTATCGGTTGTCTTACTGTACACGTCGGTGATGACGCGCGTTCCTCTCAGTTAACTAGGACACCAAGAAACGCGATCATCGTATCACCCTCGTTTTTCGTGAAGTTTATGGACTGCGTAATTTATGTAATTCATTGAAGATATATATACATGAACGAGACACAAATAGAGATTACAACTACTAGGCTCCATTTAACGTATTAATCGCTTGCCTACGCAGTTCAGTTATTTAAAGTAGCTATCCTGCAAACAACATCCAAAATTTACAACATATGTACAGTGTTTCTGAACCTACTGCCGACGATATAAATAAACACATATTCTGAGCATCCAAACTCTATAGACACAATAACCAGCCAGAACAAACAGCAAAACGGCATTAAAAGTTACCCAACTCATATACATTTTACGCATGACGTTGTCAGACATGCGCATTGCTTCAAGAATATTGGTCCGCCGTTTTCAAAAAAGATGAAAAAATGGATGGGGTATGGTGTGGTGAAGTTTTCAACAAAATGCATATTTTTGGCATGATAAATGTCAACCATAGTGTACAAGACAGTAATTCAACACTATTGACGTGAACATAATAGCAGAAGGAATATAATTAAATCGCAGAAATTGTGCCGTTTATATCTGGAAAGTTTGGTACAATATTACTCCTAAGTTGTTGTTTTTTTTACGTAAAATACATTGGTCCAAGAACACAAGTTTAAGCAAGTGGTTTGTTATAATTGTAGAATAAACCTAACAAATCCACAAGTCAGGAGTGTTAAAGGGACACATGGCATTATCTTGATTCTAATTCGCGGCGTACCGCCAATCACGCCGCTAGTTATTCCTTAGTAAGCACTTTGAATATTTACAAATCATATTAAAATTCCTAATATAGTTTTAAATAAATTATTTTGGCATATTACATATATTATTATAGATAATTAGTTTAGTATATCCTTCAGTAAAATAAACACGATGAACTAACATTTTAATTTATCAGTTATGTATATATTACATATGTAGCTTTAAACGTTAATTAAAGCGACATTGATTTAAAGCACCAATGTACTAAGTTAACACTCGATACATTTCAAGATTGTCATTTGTCTCTTTAATTTACATGTCAATGTAAAATATATTTGTTTTTATGTTTGTTTACCTCATTTTCACCACATGTAGGGTTATATATGACGATCGATTGTTTTGTGGTGGAGGCATACCACGCACTTTTCCTGGGTAGAACCAGTACTGTATATATCTATAGGTTCAAGCAGATGGTTTTGTTCGTCTAATTTCAATATAGTATATTACTCAACATTACATATTTTTGTAACATCCAAAGTAGTGCTGACTTGTTCATGAAACAGTTTGTTTGCTTTATGCATTGTCATATAATAATATGATACAAAATAGCTTCATTATAGGAACAGGAGTGGGGAATAATTTGAGAGGGGGTGGGGCAGAGTATGCCTCCCCCTCCCGCCACATACACAAACTCAACATTTTGATATGTTTTGCTTATTCAAATTTCTTACAAACAAAACTAAAAACGTTATCGAATATTGCAAATGCTCAGTTGCCTCCACCTGTTATACGCCATGGATTGAATACTGACTAAGTTAACATTTGCTATGTAATATATGTTTTGCTAACAATCATACACAGCCAAACCTGTATTAGGAGACCACAGAAGGGAAGAGAAATGTTAATGCCTTATCTCAGGCGATCCCTAAATAAAGGTGTATTTAGCTCAACCCTTTCTCTTCCACAGCCAGAACAGTAATATTACGAGCAGTGTAGGCCCCGATCAACATGCACGCTGTATGCAGGCTGATCAGGATTGACACTGTTCGCCACTCAGTAAGAATGCTTTCCATAACACTTGATACATATAATATTACCGGAAGGTACATATAATATTGAATTCAAAATTTAGCAAGCGACATTTGAAATTTGGCGGTGAAACCGTTAAAACAATATAATTGGGAGCTGAAACTGTGGTCTCTTAAAGCATGTTGCATCTCAATGAGGCCCTCCAAGTGTGGTCCGTGTTCCCATGCTACCTGGAAATATGACCCAATACTCCTCGTTACCCAAGATACTTTGCTTTGTTCCTCAAAATATTTTGCTTCGTTCCTCAAAATTATTTTTCCAATATTCCCTTGTTCTCTAAAAGCATTACCAATATTCGCTTGTTCATGAAATATTTGCAAATGTTCCCCAAAATTTATTCTAATGAATCAACAAATCATTCGTTATAGTTGCATCTTAGACAACACTGTCATCGCCGTTTGTTTGACATGTTAACTTTTTGTGAAAGTTTTGGTGGTGTTTTGATATATTAAAACTAGATGTTATAATTTTATTTCCTTTAAACCCTTGTTTCCTTGTTCCCAAAAAATAATATGGCAATGTTCCCGGAAAATAACAGACAATGTTCCCTTGTTCTCTAAAACTCCTGGGAGGCCGTCCCTAATATGACTATAGATGTGGTCTTTTGTGCAGGTCTGTCTGTAATATTATACGATTAAATGTTTACATTAGTTAAACATTTAATACAAAATCCACTTCAATGTTATGCATTTGTTTTGAATAAATGCGTAAGTGTTTAAAGGGATACACGACAATCTTCTTTAAACCCGATGGCATATAATTAAGTAACTTTTTTTTTTTTTTTTCCAAATTTGTCTTCATTATTGGACTATAATCGACCATAAGTAATGTAATTATGAAAAAACACTTCGGTTTGAGATTCAAAAAGGTATTAATATTCAAGTTAATATGTAGAAAAACTAACGGTACGCCTCGACTGTAAAACAATCAAGATAGTCGTGTGTCCATTTAATATTTGAATGCTCATGATTACACATAAACAACCCAGCCGGCAAAGAACGGGCGGAAGGGGACTTAATGATGGCGCTGTGTCCGTTCATCCGACTTTTCTCGCGCCATGTTACTTGAGTGGTGGCAGAAAAGATGGTGCGTGTGAGAAAGTTCTAGGCTCATTCTGCATATTGTATATCTTGATCTTGATAGAGGGTGGGCCAGAAATGGCGTCATATAAACTGTTTGTGTATGTGCGCCGTAAAACTTTTCTTTTAAAATGGAAAACTTCACCCAGTGATTGGCATGATTCGTATTTGTTTGAATGGGGTATTACTTACGTCAATTTTTAGCACACGTTAGGCCATATTTGATGGTAGATTTTTGTTTGTTGTAAGGGCAGACCACCCATTTTTTCCAGGGTAGAATCAGTACTGCATATCTCCCGATATTCGTAAGAATTAAAAATGTCTCACTTGACAAAGCGGGTTCCCACTGGGATTCAAACCCGCAGCGGTGAGAAACGAGACAGTTTTAGACGCAGCGTCTTTACTCTCCCGGTCAGGGAGACGCTTTGAAGTTTGTACTTGATGTGGCCGAAAGTGCCAATCTGTGTTAACATTCTCCCGGTCATGGAGACGCTTTGCAGCTTGTACTTGATGTGGCCGAAAGTTCCAGTCTGTGTTAACATTCTCCCGGTCACGGAGATGTTTTGCAGTTTGTACTTGATGTGGCCGAAAGTGCCAATCTGTGTTAACATTCTCCCGGTCACGGAGACGTTTTGCAGTTAATACTTGATGTGGCCGAAAGTGCTAATCTGTGTTATCATTCTCCCGGTCACGGAGACGCTTTGCAGTTAGTACTTGATGTGGCCGAAAGTGCCAATCTGTGTTAACATTCTCCCGGTCACGGAGACGCTTTGCAGTTTGTACTTGATGTGGCCGAAAGTGCAAACCTGTGTTAACATTCTCCCGGTCACGGAGACGCTTTACAGTTAGTACTTGATGTGACCGAAAGTGCCAATCTGTGTTAACATTCTCCCGGTCACGGAGACGCTGTGCAGTTTGTACTTGATGTAAGGCTTCCAATGTGGTCACGGAGACGCTTTGCAGTTTGCCCTTGATGTGGTCGAAAGTGCCATGTGTTAACATTAAGCCAGCGAGTCATTGCTACACTCTTACACTCAATAGAGGCATTGATACGGAATATTTGCTAAAATAGTCGGGATGGCTTTCAAAATTGCTGCCACCATGTCCATCTTTCAGGTGGTGGATGAGGCTATGTACCTGTGCTGTGTTGGTGTGAATGATCCCGGGTCTCTACCATTCAGGTTAAGGTCACACTGAGACGTCAAAGTGCACAAGTTGGCGCATGTCCGGTCTATAACGTTAATGTCAGTTGATGAATGTTCATGATAAGTTTACAGCAAGCATAGTATCATCATCCAGGTGTGTCGCAAACAACTCCAATGTATGTGTCATCAAGGTCAATGTGTTTTGAAGGATTTCTAGGTCCCTTTCAAGGTCGTGTGCGTCTTTTAATGTATGAGCAAATAGAGGTATAACTATGTATTTATAATAACTAGTATGTAGTTATTATCTACAGAAAAGTTGGCGAAAACATGACCATGTGTTACTTACAATTCCCAAGTCCTTATAATCAAGGTCAAAGTTGCACTGGGTAGAAAATATCAAGTGTGTGCTTGGTGTGTCCGGTCTGTATGGTTTGAACCGGTGGAGCAATTTCTATGGCACACTGCATACATTTAGCCGGACACCGTTCAAAGGGAAGCAGCCTTTTTTATTAGAGATAACAAAAGCTGCAGAGAAGATAACCAAATGCTGCAGGAACGGTAGGGGAACACGATTGTTTGTATTGTTTGTATGGTGTTTATACGTCACTTTCAACACATGTATGGCTATATATGACGGTCAGACCACCAACTTTTCCCGGGTAAAACCAGTACTGTACACCGCCTCCATCCGTAAGAGTCAGATCTTAATTATGTGTAATTATGGATATACATTTATGTTCTGTTCATGTGTTGATTTGTTTAGTAATGTTTGTATCCGTTTTACTATTGTTCGGGACTCTTGTAACATCAGCATTAACATCAGCACTGTGAATAATACGTACACAAATTATATATCATTATAACTTGAATTTTAGTCGAGAATAAAAAAAATACCTTAGTTTTGAAAATGAGTTCAGAAATAAATAGTTCACAACCAAAATGCTTTTTGGTGGAGGTTTCCATGTAAATTCCTAGTAGAGCAGAACATTATGAAATCTCAAATAATGTAGGTATACCTTAAAGCAGAATTTTGCACTTAAAATGCTCTATCAAAAACAAATTTCGCAGGTGAATTTTTTTTATCAACTGATTTTCAGAACTAAGACATTTTTGTTTACGACGATTGTTCATATACTAGTTAAAATTTGTCATAAAAGCCCAAAACACGTTTGGATGAAACAAGCGTCCTGCCAGTTAAAATATATATTGTCATTAATATGTTAATGTATAATTATACGTATATGTTTAAATGTATTGTTTATAGAGTGGACCAATAAAATATTACACAAAAGACGGCTATAGTTTCTAAATTAATGGCAAAATAAAAGTAAGTTTGCAAATTTGCATTTTGAACTCCAAAGCCACTTAAATTCTGTCTACTAGCAGATATTGTATCGGAATGCATAACTGCTAAACAAATGGATGCATGCGGGAGCAAACTCGGCCAATCTCATCTTTCTTCGGGATTATGCTTCAAAAATTCAAAAAAGTTATCGAGATATGTGAGGAAGAATTCCGATTGCATTATGGATCTGCCTGGTCAATGGCACCGTTGCGGAAATTGACTTGTAATTTAGAATTGTAGTTTGTACGAGCGGATTGTATCGGAGCTTTCTTCAGGAAGATGTCTTAAATATCTTACTATATAACTCTATGGAAAAAAAGTATAAAGTCGAACAGGAAATGCAGCATTCACAGAACACAGTTATCCCCCAAATAACGCATATTGACAAACATGAATGGCAAAAAAAATAATAATAAAGGGATATGACGTCACAAACACTAAAACGGTTGACAATAGGGCTACCGTATTGGAACGGTCAGTGGCAAAATGGGCCGATTGGGGTTTAAACCAGGTTCTATGGTGAACTATACCGCACACTTGCCCTACTGTCATCCCAATTAAACGCCATCAACTATTCTCTAACCAACAAGGCAGCATTAATAGGCAATATAAGTAAAACACAAAGATGATGTAATAAGAATAACTTTATTGCACCTCGCACAAAATCCTAGGAATTTCATTGGATTAGAGCGGTCACATGGTGACCCTCTATTATTCTATAGTGGGTCAATAGATTTCATAGAGGGTCACTAAAACAATATGGACTACAATTCCGATTCAAAGTTTAAATCATTCGCAAATAGTTCTTTAAGGCGTTAGTAACAAACCTAATAAGTAAATTTAATAATGTTTTTAAACTGTACCGGTCGTGACGTCATCGTCATGACGTCAAACTGCGCGAACATCTCAATGACGTTGACGCTTCATTAAAATGGGTTACGTATCAGTGTTTGCCTTAACAAAGGTGCTTGATGCAATACAACAGTTATTGGGTTTGTTACTGACCTCCTACAGAAAAATGTGGGGTCAGTCAGATATATAAGGGGACTCGCCTATTGCCTCGACCCTATAAATCTTACTGACCCCACCTATTTCTGTAGAGGATCAGTAACAAACCCAATAACTAAAAATATAATGTGAACACTACGCAGGGCATAGGTTCACGTTTCGGGTAAACATGGAGACATTTAGACGTTTAGCTCAAGGAAGAAGATTCTTCTATAAGTCTATGCAAAATTTGTCATGCGGAGCTCGGCCAAAATAAGCTCCAGCGTTAGAATTTCTTATGATGCTTTATGCAAAATTGTAACCCCAGCGCACAGACAAAATAGATCACTGTTTTACCATTTAAAAAAACTTGGTAGGATCATAAGCTTATTATTAATGCAAAATAGTATACATCTATTCCTTAGAGTTTCAGAGAATATTTTTGGAAAATAATTTCCTACAAAGCGATATGCAAAACTGTGACTTCCGAGACTGGGACAGATTAGAACCCTGGGTCACCATTTGAGTAAACTTGGTAGAGAACCATACGCCTATTACAACATCAAAATAACACCAACACTCCACTATCAATACATACCATTTAAAATGGAAGGATATAGGTTGTCGATAGAGCATAATTAATCATATTTAGAAAACCTAGGGCCTTAATTCTGGTGTGATTCATCCGAGATTCAATTGCTACCCTGATCATGTTTGGGGTCGGAAATGCATGGTCCCGTATCGTCACCAACCGTAATAATACGCAAGATACGCCCACCGTCGGGTATTTGGCAAATGTTTCCAAAGTGAATTAATGGATGTGTCTAACAAGTAAAGGCGTGTGCTATATAGGATGGCTGACATGATTAACAAAACAATCGTAAGTATTTGTACACAAGTCTCCCCATGTATATTTGTATATAAATGTTTTCATGAAGATAATTTTCATTGTTCCTGTGATAAGTTAGATAACGGTAATCACTCCTAGGGAATATGTACATTGCGAGAACATTTTAGTGCATAGTACGAAAGGTTAGAACAACTCCTTATTGCTGACACTATAATCCTGTATCCGGCCCTGATAATGTTGTCATTATAATCCTGAATCCGCCTCTGTTAATATTTTCATTATAATCCTGTATGCGCCCCTGTTAATTTTGTCATTATAATCCTGTACGCGCCCCTGTGAATGCTGTCATTATAATCCTGTATCCGCCCCTGATAATGTTGTCATTATAATCCTGAATCCACCTTTGTTAATTTTGTCATTATAATCCTGTTTGCGTCTCTGTTAATGTTGTCATTATAATCCAGTATCCGCCCCTGTTAATGTTTTCTTTATAATCCTGTATCCGCCCCTGTTAATGTTGTCATTATAATCCTGTATCTGCCCTGTTCATTTTGTACTCATAATCCAGTATCCGCACCTGTTAATGGAGTCATTATAATTTTGTATTCTCCCCTGTTAATGTTGTCATTATTATCCTGTATCCGCCCCTTTTAATGGAGTCATTATAACCCTGTATCCGACCGTGTTAATGTTGTCATTATAATCCTGTATTCACCCATGTTAATGTTGTCATTATAATCCTGTATCCGCCCCTGTTAATGTTGTCATTATAATCATGTATCCACCCATGTTAATGTTGTCATTATAATCCTGTATCCACCCATGATAATTGAGTCATTATAACCTTGTATCAACCCCTGTAAATGTTGTCATTATAACCCTGTATCCACCCATGTCAATGTTGTCACCATAGCCCTTCACCCACTACACCTAACAACATCATAGCCCTTCGCCCACTACACCTAACACAACCATAGCCCTTCACCAACTACACCTAACACGACCATAGCCCTTCGCCCACTACACCTAACACAACCATAGCCCTTCACCCACTACACTTAACACAACCATAGCCCTTCGCCCACTACACCTAACACAACCATAGCCCTTCACCCACTACACCTAACACAACCATAGCACTTCGCCCACTACACCTAACACAACCATAGCCCTTCACCCACTACACCTAACACGACCATAGCCCTTCGCCAACTACACCTAACAAAACAGCCCTTCACCCACTACACCTAACACAACCATATCCCTTCGCCCACTACACCTAACAAAACCATAGCCCTTCACCCACTACATCTAACAAAACCATAGCCCTTCACTCACTACACCTAACCAAAACATAGCCCTCGCCCACTACACCTAACACTACTTGTATATACAAACCATAGCCCTTCAACTAATGCACCGAACCAAACCCGTAGCCTTTCACCCACTACACCTAGCAAAACCTATAGCCCTTAACCAACTACACCTACCAAAACCATAGCTATTCACCCACTACATCTAACAAACCCATAGCCCTTCGCCCACTTCACCTAACACAACCATAGCCCTTCGCCAACAACACCTAACAAATGCATAGCCCTTCTCCCACTACACCTAACCTAAATATAGCCATCCGCCCACTACACCTAACAGCCCAATAGCCCTTCGCCCACTACACCTAACAAAACCATAGCTCTTCACCCACTACACCAAACAAAGCAATAGCCTTTCGCCCACTACACCTAACAAAAGCATAGCCTTTCACCCACTACACCTAACAAAACCATAGTCCTTTGCCCACTACACCTAACAAGCCAATAGCGATTCACTCATTACACCTAACAAACCCATAATCATTCGCCCACTGCACCTAACATAACCATAGCCCGCCACCAACAACACATAACAAAACCATAGCCCTTCAAACTACACCTAACGCAACCATAAACCCGATCTACTACACCTAACAAAACCATCGCCCTACAACCACTAAACCTAACAAAACGATAGCCATTCACCCACTACACCTAACAAACCCATAGCCCTCCATCCACTAAACCTTACAAAATCATAACCCTCCACCCACTACACCTAACAAAACCATAGCCCTTCATCAACTACACCTATCAAAATCATAGCCCTCCACCCAATACACCTAACACAACCATAGCCCTCCACCCACTGCAATTAACAAAACCATAGCCCTTCACCCAATACACCTAACAAAACCATAGCCCGTCACCCCATACCCTAACAATATCTCTCAACATCAACTTCAAACGAGAAGAATATCCCAGCCAGCATTGCACATCGGGCCAATGTGGGCCCCATATATTTTCTGATGAGGGCCCAAGATGGGTATAATGATTTGTGTTTACTTATTAATAAAGAAAAACAATTGTCCAGTTACACATTTATTCAGTCTCTTATATGTTACAGCAACATGTTAAAACTAGAACTCTCTGTCTTGCATAGCATGAGATCTTATATAAAACACTACTAGCTAAAGTTGTATATACCAGCTTATAGATATAACAATATCATTACAATGGGCAAACTATAAATGGTTCAGATGGGATATTGCAAACGGTATTGGTGTGGGTCCCATTTCTAACGCATTGTGGGACAAATATGGGCCCTTCGTGGGCTAATGTGCGACCAATATGGGATACGTTAATGGACCCAATATATGGATACTTTAATGGGCCCATATTGGGGATACCTTAATGGCCCTATATGGGGATACTTTAATGGGTCCATATTGGGGATACTGTAATGGGATCATATTGGGATACTGTAATGGGCCCATATTGGGGATACTGTAATGGGCCCAGTTTGGGGATACTGTAATGGACCCATATTGGGGATACTGTAATGAGCCCATATTGGGGATACTGTAATGGGCCCATATTGGGGATACTGTAATGGGCCCATATCGGGGATACTGTAATGGGCCATATTGAAATACTGTAATGGGCCCATATTGGGGATGCTTTAATGGGCCAATATTATGGGTGTTTTAATGGGCCCATATTGGTGATACTGTAATGGGCCCATATTGGGGATACTGTAATGAGCCCATATTGAGGATACTGCAATGGGCACATATTGGGGATACTGTAACGGGCCCATATATGGGATACTTTAATGGGTCCAATATGGAAATACTTTAATGTGCCCAATATGGGGATACTGTAATGGCCCATATTGGGGATACTGTAATAGGCAATGAGAGCAGTTTCTATACTACAAGGATTATAGCTTGTTCCACAAACATACTTTATCCAAAGCCGACTTATTATTCTGTGAAACAGACGTCTCTGAAAATTGTAAAAAGAGGGTTTTCGTAACAATGGAAAATAAGTGTGAAATTAGTTTTAAGTTAATCACTGACTTACGTGTTAAATAACTCACCTATATACTATGTATATGTTAAGTTTTTGTATGTGTTGTTTTTCCATATGTTTTTTGTTTTCGTAGCAAACAGTATTCGTTTGGGAATTAATCTCACAATATTCTAATGATAGAAGTGTCAACTGTCATGTCAAAGGATGTTTTGCTAGTTTTTGTTCACTTGGCAATGGCATTATCTTGTAATAGTGATCATGATATGTGTGTTGAATGTTGATAACTGTTTATTATTATGTTTAAATGTTTTTAGAAAAGTACTCTTTATTATAATGTTAATTGTTGTAACTCATTTAAGTTGCATAATAATGAATGCAGACAGAACATTTTACAGTCTATCTTGATTTTGTCCCATGTTTTTAGTCTCTGAATATATTGCGTTAAATTCAAGTCTTTTTTTAGTTTGAAAATACGAAAATATACTTTACTTTTTATGTATTTATATTGCATACTAATGTAGAATCAATTCATTCACATGTTTTCGTGTGAAACTGTCCGCTGCCAAGTACAATAACCGTTTCTATATGTGATTTTTGTTAATCTAGTCATTTATATATGTTTATTTCAAGCCAAATACCAATACTCTGTATTAATATTAACAATGTTTCCATTTTGTTTCTGATTTTAAATTTAAAATGATATTTTTATGCAAATTTATCAGTTCTAACATATACGTTTTTCAGCTTTCTTAAGGTATCAAGAAGTAGTTTCACAGATCTTTACTGAAAATCACGTAAATAGAGGATCTAAAACAAGTTCCCATTTCATATAAGATTTATCAAACGAGTTTTAATTATTTTAATTTTAACGAGCCTTTTGAAAATAACGAGACCTTTAAAAATAATTCATAACGAGTTACTTAAATCTTAAATGGATTGGGAACGAGTTTAAGATCCTTTTTATCACATAACATTGCAATCAAATTAGAAAAAATTAATTCAGATGGATATAGAACCGCCACGACGTCAGACACACTTTAGTGCCAAAACGTCATAAAATATGTGACGTCGTAACGTCGCGTCCCACACATAACGTTGCGTATATAGGTTGCGTACAGCTAAATATAGCCTGGCTGAAGCCCCGCCTTTTGTTGTGTACGATTCAGTACAGAAGTGAAAGTTCACAGAGTTCACAGAGGTCAGCAGATATAACTTTGAAATATTCAATATGCATTTTCAGGAAGGATAAACTATAGGTAAAATAATCCCCATAGCTAGGATCATTAAATTAAATAAAAACATATTTTTTAATGTTTTTGAAAATTTAACATCCATTGAAATTACATGTCAATATTCAGTGCGGATTCAATAGTGTTTGTAAACACAGACATGTGCAGAGAGTTTGAGCAGAAAAAATTGTCTTTTTCACACTTTCAAAGGCTTTGTGATGGAAATATCTATGAAATAAGGTAATTTAAAGAAAACCTGGTGTATAATTCTTGAGATATTAGCTGACAGGTGCAACAGGAGGTCTATGGGAAAGTATTTAGTTTTCTGCAACCTATAGGCTAGATTCTGCATATGGTAAAAGTGAAAGTAGACATACTTTTTTTCTAACACAATGATTTGAAAGTGTGAGAAATGTTAAATTATGGTGTATTTTGACTTATCTTATAACTCTTTTCATGTTTTTTAAATATTTCCAAGTTTTATGATGCAAAATAGTTATTTTAAATTATTTTATTAAAGGTTGTGGACTCAAAATTAGCCATACCTGACACCTGGTATACAAAATTGGCCTGTAATGCACATGTTTGACACAGTTAAAGATATATCTAGTAAGTTTTATTCATTTCTGAGGGCTTTGCAGACCTTGTTTGGCAAAAAGTCAGTAAGCGACAATCTACATCTTTCCGAAAAGATGTCGAAAAGCCGCTTATGTCTGTTTTGAAAAAGATTTTTAGGTAAAAGCTGACTTTGAGTTCATCGCTTCTATACGGTTAGTGTCGATATGCAAATATTTTATGCGGTTTAATACATTTTACAAATTAAATTATTTAGTTAGCCAAAAATATGACCTTTTCTATGCTTTTTAAAAGTTTTTATTTACCCCACCCCCTTCATTTTAATGAATTTTCATGGATCTGTACTTTAAACAGTGCTTATTGGTTGCATGGTTGCATGAAAATGACCTGTAAATATGCTACAAACAATATCTAATAAAACAAATACAATAAATAGTACAGTAACAGTCAATCTTGTGTAATGAGCATATTGTAAAACATGGCATGGCCCTAAAAATGGAGTTGGGGAGGATAGTCTCAGAATTATTTTTTGTCATTTTTAAACTGAAAGGTTGCATTTTCTTGATGGTTTCACATATAGAAACTGCTGAATAATGTTAATTAATTCATTTGAAGGCAGATTTTGAATATATACAAAATCTGTGGCATTTTTATGGTAAAATCTGCTATTTTGACCCCTGAAAATCACAAATATCATTTTTGAGTAGATATTATTTTCAAGATAGCTTCAACTGGTTAAACATCACATGTTGTTGATGAAATCAATTTTAAATCACTTTATTTGAAGCAAAAGATTGGAACGGTTGTCGATATATGGTATTTTGATGATTCTGGAATTACGCGTAAAAACTGAAGGAATTTTGCCTTAGCCGAAGCTATTTTAAGCCCTCATATTTTGTCGAAAAGGATTTTTTTCTAAAAAAAGAATGGTTTAATTGTTCTCAGATTAAATGTATCAAAACATTTAGCCAGAAAAAATACCTTCTGTCAGGTCTGAATGTCTCTCTATAGGTTGCGTACAGCTAAATATAGCCTGGCTGAAGCCCCGCCTTATGTTGTGTACGATTCAGTACAGAAGTGAAAGTTCACAGAGTTCACAGAGGTCAGCAGATATAACTTTGAAATATTCAATATGCATTTTCAGGAAGGATAAACTATAGGTAAAATAATCCCCATCAGCTAGGATCATTAAATTAAATAAAAACATATTTTTTAATGTTTTTGAAAATTTAACATCCATTGAAATTACATGTCAATATTCAGTGCGGATTCAATAGTGTTTGTAAACACAGACATGTGCAGAGAGTTTGAGCAGAAAAAATTGTCTTTTTCACACTTTCAAAGGCTTTGTGATGGAAATATCTATGAAATAAGTTAATTTAAAGAAAATCTGGTGTATAATTCTTGAGATATTAGCTGACAGGTGCAACAGGAGGTCTATGGGAAAGTATTTAGTTTTCTGCAACCTATAGGCTAGATTCTGCATATGGTAAAAGTGAAAGTAGACATACTTTTTTTCTAACACAATGATTTGAAAGTGTGAGAAATGTTAAATTATGGTGTATTTTGACTTATCTTATAACTCTTTTCATGTTTTTTAAATATTTCCAAGTTTTATGATGCAAAATAGTTATTTTAAATTATTTTATTAAAGGTTGTGGACTCAAAATTAGCCATACCTGACACCTGGTATACAAAATTGGCCTGTAATGCACATGTTTGACACAGTTAAAGATATATCTAGTAAGTTTTATTCATTTCTGAGGGCTTTGCATACCTTGTTTGGCAAAAAGTCAGTAAGCGACAATCTACATCTTTCCGAAAAGATGTCGAAAAGCCGCTTATGTCTGTTTTGAAAAAGATTTTTAGGTAAACGCTGACTTTGAGTTCATCGCTTCTATACGGTTAGTGTCGATATGCAAATATTTTATGCGGTTTAATACATTTTACAAATTAAATTATTTAGTTAGCCAAAAATATGACCTTTTCTATGCTTTTTAAAAGTTTTTATTTACCCCACCCCCTTCATTTTAATGAATTTTCATGGATCTGTACTTTAAACAGTGCTTATTGGTTGCATGGTTGCATGAAAATGACCTGTAAATATGCTACAAACAATATCTAATAAAACAAATACAATAAATAGTACAGTAACAGTCAATCTTGTGTAATGAGCATATTGTAAAACATGGCATGGCCCTAAAAATGGAGTTGGGGAGGATAGTCTCAGAATTATTTTTTGTCATTTTTAAACTGAAAGGTTGCATTTTCTTGATGGTTTCACATATAGAAACTGCTGAATAATGTTAATTAATTCATTTGAAGGCAGATTTTGAATATATACAAAATCTGTGGCATTTTTATGGTAAAATCTGCTATTTTGACCCCTGAAAATCACAAATATCATTTTTGAGTAGATATTATTTTCAAGATAGCTTCAACTGGTTACACATCACATGTTGTTGATGAAATCAATTTTAAATCACTTTATTTGAAGCAAAAGATTGGAACGGTTGTCGATATATGGTATTTTGATGATTCTGGAATTACGCGTAAAAACTGAAGGAATTTTGCCTTAGCCGAAGCTATTTTAAGCCTTCATATTTTGTCGAAAAGGATTTTTTTCTAAAAAAGAATGGTTTAATTGTTCTCAGATTAAATGTATCAAAACATTTAGCCAGAAAAAATACCTTCTGTCAGGTCTGAATGTCTCTCTATAGGTTGCGTACAGCTAAATATAGCCTGGCTGAAGCCCCGCCTTATGTTGTGTACGATTCAGTACAGAAGTGAAAGTTCACAGAGTTCACAGAGGTCAGCAGATATAACTTTGAAATATTCAATATGCATTTTCAGGAAGGATAAACTATAGGTAAAATAATCCCCATCAGCTAGGATCATTAAATTAAATAAAAACATATTTTTTAATGTTTTTGAAAATTTAACATCCATTGAAATTACATGTCAATATTCAGTGCGGATTCAATAGTGTTTGTAAACACAGACATGTGCAGAGAGTTTGAGCAGAAACAATTGTCTTTTTCACATTTTCAAAGGCTTTGTGATGGAAATATCTATGAAATAAGGTAATTTAAAGAAAATCTGGTGTATAATTCTTGAGATATTAGCTGACAGGTGCAACAGGAGGTCTATGGGAAAGTATTTAGTTTTCTGCAACCTAAAAGAGTTCGTGTTTTACCTCTTTACATAATAGCAGTTGATGCCAACTTTTTAACGAACCAACAACAATGTTTTGTATAACGTGCATTATTTTTATAAGCTGTCACAAATAATAAGTTTATGACTCACATCTGGGTGAGTTTGTACTTAATAAAATAGTTTCAGTTAATAAACTTGCGTAGTGTTACAGGTTTAACTCAACCAATCAAAATCGTTCCAGGTTGTATTACACGTGTGTCATACAATAGAATATTAAATGGGCGTTCGACACTGATAACAATGGACGTTATGTGATAAAGTTGAATATTTATACTTTCAAAACGGTTCAATGTAAGAAGGGAAATAGTGTGATTATAGCAACAACTGGCAAGAACACGTGTCCAGTCAAAGCATTACAAACTTATTTAAGTGTAGGCTCCATTTATGATGATTCAGAAGAACATTTGTTTCGGAAAGTGTGTTATTGTTAATCAAACATTTGCTATGCCGTTTTGAGGAAAGGCACTCATATTTCTTACACTAGGGCAAGAGAAATTCTGATAGTATAGGCCTCTATTATTCACCTAGTCACTCGTTTAGACTAGGTGGCGCAACTTGCGCTGCTCATTTTGGCGTTCTAGACAGGTGGAAAACGGATAGAGCAAAAGACGACTATGTATAAGAAAGTGACACTATTCGCAGTCAAGTTTCCCAAATTTGGATATTTAATATTGTATTCGGAATTATTTGTATATAATCTGGTTTTGAAAAACACCTAAGTGGAGGTTAAACTGTCTCGTGAAGTAGGTCGCCTAATTCGGGTTTGATTTAAACCGATTTAATGCTGTACATGTTTTTGAATGTTTGCGTGTTTAGGGCAACGGGTTCTTAACAGAGTTGATCGGTTAAACATGCAGTTTTGAGAGCAATTTTTAAAGATTTAGCATTCGACAAATTTCAATATTGCTATATTATTCAGCTCTAGTCAAGCGAATTGATTATCATAGATCCCGCTCGTTTTATCTTGATGTATACGTAGTCAGTGTTACCACTCCTATTCAGTCGTAGTTGTCTTTCTTTTCACTTACGTAAGTTAGATGATAAATCATTTATGTTTGACTGAAAGAATTGAAAGAAAACATAAATGTATTTATTGTTGACCGAATGTGCAGGTGAAACCTGTTCGGTCAGTTGCCGCGTTATATTTGGTCAGTCAAGGCTGACCATGATTTGATTTATTTTTAGGACTGAACGGGCGTTGTTTCATCACTTGAGGTTGCGATGACTACAGTTAGCACCATGCTTTCCCCACCCACCCACCCCTATTTGGTTGTTTTACGATGTTAATCTTAGCTTTCTATTCCAGATAGAACATGTTTTTTAGTTGTTCAGTAAGTGTGGATGAAAACAAGACCATTATGTTGTTCGTGCTAGTGTCGTGGTTCTGGGCCCGTATTTATAAGCTTCTTATGATATTTCTCAACTTAAATATACCTTCAAGTGAGTTTATTGTCTAGAACTTCTACTTAAGAAACGTCTTAAGTTTAAACGTTATTCATGAAACATCTAATCTTAAATTTCACTTAAGTTGTGTTGAAATTCTATCAAAAGTTAGGACACCTCCTACACTATCTGAACTATTTAAGTATTGTTTTATGTAACCAAGTACAAGTAACCATAGATCGTGAAAAATCGATTGCGAAATTAACAATGTCTTTCTAGGCCTGTGGTAGCGCACTGGCGTGGTAATCGAAAGAACGTGGGTTCGAGTACCGTTGAAGGCACGTCTTTTTTAGTAGTTGCAATTTGAAATAATGGAATTGTACTATATGATCGTGTTTTTTACAATTTAAATAATTGCTATGCAAACGTCTTCAACAACGCCATAGTTTTATCAGTGTTTATAAACAATATCAAAAGTTCTAGTTTAACCAATCTGAGTCAAATTAGTTAAGCATGTTAAATTTGTTTTTGAAAAAAGGGTTAAACGAGGTACGTACTAAAGTACGAGATAGGCATCACGTAGTTTAGTAATACTTCATGCAATTGACTGGTATAATTTAATTAAACTTGGTACACTAATGTATCAAGCAGAAACTGTGTCCGGCTAGAGTATCAAATCCGTATCGAGGTGAGTAGGTCATGGTCATATTATGAGTGTGTTTTTTACAGTGTTTGTTGTTCTACAAGGTTCATGTTGTTGGCTTTGTGTGAGTGTTTCCATTAAATGGGGTTAGGCATATACTTACGTATCTTTATTTCAATATTAATTTTATTTAAATAACTTGCTATTTTTTTTTAAATCGTGAGTATTTCCCATCTTCAATTTAATACAAAAAACTATTTCAGATATTGGTTTGAGACTTTGGATATTAATTTTGATCATATGACATCAGAACTGAGCATATGTGTATGTCAATGCGATTATAAATCAAATCGACATCAAAACTTAAAGAAATTTGTCTGCCTGCCTGTACAGGGACACTTTTCTAGAATGGCGTTTGACATATACATAGTTCTAGAATGGCGTTTGACATAGACATAATTTTAGAATGACGCTAGACATAGACATGGTTCTAGAATGGCGTTTGACATAGACATAGTTCTAGAATGGCGTTTGACATAGACATAGTTCTAGAATGACGCTTGACATAGACATAGTTCTAGAATGGCGTTTGACATAAACATAGTTTTAGAATGACGCTTGACATATACATAGTTCTAGAATAGCGTTTGACATAGACATAATTTTAGAATGACGCTTGACATATACATAGTTCTAGAATAGCGTTTGACATAGACATAATTTTAGAATGACGCTTGACATATACATAGTTCTAGAATAGCATTTGACATAGACATAATTTTAGAATGACGCTTGACATATACATAGTTCTAGAATAGCGTTTGACATAGACATAGTTCTAGAATGACGCTTGACATATACATAGTTCTAGAATGGCGTTTGCCATATACATAGAAATTGGGTTGGTGGCTTTCAAATTATGTTAATGACATTAATGGCATTAACAGTAGACCACTGACATTATTGTAGCAAGATATGCAATTTTAATTGAACGTTTGTGCTTTTCACATGAAAGAGAGAAAAACAGGCAAATACGTTTTTTAAATGGGGACAAATAGTGAGGATAATTAAGTCCTAACATTGTCTCATATATCCTTACATGTCTCTCTGTTTTGTATCCTCACAACACATGTCTCAATCTTCAAATCTACGATAGTAGATGTAAGGACACACAGTTTGTCCTCACATGGTCATGTGTGTGGCTCACATTGCAGGATTTTGACTTATATTTGACCTCAAATATAGGAATGTGTCATATCTCTCTCTCTCCACGAAAAATCAAAATCGCAAGTTGACATCTAAAAAAAAGGCCAAGTTGAATAAACGCAATCTTCTATTTTAATTTTTAGGCGAAAGCCTTGAACAGTATTTAAAAATGTTTTCCATTTTCTTTTTTTAAACTATTATAATAATTATTATTACTGATTGCAAAACTACAAGTTATGTCAAACAAATTAACAGGACGCCACGAGCAAAAATAAAGATTGCCACGTGTCCCTTTAAACATAGAAATGTTAAAGCATTTAATGTATAGAGAAATAATAATTGTATAAGATTTCAGTAGCTTAAAATACATGTATAATATGTCCCTACACTACTTATATTGAACAATTGGACATCTTGGCTCCAGAGATAATACAAATCACCGATTAGCGGGATTAAACAAATAAATGGTGTTTTGCGTCACGTTGAATTGTGCACAAACAATGGTGAAATGGAAGTATAATATAATCATTTCTCAACATTCTTAATCTTGTCTTGTGGCTCGTCGAAATGTAAAACTTTGCACGAAACATGGTGAAATGGAATACTTTTATTTTAATATTCTTAAAACAATTTACTTTCCTGTGGGAACGCCAACCCGCCGCGGAGGTATATTTACTTAAAATCGTCACGCGCAAAAAACGTAAACAAACTGAATTTTGAGCAGGTTTCAGGATGGCGGTCAAAATGACACCAATGATGTAACATGTATTCAACTGACAATGTACCACGATGACACGCATAAACAACTAAATACATTCGTATTACATAGTGGATTTAAGTTTATGTTTAAAGGGACTGTAGGCGATCTGGGGGAGTGATTGGTGTCATGAAAACCCTTATAGTGTGCATCAATTTCATATGAAGAGTGTACAGCATATGCATTACATTAGGCCGCATGTTACAATTGTTTATAAAAAAAAGTTTAATCTGGAAATGATGACGACTCGGCTGGTTGTTGTTGCTAAATCATAAATATTAATTTTAAATTGAGTTTATATTGCTAACAGTTGTAAATCTAATTAAAATATAGTATATGTAGCACACAACACAACACCAATCATCATTTAGGAGACTTAAAGCATCATTATTATGAATTAATATTAATGATTTGCACCACAAAAATAGCCGAGTCGTTCAGTTTTCCAGACCACGCGTTAGTTTTCCAGACCACGCGTTGGCATTAACAATATTTAAATTGTATGGTGCATGGCGCCTAATTCAGTGCCTAATATTATGCACATTGAACATGAAACTGAAACAAATTATGACTGTTTTAATCGTATTTGTATTGAAACACAAATGATTCGAGATTGCATCCCTTTAAGAGAAAATACAACAAACACAGTCAGCTTAATGTAATCAAGTAACAAGTTGGTTGATATGTATTGCTTTAAAATATATGTACTATCCAAGATGGGAAACACAATAAACATGAACAAGAAGCAAGTCTAAGGATTCTTCACTCCAATATGTATACTGCATTGTTGTGGGGAATCCTAAGCTAAACAGCTGGTCCGGTTTCTAAATATAGATGGGGAATTCAAGATTAGCTTGAACACAAACTTAAGAAACGAAAATAAATTTAAAAAATAAGAAAATCCTAAGATATTTATTAGCTAAGATTTCAACTAAGATGCTTTATGAATACGAATTTGACTTAAGATAAGAATAAATCTTACCTAAGTGAAATGTGCCCATCTCAAGTTGAAGTTGAGACATATCTTAAACATATTTATGAATACGGGCCCTGGATCTTAAGAGAGTAGCTCACATATAATTTTCTTAATTAGTGATTGTTAAGTGCATGGACACATATAGTTACTTTTTTCCGGAACCATAGTGTTTGTTTGTGTGTGAGAATGATTACTAATAAATGTATAGTTACATAGTCAGCGCTACTAATCCTATTCAGTCGTTGTTGTCTTTATTTTCACTTACGTAAGTTAGACGAGAAATAATTTATATTTGTCTAAAATAATTGAAAGAAAACATAACTTCAAATAACCTTCACATTTTGGTTAGGCGGACCTAACTATGCACGCATTCGGTGTGGTAGGCGAAGATAACTGTGCAGGCATCCGTTGTACAATAAAAAATGGCTATATTCCACGGTCTGAACATACAATGTATGCTCGATGGGTTTGAACGCGTCTACACATTTCCGAGTTTCAGCGAAGACCACCAACACAGAGATCACCATCGACGACCAGCGACGTGGCGGCGTGACGAAGTAAACACAGCAAGAGACCATGGTGGGCCTTTCCGTACAATGGTGCATACTATGGCGTTCTCAGATCGAGGAAAATTATAGTTATAAAGATGGATAGCTAAGAACTGATTGATTTACATTTTTACTGTTTCTCATTACAACATGCATTACTTGTAATTCATATTTATAATCACATAACACATTTACACATATTTTTTATAAAATACAGTATTACACTTGTAGTTCATTGTGCAATGCATCTACTCATGATTTAATCACTGGTAATTTCAAACAGACATTTTAATCACACATTGTAATCACACATTTTAATCAACATTTCAATCACACCTTTTAATCAAAAATCGAAAGAAAAGAAATAATAATGTAGTATGTATTAAATACTTACAAATAACAAAGAATAACAAAGGTCTGTGTTTATTTTGTCACACCCCTGCCATATCCGTTTTACAATCATATTAAAATTCTATTCTAGAGTCACACTTTAAACTGAAAAAGTGATTTAATAATTCATATAAACGTTTTGTCTCAATGGTTTCCAAGTTATGACCGAGGGGCTATATCCCCAGATTTGGGGAAGGAAACCGGGGTCTATGCTGGTTGGGTGGTTATATCCATCTGTTCATGCCCAGTAAGTGTATATATGGTTATAGGGTGGAGTATCTCAATGGTTTACAAGTTATGACCCAGGGGCTATGTCCCCAGGGGTTGGAAATACGTCCGGGGTATATGCTGGTTGGGTGGTTGTATCCGTCTGTCCTTGCCCAGTAAGTGTATATATGGTTATAGGGTGGGAATTTCAATGGTTTCCAAGATATGACCGAGGGGCTTTGTTCCCAGGGTAGGGGAAGCAACACGGTGTCTATGTTGGTGGGATGGTAGTATATGTCTGTTCATGTCCAGTAAGTATATATATGGCTATAGGGTGTGGATCTCAACGGTTACTAAGTTATGACTCAGGGGGCTCACCCACACCTACATGTTTCACCTCTTGTGATCCCGTGCGGGTCCAATTATGACCCCCAGGGTCACCATTTGAGCAAACTTGGTAGAGGACTACTAGATGATGCTACATACAAAATATCTAAGCTGCAGTCGTTTTTGTTTCGGAGAATAAGATTTTAAAGTGTTTTTCCTATAAACTTCTATGTAAAAATTACATTTTTTACCTATTCAAGGCCCATCATGTCGTTAAAATAAATGGAAGAGTTATGGGGATTGTTGGATATGGTACGGAAATTGATGTTAAACATTAGTTTTAATGCAATAACTTGAGTAGTTTTGAAGTTATAAATCTATTGCTATATTCTAAAGGTCTAAAATTCATATTCTGTACACATGTTGTCCCATTTAATGTGATTTTTTACAAATACCACTTAGATTATACATTAGGTTATACAATTTATGCATTTTCTGTACCGGTTGACCTTTATGACATTAAACAGAGGTAAAATATAACAAAATATATCCACTATATAGCTTATAGTGAAAACCTGATTTTCCAGACCCTGTACAATTCTTACCTCATGTTCAGGCAATGATTAACCTATTTAACTATCATCCTGCACCTTTCTACAAATGAAAAACAGTCAGAAAAGTGGGGGTTAACTTACTCCTAAGAAAGATCTGGACATATCAACATGACTACCCTAAAATTCAAAAGGCCCCGCAGAATACAAATATACACTACCCCTACTTTCACTTTCACTTTTATCAAGTATCAAAACACATCAAATATGACCAAAATACTCAAATAATAGTATTCCTTACATGTCAACTTATTCATTTCAAACAAAAGAAGACAGACCTAGAATGAAATGAGTACTTACCAGAGGGTAAAACTTGGCACTATTGTTTTTAGGACTATATTCGACTACACCAAGGAGGAATATACGGCTATTTACTGGTTTTTAACCTGAAACTTGCCAAAGCACCATTTTGCACAGGCTGAATTGACAATTTTATGTTCAGGTGTATAATTATGTTAGTATGGATCGCCTATATAAAAAATGAAAATATCCGCAGATCTACACAATATCTTCGTTTGTTTAACCAGGTGTGACTATCATTATATTTACATTTTGATTCACCGATGTTTCCCGTAAGCATTTGGCATATATCGTTGAATCGGAATGCATTTGAAATGGATAGTTTGTAATCACATGACAATGTATCAAAGATGCAGTGATGAAAGAAGGGTGAAAATATCGGACAGGGAAAGCAGCATTCAAGGACGACAGTCAACCACAAAACACAAAAACAAACACACAAACAGACAAACGAAAAGGCAAAAGTAATAAAAAATGCAAACGACATCACAAACACAAAAGGGTTGACAATAGGGCTACCGCCTTGGAACGGTCAGTGGCAAAGTAGGCCACTGGGGGAAAGCCATTCAGTGAAGACAGAGAACATACACAATCCACAAGAGATTGTAGTACCAATTGTAATCTTAATTTAAATTAGAGTCCCATAAAACTTGCCGAAGCACCCTTTTTACTACTAAAATAAATGAATGAAAATATATCCTGGATTTTATTGTCCTCCTAAACTTGAATATTGCCCCGTTGATTTATGTTTAAAAACGGATACAATAGATATTCGACTTTAACATTAATTGTACCATAATAACCTAAATACACACTATGCATCGTGTAATACCCGAGGATATACACAGCATATGCTAGTTATAGTCGCTCGTGCATTATCTCCCCGTACACGTGCAAAACTCATGCTCTATTCTATACAAAAACAACAATCTTAAGTGTGGTGGCGGCAAATGTAAACAAATAATATTTACATTTGTATTCGGCTGTATTTCCGGACTTCGGCAGTACACAATTTCCTAATACATAGAAAACGCCGATATCAAAACAGTTAAATAAAAATATAATAAAAATATTGAAACCGTTAAATTCTTTTAAAAGTGAACCAATCCTAGTGTTAATGTGGATTTTACTTGTTTTATAACATGTTTAGATGCTTTATATTGATATTTATATATGCAGCCATGTCGTCTGAAGAAGGAGGTTATTGACACAACGGGACCAATGGCCAGCCGTCGGCAAAGGTATCCGCTACACGTGGCACTCGATCCCTAGGCCGTATCTGGGCGAAGGCTACCCGAGTTCGGGCCTCGAACGTTGTACCTCACCTCTCTCTATAGCCTTATAGTTATGTACATGGAAATAGCTTCGACCGACACTCTGCAAACGGCAGCTGGTCCAACCCACATATTTTGTGAACCAACGGGACCGGTAGCCAGCCGTCGTCAATGGTCCCTGCTACACGTGGCACTCGGTCATTAGGCCGTATCAGGGGAGGGCTACCCGAGATCGGACCCCGAACGTGGTACCTCACCTCTCTCTATAGCCTTATAGTTATGTACAGGGAAATGGCGTTGACTGACCCTCTGCCGACAACCGCTATCCCTCCGTATCATTAACAAATATCATTGGGTTTAATAAAAGCATTTGATTTTACATCAATGTAACAGATCAAGTATGACATTAATATATAGTCTATTATCCTCGCTGCGAATAGGTTTTCAACGAAAGGATGTATATTTACCCGTTGACAGTACTTCCGAACCCTCCAAAAGAATATATAAAAAGTCTAAACGACACCATGCTCATTTTGTTATGGGATAACAAACCTGATAAAATTAAAAGAGAAGTAATTACTCGAGGGTATGAAGATGGAGGACTGAAAATGATCGATTTAAATAATTTTTTGATATCTCTAAAAGTTGGCTGGATAAATCGAATATTTGACTCTGAAAATAACGGCAAATGGAAGATTTTTTATGCCGATACAATTTCAAATTATGGTATTAAATTGTTATTTGAATGTAACTTAAATAAATCAGATATGAAAGTGTTAATTCCAAACAAGGTTTTTATTGCAAGACGTTGTAATTGCATGGCAACACATTCACTCTCAAAATCAAGCAAACGTAATAGGTAAAGAAATCATTTGGAATAACTCAAACATAAAAGTAGGAAATAAAACAATTTTAAAAAAGTCCTGTTTTGATAGAGGAATACAATTTATAGAACAATTATATGATTTTAGAAAAAAAAGAGTTTTACACTTTTAAAGATCTAATCCCTAAACAAGATTTCTTATTTTATATGTCTATACTATCAAGTATACCAAAAGATTGGAAATCAAAATTAAAGTTAGAAAATATAAATATAAAAAGAGATGAGACACTCCTAAACAAAGTGTTAAAGGCTAAACGGGCCAATACATTTTTATATGAATATCAAATGAATATTGACAGAAAAATAGAAATTAAATCAGAGAAAAAATGGGAAGCTTTTACAAATACTACATTAACCTGGAAAAATATATATATGCTGCCAATGAAAGCAGTTATAGATACGAAACTCCGAGAATTTCAATATAAATATTGAATGCGCATAGTACCGACAAATTCATTTTTATTTAAATGCATTATTGTTCAGTCCAATCTCTGCGACTTTTGCAGTATGCATATTGAATCTGTAAATCATTTGTTCTGGGAATGTAATATTGCTCAAACGTTTTGGTCGGAGTTAAAAACATACATTTCCGGCTTAAACTTATCCATACATTTGAACTTTGACACTATATATTTTGGCATAACAGATTTTTCTATCAATAACACTATAAAAAACTTCTTGATTATTAGTGGAAAGTATTTTATTTTTAGAAATAAATGCACAAACACCATTCCTAAATGTATTTGTTTCAAGACTTATCTATACAGACAAATCGAAATTGAAAAATGTATAGCACTTGCGAACGATAAATAAGAGACCCATGAGACAAAATGGCGAACATTTATTAATTGATCGATCAAGTATAATTATTAGACAACAAATTAGACAAACCGAAACTCTACTTCTTTCATCGTACATTTTCCCTTCTTCTATCTGTATTATTTGTCTGTCTTACTTCAATTCCTTTCTTCTATAAACTATTTTCTTCATCTACTCTCTACATAACTAAACTGTTTCACTGGAAATCTTTGTTGGTTAAGTCTATGAACATATCATGAATAAAATACTGTTTGATAGAATATATGCATCTTGATAATATCGTTATGCATTATTGTATGATATGACTTACAAATGTTTTCTTGTGAAGTAAAATATTAAATTATAAAAAAAAAGTTATGAGCGAATCATCTCTAAGGACGGCAAACGTACAAATGAAACGTATCTATCCAGGGACGTAGCTCTCTATACGCAAAGTACGCAGCTGCGTACAAACTGTCCTCAAAAAGTGAAAAACTTAAAATGCAATAAAACCTAAAAATTCGTTCAGTTAATACCAATCGAGATTTAACGTTGATTTACTGATAAGACGTTTTTTTCATCTAAACCAGAAAGAGTTAGTTAAACATAAAGTTAACGTATTTTCAGAAGAAAAACGTTCGATATTGATGGTGAAATACCATGGAATACACCACAGATAATTTGGAAAAAGAAATTGGTGTGTGTGGGTGGTGGGGTGTGTGGGGGGGGGTGGGGGGGGGGACACATTCTAAACACGCTAGCTACGCCATGATATTTGTTAATACGGAGGGATAGCGGTTTTCGGCAGAGGGTCTGTCACCGCTATTTCCCTGTACATAACTATACGGCTATAAAGAGAGATAATGTACAATGTTCGAGACCCGAACTCGGGTAGTCCTCCCCCTGATACGGCCTAGGGACCGAGTGCCACGTTTAGCGGGGAGCTTTGCCGACGCTTATTCACCGGTCCGCTGTGTCAGTTACCTTCTTCTTTAGACGACATGACTGTGTGTAGTCAATCGAGGCGGCTTTTTCAAACTACACCAGAGAGCGCATGTCTAACAGGAAGGCGATGGAGCGATGGTACGATGGCGATGGAGCGGCGATGACGCGATGGAAATATGGCGATGGATTTTGTTTTAACGCGATATGAAGAAAATGAAAAAATGTCAAGTCAAGTTCAATGAAAACGATCAACGATCAATCAAGAAACATTTCAAAATATTTTTTTTGCATTTGTTGATTATATCGTATTTTGTCGACACAAATATATCGCAATGTTGACATATGTCATAACAACTCGTGTTACACTAAATTGAGATGTTCAATATAACACAACACAACGAGGCAGGTATACGCTCCCGTAGTTTGCATTTGTTGAATTATATCGTATTTTGTCTACAAAAAATATATCTCAATTTTGACATATATCATAACAACTCGTGTTAATCTAAATTGAGAAGTTCAATATAACACAACACAACGAGGCACATATACGCTTCCTACGGAAGCGCATTCGTGCCTCGTCTTGTTGGGTTATATTGAATTTCTCAATTTAAAATAACTCGAGTTGTTATGATATATATCTATAAATCGATATAATTATGCCGACAAAACACGATGTAATTCAATAAATGCAAAACAAATACGTTGAAATGGTTCTTTATTTTACAATAAATAAATTTTAGTGAACTTGACTCTTTTTTCTTTTCTTTATATCGCGTTGAGACAAAATGAATAAAAATATATCAGTATAAAGGTACTCGACGTATTGAGTATTATCTGATATACACGAGATATTTATCTGATATACACGATATGTTTATTTAAAGCTACGTACAGTTTGTCGATTATGTTATATAAAGATGTCAAATTAAAATCTAAAACAAGTTAAAACAAATCGAGTTAACGTAATGTTTTAATTAAACTTTACAACGGAATGGTTTCGTTTACAATAGCCTCGGTCATACTTTCTTCTTTACTCTATGCTACTCGGATTTGTCTAGGTCACCCAGCCTGCTTCTGATTTCTTAGTAGATTATGATCTTCAGAATCAAGACCTGGGAAAAAACAACAAGTAATGGGGCAATGTCGGCTTGACTTTGAGAAATTTAAAAAATATTCATTACATGTGCATTTCTTAAGTTTAACTTGTGAGAAACAGCAAGTGACGTCAAGCAATGTAGCAAAATGAGATATAGGGTCCTATAGAAACCACAGCGTCCAAACACAATGGCATCGTAGGTCCGTACTGTACTACAAACAAGGAGCGGTATTTAATTAATTATACAATGAAAAAGACTAAATATAACAGAAAGGGTGGTGAAGACAGGGTTACCGACATGGAACAGTCAGTAGTCAATAAGGCCTACACGTTAGCTTGAATCGATTGTATGTGTACATAATCATCGCTATTATCCTGTCATCAGCGCCCAAAACTAGACAACACAGTGTATACACAACTACATCCCATCAAAAGGAATTCTCTAGCAATAAAGTCCATATCCAGAGAAACTAACAAAAGAAACATTAAGATGTTGTTGTAAAGCTATATGAAATGCAGAATAAGAAACATTACAGGAGTTATCCAGAATTGTACTGAACAACCACAGCAAGAAAACCAATCTAGGGTACGACCACAAAACTCGACTGACGACAGCTCATGCAACTGCCTCCCTTGGCCGGGGTTTCAGTAAGTGCAATCATAGAATTCCAGGAAGTTGTCCAGTCATCGCACAAGGGAAAAGTGAAGCGTAGTGACTGACTGTGGAGGGGTCAATCACTAAACATGCAGTGCGTTGTAATACTAAAGGGTCGTATTCTTTTCTGACGAACATCCTGATTAATTTTGTAAAGTAATCAGGAAACTCGCCAGATCCCTTTATCTTTCGACGCTTATAGACAACATCTCCATAAAATAAGGGTTGTGATAGTCCTAGTCGTAGAAGTGTTTTAAGGTTGGTGTTGTACTTCTCCAGTAGATTTTTGAGAACATTTTGAGAAATATCTACGTAGTTTGTGACTATTATCGGTAACCAGACTATTATTGTCACATTAAGGTAAACGTTTATACCACGTGTGGTATTTTCCAGAAGAGAGTCAAATATGATATACCAAACAAGTAACCAGCATTTGATTGATCTGTATTCGTTGCTGTTCCTTTGCACTCCCAACAGTAAATAAGTTATGCATGAGATTTTATACTTACGTACTAGTCTACATGGTTTTATCAACATACATTGGTATATTATCGACACTTTTTTTTATTTTTAAAAAAATATGACACAAACTATATCATCGACTATATCTGAAAACATTAGCTCCACATATAGAACCCACACAACAAGTACAACTTCACAGAACAGTTCTGCGCTTGTTGTTCTTCTGTAATAAGAGACTACAATTAGAGTGTCACTTCACTTAATAACATGTAACCAAGTTGTTTTCTAACGGATTGTTTCGTCCGTCCTTTTCTGTGATATTCTTGACATCATTTCTTAATTCTTTTCTTCAAACCAGATGAACTGAATTGAATTGGATTTTATAGTCGCACCAACAGCTAAGGTCATATGGCGACTTTTCATCTTCCATTTGTGGAGGAAAACCCCAGGTGCCCCTCCGGACAATTGAACTGCACGGGCGGCCACCTGGGTAGAACCACCGACGTTCCGCAATCCAGTTGGATGGTTCCAAGTCAAACCGGATGAACAGATCAACATTCTCTACCATCAATTTCACGTATTCTGCAATGACCTCCTCCTCGGCTCTGGTAAGAACTACTTTTGTCCAGACATTTCCAGAACGACACGATCAGCCAGTTTATCAATTTAAGTCGTCCGAGGTACACCAGATAAAGCCATAGCTTCGAAAGATCGTCTCATACTAATTCAATTGCCTTTCGCATTTTAGAACGTCTGTACTGTTGATGTTTAAGTTTTAACATTTTGCGGTATTATTTGGAATAATAATACAATGTATCAGTTTGGTGACCATATGCCAATTAGTAGGATTACACGGACAACATTGTCAAAATAATATCTTAAACTGTTTTGGAATCTCGAAAGCCACTGAAAACAAGGGAAAACAAGTCGAGAAAAGAAAAGTAGTGTCAAAAACAATATATGAACCAGTGAAAGAATGCGTAAAACCAGTGCAAAAAGTACCAGACTACATAGTTTTAGCACCATATTCCGTCAGCGGAAAGTTTAATTTGGAAACACAAGCTGTGGCTAAAATAAACTAATATATGTAATATATACATGTTTCTTTAAGTTATATAATTCTATGAGTTTTTAATTCACAAAATATATAAATCTTTCCAATACAGTTATGTTAAATTACACCCACCCATTTCCTGCCTTATAAGCAATACACCACTTTTGTTAAAATTAAAAAAATGAGATATAGGGTCCTATAGACCCACAGCGTCCAAACGCAATGGCATCGTAGGTCCTAATTATATGAACGTTTCTGCAAAGTCTACATTACCGCTCTATATAGGTGGATAATTTAAACGTATTGCACCTTTAAAAGTTGTACATGTTGCAGTTATCAGACTGTGCATTGTATGTAATCAGTCGTGCCTCTAATATCCCAGTCGTTGACAAACAATGCTAAAATAAATGTTGTTTTGACTGAATCATCATGTTCATACATTATTTAAGATTCCACTCGTTTGACAGTAGATAACATATCAGATATACTATGGGTAAGATGTTAAAGAGAAGTTTGCTAATTGAGCGTGAAAACCCTCTGAGGTTAATGCAACAGTATGGCAAACAATGTCGACTTCCTTATTCGAATATTGAATTACTAACCTGCGCATTCTGATGTGATAGCATGGCTTTGTCATTTCAAGTTAAAGGATAGTTTCACCAGTGGAATGTTTTAAACTAACAATACAGTTTTGATTTTAATCTTTATTGAATTTACCTGTTCATATTTAAAATAGTAAGATGTCATTATCCGTGTCTGTATCATAGTATTTATTTTCCTCGTAGTATTTATTTTCCTTTGAAGAGATCTAATCGTTCACCCACAATTCCATGACTCTTGGTTTAGTTTCTGTATTTGCAAAAGAAAACTGTTTCTTCATTTGCATTGACATGTTACTTGTAAAATCGTCTTTGCCGTGCATTTGCGCTAGATTGAACTGTGTAGTACAGTGATGTGTACCCTTCAAAACAGCAATTGATATTTTCCAAACTTAGTCTAGTATATGTTTAGTTAAAATATGTCCTGATTTGTTTGTCCTACAAGGCCATATCTATATATGCATAAAAAAAGACATCACCAGCAACCATACCATTATGTATGTCCTCTTGCGTCGTGTACATGTTTTTCAATGAATTTCTTCTTTCTGAAAGAGCTGCCGTTATATTTTTCTCCAGACTCATTAAAACTATTAAAGGCTAGACGTTAAAGCCATGGTTATAATGGTAGTATGTAACTACCAAAGAGCCATCACTCCTTAGTTTAGAATGATAGGTAGGACCATGTTACGACCTCCATGCGCACTTTTCCGGCTATGGTTTTGAAAACAGCACGCAATGGCTTCATGAACAAGCGCCATATTTCAATAGAATAAAAATCACCAAAGAGAAGCTTATCTCATCGACCAAGACATATTTTTGTAAGACTGTTCATGTGTCAGCCGACGTAGTTTTTGCTTGACGTTTTTAAATATCCGCCCTGTGTTGTTCCGTATTTGGAAATATAAACCCGGCCACAACTGACACACAGACACACAATTTTAGTATTTACATCACCGCTCTCGTGTAATCTCGTTCCGGTTTTGGAAACATAAACCCGGCCACAACTGACACACACACACATTTTTAGTATTTACATCACCGCTCTCGTGTAATCTCGTTCCATATTTGGAAACATAAGCCCGGCCACAACTGACACACACACACACACACACACACACACACATACACACACACACATTTTTAGTATTTACATCACCGCTCTCGTGTAATCTCGTTCCGTAACCCTCCCAATACATGAATACAAGTGCAACACAAATTACGACACCTGTTCACAGTCTCTAAGCAACTTCATTTAAACAGAGATCCTTAAAGGCACGTAATGCAACCCTCCCTTTATCTGTCGTGGTCGGCGAAAATCTGCACACCTTTCGAAGTGATACCCAATGATAACGTTTGCGATACAATAGTGCATGACATTCAAATTTGTGACATTCAAAAACGGTATTCTATCATCTCAATCATCAAATAAAATCACTGATGCGCAGATAACGAAATGGAGATGCATTTTTCCTGAGGGATAGTTTAGGGATCTATTAGGTTTTATTTTCCGACATATAGAAATGGAATTCTGAAAGTCAGTTATTCACAACCATACCTTAAAACTTCAGACCATATACATAAACCGCACACATCTTTGCAAGCTTGTCTTTCTTTGTACTTTCATGTTTATCAGTACATGATGACTTCGGGTATATGGACGTGTTGAAAAACTGCAATAGGTGATCATTGACAACGAAGATTCCGACAGAGTATTAGTTACCGCAGGAGTTCCACAAGGCCCAGTTATAGGTCCGATCTTATTCCTAATATATATTGATTTAATGACCTATCAGATAAGACACATCAAATGTAAGACTGTACAGATGATACCGCAGTGTACATGGCTGTCTTTAGTTTCCAAGATACCCAATTTCTGCAGTGAAACCTTAAAAAACCTCTCCATATCTGTATAAAGAATGGGATATAGAGTTTTAATCCAGGTATGTGCACAGCCATCCATGTAACAAGTCCCATCGCCTAGCACATTGCATGGTCACACACTGGAAACAATTAGAAGTTCTAAATACATGGGTGTCATCATACGTATTGATCTTACCCGGAACGATCATGTCAAACATGTCAATACTTCTAACAACATATAACTCTGCAGGCTTGTTAAAAGCGCAAAAAACAACCATAACATCAACTGCGTACAAAGCACTAGTCCGGGCGTTCTTCCCCAGTCTAGTCATACTCGACACAGTATAGACAAACTAGGGATGAATTTGACGAAGACCTGACGGGTGGTTGCAAAATGATTTCTCATATGAATCTAGTGTCACGATATGCTTGACATTCTGAACTGACAATATTTTAGGAAGACTTTCTAAAGTCAATGACTAGTTGCAATCCAAATGCCTACATGCATCTAGCCTCCTATGAGGCTATCTAGGCTGTCAAATCCACTAGCCTTTCGTCAAATCATCACTGTTTGTCTATATTGTGTTGATCATGAGGACTCCAGATGCAGTTGATATATGGTTGTGTTTTTACTTCATATATTGCGCTTAAAGAAGCCCAGAGTTCTGTTGCTTAAAGTACAGGCCTTTTTATATGATCGTTCCATGTAAGATGACTGCTTATGTTGCCACCCAGGTACTTGACACTGCTTATTGTTTCTAATGTGTGACCATGCAATGTGTAAGTTGATGAGATTAGAGTTTTAGATCGAGTTAAATGGATGGCTGTACACTTACATGGATTAAACGCCATGTCCCATTGTTTTTCAGATATAAAGTGTTTGTCAAGGTGACGCTACAGAAATTGAGCATCTTGGAAACTACAGACAGCCAGGTACACTGTGGTATCATCTGCAGTGTTACGTTTGACGTGATGTTATCCGATAGGTCTTCTTATATTTGAGGATAAGATCTGACCTAGAGCTAAGCCTTGTGGTACTCCCGCGGTAACTGGTACCCTTCAGTAACTGTATCTGAATCACTGACTTTTTCGTATCCTACGCATCAATGATATTCTTGGATGATTGATATGCGAGAAGGCCGTTTTGGAATGTCACAGTTTTGAATGTCATGCGATATTATCATTGAGTAGCACTCACGGCACAGACAGCTGTACCAGAGTGCGTTTATTTACAACATAACGTTGATTTGTATTTGCCTGGAAAACGGGCGAATACAGTCGGCCAATCTCTAGGGGGCGCTTAATCGGCCTTATCTGCACAGATCGATATCATATACGACATATACATCATACGGTTTTGGCTGTCCGAGACTAACGTCTCCGTGGCCGAGGTATTAACGACGTTGCGTTGTAAACCTTCTCTCCTCTCACCGCTGAAGGTTCGAATCCCACTGGAAGCTCGAATTGTAAGTGAGGAAGTGTTGATTCTTAAGGATGTCTTTGAGGTATACAGTACTAGTTCTAGTTATCTGCCTCCACCACAAACAAATCGACCTTCATATATATAACATTACATGTGTTGACAATGACGTAACACACCATACAAACAAACAAACAAACAAACAAACAAACTGTCGGAGACTAGAATACACGTAACATATTGTAGTAAAGAAGCAGGCCAGACGACCGATGCTGATCATTCCGGTGCAAATTTGATTTAATTAAAACATGACGTTAACTCGAAATGTTTTACCATTTTTTAGGGTTTAAATCGACATATTTATATCACATAATCGACAAACTGTACATAGCTTGAAATAAATATCTCGTGTATATCATGTATATCCGATAAATATCTCGTCTAATACAGATACTACTCATTAGGTCGAGTACCTTTATATTGATATATTTTTATTTGTTTTGTTTCAACGCGATATAAAGAAGAGAAAAAAATGTCAAGTTCACTAAAAACGATTTATTGTAAATTAAAGAACCATTGCAACGTATTTGTTTTGCATTTATTGAATTACATAGTGTTTTTGCGACATAAATATATCGATTTATAGATATATATTTTAACAACTCGAGTTATTTTAAATTGAGAAATTCAATATTACCCGACAAGACGGGGCACGAATACGCTTCCGTAGCTTCCGTAGTATACGCTTCCGTAGTTTGCATTTGTTGAATTATATCGTATTTTGTCGACAAAAATATATCGCAATGCTCACATATCATAACAACTCTTGTTACTCTAAATTGAGAAGTTCAATATAACACAGCACAACGAGGCACGTATACGCTTCCATAGTTTGCATTTGTTGAATTATATCGTATTTTGTCGGCAAAAATATATCGCAATGTTGGCATATATCATAACAACTCGTGTTACTCTAAATTGAAAAGTTCAATATAACACAGCACAAGGAGGCACGTATACGCTTCCATAGTTTGCATTTGTTGAATCATATCGTGTTTTGTCGACAAAAATATATCGCAATTTTGGCATATATCATAACAACTCGTGTTACTCTAAACTGAGAAGTTCAATATAACACAACACAAGGAGGCACGTATATGCTTCCGTAGGGTTAGGTAAATTATACATATTTCATATTTATATAGTTCAACTCGTGTTAATCTAAATTGTGAAGTTCAATATAACACCACACAACGAGACACGTATACGCTTCCGTAGAGGTAGGTAAATTATACATGTTTCAGATTTTATATAGTTCGCATATTTTTTTACAAACATGAACCCGTCATATACACGTATATATAATTATGTATTATCAAAAATATCAGGATGTTCAAATAATCACGAGCTAAACGTCACTTTTTCAGCACTAACATTACCATAAAGAATAACTTAAAGTCCCTATAGCTCCAAATTATCACCATTAATCATGAAAATAGATATACCGTTGACTCTTTATACCCGAATTTAATTCATAATATTAAGCTTAAATGCCATTGAAACAAACACAATAAAATCATATTGCTATTTGGTTAGAAAAATATGCATACATGTGCTCAGTAAATTAACAGTTACAGACTCATAATTCACTTGCATTGAAATATGCATATTTTCTAACCAAATAAAGCATATTGCGGTTGTTTCAATGGCATACAAGCATTATTCTATAAGTTATGATTCAGGTATAAAGATGATAATTTGGAGCTGGTGTGGCGATTTTTAGCGATTTTTAGCGCTTGATTATCCCAACATCTTGATAATATGACATAATTATTTGATTATTGCGACATAACAGAAGTGAAGTCTTCATAACCGGCTAAGTTACAGGCTGGCAGAAATATGCAGCCATGAAAACTTTATCGATATAATAAATTTTACCCGTTAAGTTTCAATGCATTTTATTTTAATGATATCATGTTTGAACATCCTGCATCTTTGTTAAAAATAAACAACCATGTTGAATGTACTTTTACCTATTGAAAGTAATTTATTTTCGTAAACATTGTTACCGTGACATAATTTTAAAATCTAATTATAGAAACTAGGTAGTAAACATCAGTGTCCTGTAATGGGATTATTATTTGAACGGGAATGTGGAAACTTACATGTTAAATAATGGAGGACTAGGGTATTGAAACCTTTTTTTTGAAAGTAAAACACGCATTTAGAACCATCCTTAACCCAAATGAAATATTAAATGTGCTCGAAATCAAACAAATATACAGATCGCAAATTCCCACGAAAAATAACCTCGGTTAAAATGTGTCAGCATATACAAAACAGCATCGTAAAAGGGAAAAAGCTTCGACACAACTACAAGCACATAGATAAACTCACCGAATCATTGAGTTGTGTTTTCAGATCAATTTTAGTCACATTTACATGGAATTAGAGATATAATTCGAAGAACCCACAGCACGTTTATACCATGCTTACATCCACAGACTGTTTTGATGTTCAACTCCTGAGTCCATGCTCAACTCATGTATCCATGCTCAACTTATGAGTCCATGTTCAATTCATGAATCCATGCTCAACTCATGAGTTTGTGTTCATATTCATTTGTCCATGCTCAGCTCATGTGTCCATGCTCAACTTACGAGTTCATGATCAATTCACGAGTCCATGCTCAACTCATGAGTCCAAGATCATATTCAATAGTGCAGGCTCAACTCATGAGTTCATGGTCAACTCATGTGTCCATGTTCAACTCATGTGTCCATGCTCAACTCAACAGTCAATGCTCCATCCACGTGTCCATTCTCAACTCAAAATCAAATTGTTGTAAATAATATATTAGCAATTTCTGCTATAATTTTGCATACACTCATTCAAATTTGAGGGTATCAAGTTGCGTAGCTCAAACGGTTGTGAAATATGAATCCTGAAACTTGATTTCGAGTACGAATTTGAGTTGATCATGAGCAAGGGGTTTAATTTGAGATTAACAAGCTACTAAATGTAAACCTCATGTGTTTACAACCACTGGGTTCACAGTCCAGATTTACAAAGTCGAATCACTAACAATATACACCTAGCAAGAACCAATGGTCTAAACTCTTGTTCAGTGGACATCTTATTTATTTATGCTGCTTTAAAGTCGCAGTGACCTCGGTTTAAAGTCACGATGACCTCGATATAAAGTCGCGGTGACCTCGGTTTAACAGTCGCGGTGACCTCGGTTTAAAGTCGCGATGTCCACAGTTTGAAGTCGCGGCGACCTCGGTTTAAAGTCGCGGTGACTTCGGTTGAAAGTCGCAGTGACCTCGATATAAAGTCGCGGTGACCTCGGTTTAAAGTCGCGGTGACTCTGGTTTAAAGTCGCGGTGACTTTGGTTTAATGTCGTGGTGACCTCGATTTAAAAGTCGCAGTGACCTCGGTTTAATGTCGCGGTGACTTCGGTTTAAAGTCGCAGTGACCTTGGTTTAAAGTCGCGGTGCCTCGGATTAAAGTCGCGATGACCTCGGTTTAAAGTCGCGCTGACCTCGGTTTAAAGTCACGGTGACCTCGGTTTAAAGTCGCGCTGACCTCGGTTTAAAAGTCACGGTGATCTCGGTTTAAAGTCGCGATGACTTCGGTTTAAAGTCGCGATAACCTCGGTTTAAAGTCGCAGTGTCTTCGGTTTAAAGTTGCGGTTTAAAGACTCGTCCGAAAGACTGGAGCGAGTGATCGAACACACGACCCCTGGATTGCGAGTCCACCGCGTTACCGCTAGACCACTCATCCGTTCTCAATTCGATGATAAGCTTTGCCGAACAATTATGAATGGGACAACGACCATGAACAATGATAACCTGCAGCGTCCTCGAGTCGTTCTACATTATAAGAGTTATATTACTCCCGCATTTCATCTTTGATGAGAGTTTAACGTGGTTTCTATAGGACCCTATATCTCATTTTTGTTGAGAAATTGCTGATTTTCATTAGATTTGGGCGCCATACTACATGCATATGTACTATATTTCAGCAGTCAGTACTATTGTAGAGTAAGACGGACCTGGATTTTAGGTCGCTTTCAGTGTCTAGGCCTTTAAGTTTATTATAAAAAGTGTCATTTAAGTTGATAATGGTCACCATAATCGTGTTTCTGAATCAACAGTTACTTAAAATTACCCAGTTTAATATATTTTGATTTCGATAATATCTGATTTTTCACTAGATTGCCGACAGTCTCCTTAACCCATAGCCTGCTGAGTATGAATACAGCGATTTATGCGACCAGTGTAAATCAGATCAGCCTGCTAATAACTCACAGACTGATCAGGGTTTACAATGTTCGCTTCTCACCAGTAATTTCTCCAAAAGCATACCTTTGTAACGTTAAGGAAGACAGTCTATTATACAATTATAGCGAGATAAGAGTTAAACATCATAACATGTTATTGCCACTAGCAAATAGGAGTTAAACATCATAACATGTTATTGCCACTAGCAAATCCGGGTTCAATTGGTGAAACAAAATTCCCCTAAACTTTCTAAATTCTATTGAATATTTTGTTGACTTGAACAGTTTACGTAGAACTGCACTTTTTTATACTTTTATATCGCATTATCCACAAGCTTTACAATAAATATCTCGTGTAAATCAGATATTACTCATTATGTAGAGTACATTTATATTGATATATTGTTATTGTTCTGTTTTAACGCGATCTCAAGAAAAGGAAAAATTGTCAAGTTCACTGAAAACGATCAATTGTAAAATAAGCATTTCAAAATATATTTTTTGCATTTGTTGAATTATATCGTGTTTTGTTGACAAAAATATCCTGGACCGATACATTAATATTTTAGTGAAATACCAAAAGCATTTTACAAAGTATTCGGGGAAGAGCGAATGTATTGAATTCATTGTTTCTGGTGGGTGTCGTGGTTGTGCAACGTGTTTGTGTGTGTGTCACTGTTTTCCTTCTTTGTTTCAATATGTTTTAATCTAGTCACATTTGAATAAAAAATGTCTCACTAATAAAACATTAAACAATTATTTCACACTTGTCAATGAATAACTGTCCACACTTGTTTCTTTATATTTTCCTACATCTATTAAATATTTGGTAACGCATGGCAACGAAAAGTAGTACGTCATCTTTCGGCAACGTCAACAAAAAAAATAAATATCCGCCATTATGGATATTTTAAAACACATAATTTGGAAGATTGTGACAACTTTTGATGATGAAATTTCATTTCCGCTTTAAGAATCGTGATTTTCGGCTGTACCGACTTTTTTAAGAAGCTTTTACTGCATGATAAATGCAGACCCGCCTTGTAAAATGTCGAAGCGAGGGGCGATAGCTCTAAATTTTTAGAATACGTTTTAAATGACAACAATCGTGTGTTTTTTTGTTAAATAAAATACGAGGAGATACTTGAATTGTTGTTTTAGCTAGCATACTACATGAATTTTGCTGCATGTCACGAAAAGCATGTTATTTCTTTATCAAAGGTACACGAAAATACGAGTTGTTTGACTCAAATGTAATTTTGACTTGACCGTCATCGCAAGAACTGCAGGCGCGTATTCGATGGAGCGGGTAGTATTGGGCACCCTCTCATATGGGGAAAGTATACGTAACAATCGCTACTGTTCAAGATGGGATTAAGGGTAGAGAGAAGGAGGAGGGGGGCATCTGAGCTGAGATTCAAAAGGATACGCCCCATCCCCTTTCCATCCCCTACGCCAACTAAAATCATGAAAGTCTGTTTTGAAAGCTCTTGCAAGCATACATTTATAAACATATTCAGATAATATATTTGTTGCTGTGTTTTTGACTTGACTGTCCAGTGTCTAATTGTCATCCGCAACTTGGCGCAGTCAGTAGCGCAGCAGATTTGTAACCGGATGTGGTGCCACTGAGTTTTGTCGTTGTGTTCTTGGGCAAGACACTTTCCCTTAGCCTCGTCCGACGGATGGGAAGTAAACCGGGCGGTCCCGTATATAGGTCTATCATCCGAGAATGTTAAAGAACCATAGGAATCTATTCGATAATAAGATTAGGGCACGGTTCCCGGATTCCTATGTATCCTTCCCCTCTGTCTAGGGTGGCTCTAAATAACCTGTACTGTGTTGATGAGCCGTTAAACAACATTTAATTATATTCAACCGCAACTGCACCCAGCACTGTCATATGTAATGTAGCTGTCCCATGTTAGTATCATGAATCAACCGTGGAATATTTCACCCACACTTAAAAGGGTTTGAGGGGATCTTACTTGTATTAGTTTAAATATAGACCATATTGAAACCTAAGATGATTTTTGTATCAGACAAACACTGTCGTCTACTTATTACTGATAGCATCGAAGGAAAGTAAAGAAGGCCATTTTTTTACTTTATATGTTTAAAGTTGAATGGTGTTTTATGTCATTATAGCACATTTTAGGCCATATTTCCTGGGTAGAACCAGTATTGTGTACTTTCTGCAATCCGTAAGAATCGACACTTTCTCATCTACAAGTTGAGCTCCCAGTGGGAACTGAACCCGCAGCGGTGAGAGGTGAAAATGAGAATGTATACAAATATAAAAAGGGCAACCGAACATCTCCATAACTCAATATGTCCACGGGACACGAATGGCCGCACTGAAAACAATCCGTGGAAAATTGTACAATGCAAGAATATATATTTATAAATAAAGTTTATTTTGATGCAAAATCGATATGCTCCTCTTGACATCATAGATAAACATCATGTATAGTTTCGAAACAATTGGTTAAAAACTGTGGAAGGATATAGACGCACAGATGACTAACACCATATGCCGCCTCACCATTCTATGGTAAACAATAAACATTTAAGGTACATATTAAGGTCTTAAATATTATTTTTCATGACTAAGTAAAAAATATGTAACAAGTCAGATATCGAAGTGAATTATTTATTTGATTTAAAACATTTTATTTCAAATATTTACATCAAAACATCCCAAATATAAAGGATATTACATAAAAAATTAAATTGCATTATAACAATAATTGTTTTTATTTATTAAAGGAACACACAGCATTTTTTAAATATTTATCAAGCATTAAAATTAGCATCTTGATTGATTAATCAATAATTGATTTTCACTTTACAACCGCTGGCATATATTTAAATTATAATTTATAACATATTAGAGTTAAAAAAAAGAAGATTGCTGCATGTCCCTTTAATATGCACACCTCTCAGCCTGTATTGTTTATATGGTGCAAGTCAGTTTCAACATATGTGGGGTTATATATATATACATGTATCTGTTTTTTTGTTTTTTGGTGGAGGCAGACCACCCACTTTTCAGGGTAGAACCAGTAATATGCACCTCCTGCCATCTGTTATTCCACAAACTTTATAATCTAATAAAATTCAGAAAACATCATTTTAATCCAATAAAGAAATTGAGCATGGTCGGTCAGATTAAAAGAAACACATTTATATGTTCGTATTAGTCCTTATTCTGAGCTATCGATCCACCTCTATCAACAGTCAGACATGCATGTTGATATGATATTGTGCTGGACTGGTGATCCTATTTCTAGACATATTTTTCTTGAAGTTGATGCTAGTACTGTCCGTATGAGGTCTTGTCGATTCATGATTCATAAACAAAATATTGTACACGGTCGTGTTATACTATTCTTGTTCGTTTAAGTATTTCTGATTCTGTTCTTAATGTTGTAAAAAGTTATTACATATGTGACTAGACACTTGTTTCAATAAAATCCTCCCATATATATTGTGACTTCAGTAACATTTTTCAGCTAACTCCAAGCATCTCAGGACATCAGGCTCTGAAAATAAAAATGATACAGTTTCTGTTTAGACCATACATATGATATTTTTGTTTCAACTTAAATAGATAACAAGTTGGTGAGTTGAAACAGATGAATAAAAAGTGACTATAGAACCTTTTTTTAATAAGAATATAAATTGAACAGAACATGGTGGGAACATGGTTGTTATACTGTGAGACTGGGAAACTTGACTTGAGTCTGGCTGTGGTAACACTGCACAGTGTCTATAACTTAGCAGACTTGAAAAAAACAACAGTCATATATGATATTGTTTCATTTGTTTTTAATATTAATAACTCTGTCCAACTTTTTCAATGCTATCAATGCCAGCTTTCCATAATATTTTACTTCAGACACAACTGGAATTGTATGTGGTGCTTTCCAGAAAATTGATTCTTTCCAAAATGTAAGTCACAGACAGTCACAGGTGGCATTCATGAACAAATATTTCAAGGCCAGGGGCATAGCTTCCTATAGGCCGTTTAGGCCGCGGCCTACACCTTTTTTCTGAGAAATCGAAAAATTAAAAATGCCAAAAATGCAATAACAATCGGAGGCCTAGGGGGGTAAGGAGGACAGATTATTTTTAGTTATAAGATTTATTTTTTTTCACGGTAAAATGTAAGGATATTGATGCTCTTATGGACATATTCACCGGTACGAAATATACGCCAAAACGCACATCCGAGAGTCTAACTGAAAATATGTTTTCCGGGGGAGAATGCCACCAGACCCGCCTACAACTCGGCCTACACATCATATTCAGCCAAGCTACGCCCCTAAAGGCTTACATTTTCATCAATCATTCATCACTCATGTGTTCTAAAAAATGATCAGAATTAAGTTAATATATATGAACCACCACTATGTTATATGTTTCAACGTTAAACACTTGTCCTACAGTAATTAAAAGTGTATTTACTTACATAGGCTACAGACAATCCATGCCATAACCCATCTGGCTGATTTGCTTGGTGTGTTACACTTTTCAATTTTAATTCTCCGACATAGATCTATTTGTTTGTAGTTTGTAAATTACACGCTCATGCAAAACTTGGAATTATATACGATCGTGATTGTAACACTGTTTCGACCTAACGATTTAATTCCACGCCTGTACAAATAATCCATCGATCTATCGGGCCGGATCTATCTATGTGTGTATACACGCTTAGCATAATTTGACCTGTGTGAGCAATTTTAGCACATCGTTCAGTTCAATTCACAATTTAGTTTCAGTGACAGTGTGTGACATTATGATATGATAATTTGTCCAGGGAGAAGAGGGGTTTGCGGCCTGCGGCTGACTGGCCCTAGGCTGGGTGTTTTTATGTGTCGGCGCCATTTTGAATAGCCTCTGAAAGAGTGAAATGCAGGTACCTACTTTCAAAACGGTCACGAAAAATATATATTCACGAAAAAATAAGAAATTTTCAGAAAAGGTAGAACTGGTAATGATCTTCGACTCCAGACAATTTCAACAATATTTAAGAATATACAATTTTTGTGACCGTTTTGAAAAATTGGCAATTTCGATAAAGACATACACTTATTTTTTTTTCGATCTTCGCAGTTGTACCGCAATTTTCGACTAAACTGTCAACAAGACTGTTTGGTGAATCTCCGACATAATAATTTACCTCGGATATGATTTGTTTTCTCTGTCATCTAGTCTAAGCTTTAAACTAGGTTTTTTCAAAAGAGTACTATAAATCCGCGCATCTCCACGTTCTCGCAAAATGGGAACTACGTTGCCTCTAACCCAAATTCTTTGCGGTTTAGGCACGTGAAATGATTCAGCTGCGCCCCTACTGATATTGTCACATCAACAACCTTTCCCAGTAGCTTATCACAGTTTTATTGTGTGTTGTTTACCTGCATGTTTATAACCGTAACGTATTGGGCGCTGATTTCATGATAGGAAGAGATATTATGTACGTTTTCATTTTGTGGTACAACATAAACAGGATGTTGGACAGGACGCGAACGTGATCAATGGGCGGTAAAAGGATTGTTGTTTTAAATTAGGAGATAACTAGGATGAAAAGTCAATCTGAGTAGGTATATTGATGGTTTTACGATCTGAGATTACACGGCGACGTGATAGGTCTCAGATTTCCTCTTATCCAATCAGAAAGCGCCTATTAGTGTTGTTGCGTTAGAATGAGTGTTTATTAGATCCGGGTTATTAGATCCGGGGCGCATCTATAAAGTCAGATCGATGTAGTTAGTGCCTACAATTGCAATTCTCAGCACTTCAGCGAATAGTCGAAAATAATAATCGCAAAGTTAAAGTAATAAAATTACGTGATTATTTTTAAAAGACAAAAAAAAGAAACACTGTTTAACAATGAAGATTTCAACTGGTCAAATTTTGGTGGCGTCACTTGTGATGCGTAAGTAAATATTTGATATATATCGGGTTTTTTATATCAATTTCAATATTTAGCGGATATTTAAATGAATTAGCAAAATGTATATATTACACATACATGTTTTTACACAACTCACTATTGCGCGAACAGTAGTGTATGTTTGGACATAATTCTAGCCATACAAATAGTGTATCAACCATTCTGTTGTATCCTGAAATTACAAAATTTTGATAACATAAGTATGGACTATCGAGTAAATATTTTAATACGAATTCATTACATTTTACAGGAAATGCATTTTGTTTTCCCCTTTTATATGGCTTACAATCAATAAAATCTGGAATTATATGTTACTTATGTAGACCGGATGGTAGAGAATAAGTACTACGTCAACAGTTTCATCTGAAATTATATGTTACTTATGTAGACCGGATGGTAGAGAATAAGTACTACGTCAACAGTTTCATCTGAAATTATATGTTACTTATGTCGACCTGGTGGTAGAGAATAAGTACTACGTCAACAGTTTCATCTGAAATTATATGTTACTTATGTAGACCGGGTGGTAGAGAATAAGTACTACGTCAACAGTTTCATCTGAAATAATATGTTACTTATGTAGACCGGATGGTAGAGAATAAGTATTACATCAATAGATTCATCTGAAATTATATGTTACTTATGTAGACCGGGTGGTAGAGAATAAGTACTGCAACGTACTGCATGCTTGGTGGTGGACCCATTTACAGTTCGCCACTATGTTTTCCTCTTTAATTGTACAATGACCGGACAGGCTGTGGACCTATGATGACGCCTACCTAAAGCCCATTGGGACGGTGGCGTTTGATGTTTGTCCATGATCTTTCTTGTCGTGCCCTTAATGGTTTATTCTCTTACTGCTCTGGCTTCTGCCAAGTCATTGAGTACCTTCATTGTGGCTTTCTAGGCTATTGTTTTTTTGTATTATATTTACACGAGCATATTTGTGTTTTACTTATATTGCCTATTGATGCTGCCTTGTTGGTTAGAGATTAGATCATGGCGGGGATTTCTTTATTTACACTGTCCTGTTATAATGGGTTGACAGTAGGGTAAGCGTGAGGTTTAGTGCAGCCTAGAAGCGGTTTAAACCCCCAGTGGCCTACTTTGCCACTGACCGTTCCAAGGCGGTAGCCCTATTGTCAACCCTTTTGTGTTTGTGATGTCGTTTACTATTATTATAACTTTTGCCTTCTTGTTTGTCTGTTTCTATGTTTGTTTCTGTGTTTTGTGGTTGACTGTCCTCCTTGAATGCTACTTTCCCTGTCCGATCTTTTTATATTTCTTCTTCCCAGTTTTAAATTAAGTGTATACTATTTTGTGCCACTCGTTAGGAAATGTTCAAGAAACGTAATGCGGGACTGGACTATTTTAATCAAGTGTTTAGTGAGATACAATCTCATTGGTTTTGGTCGTTCTGACAGCATGAAGAGTTGCACAACTCAAGGGCGTAGCCAGAATTAAGTAGTACTCACACACAAAATAGCTGAGCGCCAACTTTTAATCAATGGTGCACATTCTATAAACACGTTCGGATCTTGTCTTTCTTTGCACTCAGTTTTAAAGTTAATTGGAGCTAAACTATTTGTAAAAATGAAAAAAATAAATGTCACTATTTTTTTTCTTCTGTGTTTTTTTGCGATTCACAATATATTAATGTCCTCATGCATATGTCTTTAGATTACATTTCATCCGTCGTCCGTCTGTCGATCCGTCAACAATAGATTAGTGGAGTGCGTGGTCCAGTGGTAGAGCGCCGAACTCCAGATCGAGAGGTCGTGTGTTCGATCCTCGCCGCGGACACGTTATTTATCCTTGGGCAAGATAATTAATCCACATTGCTTAGTACTGGTTCTACCCAGGAAGCCATCGAGAGTGATTAATCTAAGTTGCAAAAACTTGTTTCGCAATCGATGTAAAATAAATATGTTTAAACTAAACAATAGATTAAACAACGTCTCTTAATCCGCATGTCAGATTTCACCAAAGGTGGTGTGGAATTATCCTTACATACGGTTCTTCCAAAATTGTAAAAGTCTTGACCCTAGGGTCAAAATTGACTCCGTCAGGGGCGGTATCAGTTTAAAAAAAGAAAACACAAAATGTAATATTGTTCTTCGAAACCATGGGGCCCAGGACTCTGATCATTAAAAGACATGTATTATCATCTAAAATGAATTATAGTACTTTACAACAACTGTAGTACGAAGCATGATTATGTGGTCTTTATTGAATCCACCCGGGGTCACATGTTTTACATTGGGAAAACGTTAAAAGATCTTCTTCTCTTAGACTACAATGTCTACAGTTTGGATACTGTACTTATCCGGACGTTCATGGCACTGAATAATTATTGTGTTCGGAAAACCGGGTGTCCTGATAACTTGTGTATTGGCGTACTGTCTAACTGTACAGTAGCGGTACACATTATGTTTTGTTCATCATATACATCCGGGTTTATTGTTAAATGCTTACGTAAACCTTTAAAGACAAGGTTTGAGATATTCTTGTAGATGATAACGATAAAATATATTTATTACATTGAAACGATAAAATTGATAAGTGATCTGGATGACGCAGTCTGCTGTCATTTTTTATTTTGTATTTATTTACGAACTTCGAGATATCGCATGCTTACACAGCGTAAACATTTCACGTTCGCGGGTGTTTGTCATATTTCTAACATGTTCGTCTTAGTTTATCGAACGTCAAACTGATGAAAATATTCACCAAAACAAGCAAATAAAACTTTAAGCTCAAAATAATTTATTGGCAAATATGTCAGGGAATGGGTCGCTTTTTCGTAGTGAATCATCATTTTTAGAGCAAATAATAATTGTATGAACGGTCTATTGGTCGATAAAGCACCTATCTGGATAAGCATTGGGCATATTGGTTTTATAAAATAAGTATGATAATGGACCTTTGGAAACGGCCGAGCACGACACATACGAAATATTGCAGTTTCGGTTTGATTGAGACTGTTCATGAGCGGTAGTTAAATATGCTGGCTATAACTCATGCCACCCAATTCGAGTGTAGTTTATTGTTTATAATTATCCGATTCCTACAGTCGTCGCACGAGTTTCATTTTCCTATCCACACGTGTTACTATGATGTTAAATATAGAAATGCGTTATGTGGCAAACATAGTTTGCAGTCACATGATTATTCGATGTTTCCCGTGTCGGAATCATTCCAGTCGAGGACATTTTTAAGACATAATCTTCCCGCGACATCATGAAAATGCGTCTTTTGTGTGGTCTGCACATGTAAAGTTGACACGTCTCTGATTAATATTTCTTACATATCTAATGTAAACATACATATTTATTTATTTAGCATAAAGAAAAGACTGATATAGATCTAGATCTTTCTTCTTCTTTTTTTTTAAAACTGGGCAAACATGTATACATACGTGCGTGGTGTGCGTATAGGTAGCTACGGCCTTGGTAACTAAACTGGCGCTTAAATAATTTTGGTAGTAATTTTTAGCTCTACTAGCCAAAGGCCAGACGTGCTTAAGCGATCAATTTTCGTCCGTCACCCCTCTGTCCGTTTGTCTGTCTATCCGTATGTCATAATAAAAATAAAATGGCCGCCACGGCGACCGAAAGTTTACATGGAAAAATGATAAAATTGACATCTTCTCTGAAACCGCTTGAAGAATGTTGATGATACTTAATCACAATGATCTTTTTGATAGACTCTCTCAGATTTATGTATTTCAAACCCGTACGTCATCCAAGATGACCACCGTAGCTAAAAATAGGTCAAATTTAAGGAAATTTCAAACAACATCTCCTCCAAAACCATTTATTCTATTTGACTGAAATATCATATACAGGTATTGATCTCCATCAAGAGTGTGTTTGTTGTTGTCGTCAAGTATTCGAAATGTCCGCCTCAGCCACCTAAAGTTTACATACATTTAGAGTTATATAGGAAAAAGGTTAAAAATGACATCGTCGCTATTTGTGCCTGCCTGCATTCAAGATGGCCGCCATGACTGAAACTAGCTTAATATTATATTTTTGTAACTTTCAAATAACTTCTCTGAAACTATTTTCTTTATTCTAATGAAATATCATGTAGATGTTTCTTTGGTAGGCCTCTATCATGTTTTTGAACCACATTATAACAGTAGAGTGACTACTGGCCCACTTGGGCCTCTTGTTCATTTTGTCGCTACATCATTTTAGTCTATCTAACGGTAAGTTAACACCTAATTCGATTTTAACACATCATCTCTTATTCAAGGAAGGTATACTATTGAAAAGTGCAGTCATGGTTCAGGTCTATTTACAGTAATTTAGATAATATTGTTATATGTGTTGTGCCTCTGTCAGGTTCGAGATTCGAACTCATAATCCTCAACTTGCTTGGAGAAAGTGTATACACTAGATTATAAGAGTCCAAATACGCCTTGAATTGTTGTCATTTATAGTCCTCGTTAAAACAATACCAATAGTTTTCTTCTGGTAATAACTCGTTTCATGCTAGGTGTGTCATTCTTTTGTTTGAAATTGTCATTTTACATGTAAGGAAGGAAAAACTTTTATCTTTGATCTGAAAATATTCAAACGTAAAAGTAAGGTACTGTAAAGGTGTATTCTGTCCCGTCGGTTGAATTTCAGGGTACCCACGTCCAATTGTACAGTTCTTTCTTACTACTAAGTATTTTCTGATTGATTTCCATTAGGAGAAAGGTACAGCATTATGATATTATAGTGTCAGGGTAACTGTTAACTGAACTTCAGGTAAAATCAGATGAAGACCAGAACAATGCATTTTTACTAGATTAAATATGAAGGGTTTCTTTGTTATTGATAGATATGCTGACACAAGGCACACATAATACACTTACCTCATGGTGCTTATATTCTATTCATTTTATCAATATCAATACCAATAAAAGCGAGTATCCACTACCCGTATTTCTAAGCAAACCTCGTTATACTATTTAAAATCGCTTATAAGCTTACCCTACTATATTTCAGTGCATGTTCGATATTCGGAGAACGTAGATACGTACAGTCTGAGTTACAGCTATTTTGATGAGATTGCCCAGTCTTATTGTGCAGCGTCTACACCCGGCTGGGTGTTCGCTCTTAGGAGGAACTGTGGACCTACCTGTAATGATATGTGTGCTAGTGCAAAAGCAGCCATCCTTACGAGGATCAATAATCAAAGATCACAGTACGTGATTTCAATTATTGCACACACACACACACACACACACACACAGAGACACACACACACTCTCTCTCTATCTCTCTCTCTCTCTCAAGTCACTTTTGTTATATATGTATACCGGGTGGTAGAGAATAATTAATATGTCGATAGTTTCATCATTTTAATATATGTGGACATCAGGTTTCATACCGAATATATGAAAGAGTACGAAAGTGGCCTGCAACAATAAAATAAAAACATACAAATATAGCCTTACCAGAATAATAAAGTTGTATATATCTCTCAGTACGCATCTGTATAAATGTAACAGTTTATACCATACTCGTCTATGAACATTACGATCTCAGGGTCGGTGTTAGAACCGCACCCAACAAGACATAGGGAGAGAATGAATAAAAGATGGATAAAGAGATCTGATAGGCTGGTTAGTTCTATTGGCGGAAATGCGATAGTAACGTGCATAACTATCCGTGCAGGGTGATGGATCCCCAACTTACATGCAAAGCTAACAATACGACATGGAACATATTTATAGTACATCAACATCACAAGGCATACAAATGACAATCACATGACGATACAGTACACAGGTAAATATAACAGGTACAGGTATAGCACAACAGATATGTACACTCTGTACATCCATACATAACAATGATAACGCAATACACATATAAGTAACCTGGGTTACATATATAAGCTTAATGTCATAGATCAAACCTGGAAACCATAACTACTCATTATATCGTTCTATTCTTATTCAGGGTCGCCTGTTTCGATGCATTCCATATAATGAAAAGTCATCCTATCCTTCTTGCGAATCCCTTATATGCACAACCGGATGCTGGTAAAGTTAATCTCGGAACGTATGGATACGGCGCCAGTGGTTGTACTTGGAAGCCAAACCACTGTGGACCAAATTACTGCTGCTGTAAAGCTTATTAAACAGTAGATAGTAATATATGCACAGAACAGAACCTAATGTTCAGCTTGTACGTACTGCTTGATTAAATAACATATATATGATGATAAATGGACATTACAATACAATTGTATGGATACAATAAACAGAAATAGTACAGATAGTTCGGTCTCTTGCTCGATACACGAAGGACACATTTAGCGACTTTGGTGGACACGTTGTTTGGAACAATATACCGGTCGACATACTTTCTCTACCTATTATGCAGTCATTTAAATATAGTTATAAAAAATGTTTGTTGCAAAATGCACATTGATATGCATGATATTGAAGTAAATATTTTTGTTTTGCTTGGATATATATGTACATTATGTAATACCATTACGGTCTTCTATATTTCAATATACTTGTGTTTGTCGAAGATTGAATGTTAACTTTTATTGTTAGTGCTTTTGTTAAAAATCACTAAATGTATGTTAATTTATGTACAGAAGACCGCATTGAAAATATGATGTTTATTTCTTGATATTATGTCATAATGTATTACCTTCTTTAAATAAAGAATTTATTATTATTATTATTATTATTATTATAGAAATATTTACGAAGTTGTTAGTTTAGGATAGTATATTAAAACATGTTACATCTCTAATTATTAGAGGGAGGAAACAGTTATTTTAACATTGATTTATTACCCGGGGTGGATGGAACTAGCGAGCCAGGGTCCCGAGTTCGAGACCAATAAAACGTTCATATGAAACAACTTATTGACAGTAAATGATGTCAGGATTTGTGTCTTTACTTTCTACAGATGCCAAATACATGAATGAAATTAAAATGATGTATGTACAGTCTATCAACTTTTATTAAAGGTTTAAGAATAAAATCCGTGCTTTTATGCCGTGTTTGTTCCTTTTACATGTTTCACTTAAGCTGTATATGAAACAGTGGCAAATGTCTTAAAGAAATAAAAGAATTTGTAAGTGAAATTAAATTGGCATTTTGTAGATCCTTGACAAATATTGGAGTCAATCACGCAACTCATTGAAAAATATGGGAATCAATCACGCAACTCATTGGCAAATATGGGAGTCAATCTCGCAAACTCATTGACAAATATGGGAGTCAATCACGCAACTATTTGACAGATATGGGAGATAAACACGCAACTATTTGACAAATATTGGAGTCAATCACGCAACTATTTAACAGATATGGGAGATAAGCATGCAATAATTTGACAGATATGGGAGTCGATACCGCAACTGTTTGACAGATATGGATACGTTAGTAGGTCACAACATGTCAACTGTTGACCAGTTGTCAATCTCCAAGTAACGATAAAATTACATTGTTTTTACAGTCGTAACATAATTTACCCCTAAAATAATAGATATTGAGTTTGTACCTGATCATATTCAGTGCGTTAGGAAACAGTGCACGCATATGGCATACACGCATTTCTTGGACAAGACAAATACTATTTTAATAGGGAATGCAACCATTATAAGCGTTTAGTGTATTTTTTCAGCTTTCATGCGAAATAACTGAAATAGTCGTATCACATAGCTTAATCATAACGTCCTTCTGACGTTATTTGCTGTGTGATATGGCAATTCCAGTTATTTTTCCCTTAGATAACTGCAATTGAAAGTGGTCACATGAGCTGTTATATACCAATCGAATTGCTTATTAGCTCTACTGGACCAGAAGCCAGGCGAGCTTATGCGATCACTTTTCGTCCGTCGCCCGTCGTTCTGTCCGTCCGTCTGTTAGCAATTTTATAAAATCGACATCTTCTCTGAACCCCAATAAAGGATTTTGATGAAACTTCAACACAATGTAACTTGGGAGGGCCCCTTTCAGATTTGTGTTTTTCATGGCCGTCAGTCATCCAAGATGGCCGCCAAGGCTAAAACTATGTCAAATTTAAGGAATTTTCAAACGACATCTCCTCCGAAACCCCTTAATCCATTATTGTGAAATACCATAAACATGTTCCTTGGGTTGGCCTCTATTAAGTTTGTGTTTTTCGTTATCGTCGATTATTCAAAATGGCCAAAGTTTACATAGAGTTATATAGGTAAAGGTTACAAATTACATCTTCTCTGAATCCTCTTGAAGGATTTTGATGAAACTTTATCACCATGATATTTAGGATAGTCCCTCTCAGATTTATGTTTTTGCGGCCGCCAGTCATCCAAGATGGCCGCCATGTCTAAAACTGTGTCAAATTTAAGGAAATTTCAAACGACATCTCCGAAACCACTTATTGCATTCTTGTGAAATATAATAAAGATGTTCCTTGGGTTAGCCTCTATCAAGTTTGTGTTTTTCGTTATCGTCGAATAATCGAAATGGCCGCTACAGCGACCCAAAGTTTAGAGTTATACAGTTGACATATAGGTACATAGGGAAAGGCTAAAAATAACATCTTCTCTGAAACCGCTTGAAGGATTTTGATGAAAATAAATTACAATGATCTTTAGGATAGTCACCTTCAGATTTATGTTTTTCGGGTCTCCAGTCGTTCATGATAGCCACCATGGCTGAACTTAGGTCAAATTTAAGGACATTAATAGTTAAATATCATATACATGTTCCTGTTCTTGGCCTCTATCAAGTTTGTGTTTATCATTGTCGTCAAATATTCAAAATGGCCGCCACAATAACCCAACGTTTACATAGAGTTATATATAGGAAACATGTTTCTTGGGTTGGCCTCTATCATGTTTATGCTTTTGTATCAAATCATACCAGTAGAGCGTCTACAGGCCCACTTGGGCCTCTTGTTTTTCATTTATTTTCACTGAACTCCAATTATAGCTAATACTATATAATTGTAACATACATTTGAAATGATATCTTTATTAAAATATCGTTAGAGTAAACGATAGTTTGTTTGTAAAATGATTAAACACTAACTAATATTTAATAAAGACATCACTTCAAATGTATGTTACAATTAACTATGGAATTATTTAACTATACAGCGCTAAACATGGCGTTAATATTAAAATTATTAGTCACTGTCCTTTCCTACTACATTATTGCAAATGTAAACCGGTGCCCACTTGTCAATGTTAAGTCGTTTAAAGTTGAGCCTCTTTCTGAAAAGGCACTCGCCACTACGCGGCCCGAATGTATAAAGCAAATACTAAACTTTGACAAAATATAAACTGATCAAATTTCAGATCCTGCTAAAAAATAAATCGGTTAAAATAAACAAGAAATCCTCGGATTCACATGTCTCGCCTAACAGGGCGGGACTTTAATAAAAATAAAAGACAAATGTTGCTTAAATGAAAGTTTGTAAACATTTAAATAACTAAAAACAATGTAGTTTACAGTTTGCTGAGATGACAATTAAGTGCACTTGTTTAAAAACAAAATGCCATCCTATGAAAAAATACAAGAGGCCCGAATTGCCTGTTGACAGAGCACTGACAAAAACGGTGGATACAAGGAAGTAGACGGGACAACGCTTGTGTATTAAAACCTTTAAAGGGCCATAACTCCACCAAAAATCATTCAAAAGGAACACGGTGATGATATGCACAACTAAGCTTAATACAGATCATCCTTGCCAAGTTTCGTCCGGCCAGGCGCTCAGCAGACTCTTCCAAAACTCTTTCAACTGTAACATGGTGATGATATGCACAACTACAGTACTGATCATCCATGCAACGTTTCTCTTAAATCCGGCCAGGGGTTCAGGGGAACTAGTCCGGACAAAGTCAGTGTAGAGCCATAACGCCACCAACACCCTTTTAACCGGAACACGGTGATGATATGTAGGAATAAGAAGTTTTTCCCGTAATATGTAAAACTCATCCAACAAGGGCACCTAGGCCCCCATTTAAAAGGGAAAAAAGAAGGTTTCTTATTAGAAAAAAAATTTAAACAAAATAAAAAATAATTTATTACATTTCCTAAGAAATCGATGTATACACAAAAGTTGATTGTACAGTTTTTAAGTTATCTGCCTTTTGTTTGGAAGGTGAAGGTTACATCCGCATCTGCTATGTCACGTTGAAATGTACCACCCAAGATGCAACTATAAGCAAAGTTTGAAAGGTCTAGTGAATACCGTTCTTGAAAAAGTGACCTTAACGCAAAAGTTGAACGTAAAAAGTTATCTGCCCTTCGCTTGGAGGGTCAAGGTCACTTCCACTGTTGCTTTGTCACATTGCGATGTACAACCCAAGATACAGCTATAAGCATAGAGTTTGTGAGAAAATGACCACAACGCAAAACTTGAATGCTGACGCCGCCGGAAAAGCAACACCTATGTCTTTTTTTTTTCTTTGAAAAGGCGAGACAAAAACTGAAATAAGCACTTTAACATAGACGGATAAAACTTAAGAACTTTGCAAGCAATAATTATCCCAGAGAGAACAACTGATGCTTCTACATCCAGTAACGACCGTCGAATGATATGCCCGCACTTAATCCCGCCCACGCATTCCCGTGCACAACTACATGGAGACAACGATGACGGCAGACTTGACAATCCGTTAAGCCAACAAACAATGAAGAATTTACTAGATGAATCGGTGCCACAAAATATAAGTAATAAAGCTAAATGTGTCCGGTCGTGGAGAAAAAAACGGAATTGTTCAGAATATGAGCATGGAGCTGATTTAAGACATGCACTTTTACTTCTACCGAACGACCAACTAGATTACAGCCTTGTCATATTTCATAGGAGAAGTAAGAAACACATCTGGAGAGGAATACTACCCCGAAACTATATATGAGATGATAGTTGCCATTTAACAATACATGAGGGTAACGTTTTAGATATGATATTGATGTTGTTGGTATGAGGCGCGTCTTGGACGCAAAGATGAAACAACTGTCCAGAAAAGAAGTAGGGAAGAATAGAAAAAGAAAAGGCAACAACAATTTCTGTTGGCCAGGAAATACCTTATGTGAGAAGGGTTTATTAGGAACTGATGCTCCTTAAAACCCTACTATACAATATTGCTTTCCGTGCTGGTCAAGAGCTTCGAAATCTAAGATGTGACTCGTCCTTACATATTAAACTAAAGGCATCGCCGACAGACGGGCGTCGATACCTAGAGCACACCGAAAATGTATCAAAGACGAATGTCGTCGGTCTGCAACCTCGGAATGTGGAATCAAAATGACAAGGGCCTGGGAGAATGTGGAAAACCCAGACAGATGTATTGTTCACATATACGAATCGTATATAAGCAAATGGTATGTACTTGTTTTAAGAATATAAAACATGTTGAAAATGTAGTTTTGGTATATGTATATATTTCGGTGGCTATATAAAATAAACGTTTAGAAAAATACTACACGAGCTACACATGAAAAAAACAACATCAAATAAACGACCTTTTAATTTATTCCTATATTATAATAAAATATACATAATATTAATAAAATTAAACTGTCATTAGTTGCACATACTACGTGTGCATAATGAATTACTATTTGAAATGAAATACAAACATCCAGATTACTAATCTCAGTGTTATTTATTCTCACTCTTTCTTTCTTTATTATGACCTCTCCCCCTTTCTCTTTCAAGCAGTGCAGGAATCTTGGGGAACGATGACGATGCATGTCTGGAACTGAATAAATAAAGTTCTGGCTTCGATGTTTCACGTGTTTTGTTTTTTTCGTATTTTTGGCGCAATCGGTCCAAACCTCAAAACAAGGGAAGTAACTGTTGTAACCCCTCAAACAAGGGAAACACATTTTGTGACATACCTCTTTGTCCAGTAAGGCCAAATGAATACAATGCTAGTTGCAGTGTATAATATCAAGAGAGATATACAACACCCCCCGTCAAAAATTTAAAATTGTAATACACTTTTATCATGAGTCACGGAAACCCTATCGACACATCAGACTTACTAGGCAAATAATAATGATAGTGGAATAAATGGTAAACAGCATTAAACAAGAACATTTTTACACAATGCAGGAAATGAAAATCATAATTTTTCCTAAACTTTACCTTAACGGTGCTTCACACAATCAATTTTAACTGAGCTCTGTTATAGTTTTAAAACCATATGTGGCGAGTTACTGCATACCCCGTCGGTAAGAACTAGAAAGTCAGAATAACACATTTTCACACACACACACTATTTATCTGTGGCCATCCGATAACAATCAAATATACATCTTGTAAATGTGAGGTTTGGTGCACCCTAGAACCGGTTTAAACCCCCAGTGGCCTACTTTGCCACTGACCGTTCAAAGGCGGTAGTCCTATTGTCAACCATTTTGTGTTTGTCATGTCATTTGCATTTATTATTACTTTTGCCTTCTTGTTTGTCATTGCTTACATTTATAAATATGTGAACATTGTTTTATTTATATACTATTTCAAATATTAATCTGTAGAGTGAAATATACCAAATATAAGGGAAGTAACTTAGGAATTCCTTATTATTATGTTTTACATTATAAATACGAGTTATTTCTCAAACTTATATCAAGGTCATCACCGGCAACACCATCAGCGAATGGTTTATTCGAAGAATTCATAATTACACCTCACGTGTGCGTTGAAAAAGACTGTGCCACGTGACATGAACATTTGATTATTACTTGTTTTTTAATTTTAAAGAATGAAAAGTCCAAACGGCTTTGTCCTGTTTAAAAAACGTTAGATTCTCCACTCCTATTGCTGGTGAGGTTTTCGTGTATTTTTTTTGTACCCTATATATGGTAGTGGAGGGTCTGAAGTTTATGCAAAAGTATGGTGATTTCGAAATCATGGTAGGATTTTTTTAAATTCAAGATGGCCACCAAAATGGCCGCCAAAATTTGAATATGGGCTTTTAGGGAAAATATGCTATTTTCTTTTCATAGTTTAATGATATCAGAAACTTTAATTTGTGAATATGTACTTGATTACACATGTATTGACATTTTCAAAAAATCAACATAAACAGTATTGCAAATATATTTTGGGTCGTGTTTTTAAGTAAAAAAACAGCAAAAAGTGGCAAAAAAAAGATATCTACCGTATAACTTCAACTTTGATTTTCACACATTATTATATAAGTATTAATTAAAGGTTTTAAAACATGCCTTAGGCATGGGGAAAAGTAAAATATTTGAAATCAAACAGATAAAAAGATGGGTATTTTTGATTTATAAGGATTTTTGTAACAGCGGTGGGAGGGATAAAATACCCCAAATCAGCTTTTGGAATAGAGGCGGGTGGATTATTATTCCAATAGTGACGTTTTCGTTCAAAATGTTTGTACCCTATATATGTATATATAGATTACAAACAATATGGTCATTTCCTGCAGCCATTGTAGAATGTTTACAAAACAAAATGGCCACCAAGATGGCCGCCACAATAAGGAAAATGTATTTTATTGGATATATGTTTATTGACATATGTATGTTATTTTATTCATAAACAGCAGCATCTGAACATTAAAAAGTTGTTATGACATTTGGTAACATTTATATTGTTGATAAATGTGAAAGTATATATATATAAATTATAAATGTTTTAGAGTAAAATTATCATACTGTTATTTTAAACATATTAGGTGTATATATTTCTATTTTCTTCAATCCAAGGGAGACACTATTATGCTGATGTTTTAAAATACCTTGTTCTATGAATAACAACTTCTTTAATAGACACACTTTCAATACTGTGTTACATAAACATGAACAAATATAACTTACATTTGAAGAAATTGGGTTGGGTCAATAAACCCCAACTAGAAGAATGTAAAACTCGTCCAAATGGAAACAAACATCCAAATTTCGTAATTGATTGAATAGCCATCAACAATATATCAGTGCAAGGTAAGGAGCGTCAGTCTCTAACAGTATTTTGTCCGTTTTTTGGAGTAACAGTAAGGCTCCAACGGTATTTTCATTATCGAATGAAGTCTTCGCGCGACCAAAAAAGCAACGTGGAAGCGTTGTACTCCACTGCTTATATTCCTCGTAATTCCCTACAAAACAGTGACGAGGAATCAACATGTTTGTCATGTTCAATTTCACGAGAAGTGTCAGAACTTCTCTAGCTGCGCTAACATCCTTCTCGTCTCGGGCATGCAGCATCACTGTCTTGTCCAGCTTCTTTGCCAACAAGAAGACCTTTCGAAGGAACTAGCGTTGGGCCTCTAACTTCTCCAAGCGACATTGAGCTCGATTACGTGTAGATTTACAGAGACAGCGTGTGGTGATTTCGAGACACACTTCTCAAATTCCTACGAGTTGTGAAAGGCGTTGGACTAGACCTCCAACCTGAAGGGTCTTTCGGTAATATTACCGTAGATCCGATACGGGTGAACCCCCAATGTGATCTTAACGTTCTAATTATCACGCACCTGATCCCCACCGAAGCCCCAATTAGTTTGGTAGACATACTTCGCAATGGGATCTCTCCAACTGCTGCATGTATAAGTTGCTAGACCTGCGGAGCTCAGTCAGATGAAAATGGGAGTCATTGTCCGCAGTGTTCATTCTTGGATGTCCCTTAGGTAGGTTGGATCCATCGCCTGCTGCGTATCTCTCGAGATTTCTAAATGTGGCTGTCTGCTCAATGATTAGACGACTTAAAAGGCGAATTAAGACATGTTAATAGGTAACTATGCTCGGTCGTTTAGGTGGGTCATATTATACAAATGTTCAAGAATAGGATCAAACCCAGCTCTTCTAACAAACTCCCCAAGATAGAACAACTGATCACTGGAGAATTGAAGAGTGGGAGGAAATAGGTTTTCCGCAATCACAAACAACAACAAATTAGATAGGAAGGACACCCCGAATCATTCTGCTAGGTACAAAACAGCACCATTGACAAGATAAAACCAATCAGCAACATGTTCTCTCCAATGATTCGCTCATGTGTATGGTGGAATTTTGCCAATTGGGTTTGGCACCCCTCGGACTGCTCGCAATCCACGCATGTAGAGGTGGAGTCCATATACCAAGGTACATGGGGGACATTAAGGAATGTCATCTCAAATGTTACGAGGTGGTTCCGCATACACCACACTGCTCTAAATGCCCAGTTTTGTGTTTCAACTCAAATGATGATTATGAAAAACTGAATTGGGGTTCATCTCCGACACAGACCTCCGACGGAACATACGAGCGGATCAAAATAAATATAAAAAGATCAGACAGGGAAAGTAGCATTCAAGGAGGATAGTAAACCACAAAACACAGAAACAAACACGCAAACAGACAAACAAGAAGACAAAAGCAATATTAAATGCAAACGACATCATAAACACAAAAAGGGTTGACAATGGGGCTACCGCCTTGGAACGGTCAGTGGCAAAGTAGGCCACTGGGGGTTTAAACCGGTTCTAGGGTGCACCAAATCTCACACTTACCCTACCGTCATCCCATTAAAACAGGACAGTGTAAATAAAAAAATCCCCGCTATGATCTAATCTCTAACCAACAAGGCAGCATCAATAGGCAATATAAGTAAGACACAAATATGCTCTTGTAAATATAATACAAAAAAAAAACAATAGCCTAGAAAGCCACAATGAAGGTACTCAATGACTTTGCAGAAGCCAGAGCAGTAAGAGAATAAACCATTAAGGGCACGACAAGAAAGATCATTGACAATCATCAAACGCCACGTCCCAATGGGCTTTAGGTAGGCGTCATCATATGGTCCACAGCCTGTCTGGTCATCGTACAATTAAAGAGGAAAGCATAGTGGCGAACTGTAAAAGGGTCCACCACCAAGCATGCAGTACGTTGCAAAATGATAGGGTCATAACCTCTTTTGATAAACTTTTTAACAAGTTTAACAAAGATAGTATGAAAGTGATCATGACCTAGAATCTTACGAAGTTTATAAATCACATACGAGCGGATCAAGTCTGCAAAAGGTAGGTACAATAATAACAATTATGGGACGCATTTCTCCAACAGGCATTCTTGCTGAAACACACAACCATGCCATAACCCACTGGAATGCAAAACATACCAGCTGGACCAGACCGCACTGCAGTATCTTATGATAGGTGACTTTGAAAAATCTTCTGATCCGTACAAACGGGACAAAATATACAAGCTAATCTCATTGTACAAAATTGAATTACTCAACTTCTCTCCCATTTTAATTTAAATGTTTCCGACAACGACCTGACGTGGACGAAACCAACAAGCTGATCCACACTATGGTAGCAATCAGAACCAAATTAGAGAAGATATATGGTAATGGTAACTTGGACAAAACATATAAGCTTCCACCACCAAATATCATATGACCATACACAGACCCCAGAGAGTGATGGGTGCCCAAACGAAACGTACAAACTGATCAGGGCCATCATCAAAATCTGTTAAAACATACAAGCTGATCTCGTATACCTGCACAATGGTGATCAATGACTAATCCCCAACCACATTAGCATTACGGAAACCTGGCTGGCAGTTTGATTGGTCTGCCCGAACGGGATTTCCTATCGTCCGGCATAGGACCATCGTAAATCTCGCCGGGTCCCGGGAAGACAAATGAAGTACCGGGTTCGTTTACTTCCGGGTCATCTTGAGGGTCTTTGGTTACTTGTGAAGCACTCGGAGTTTCTACATCGACTGTTGCTTCATTTTCTAACATGTAAGGCAACGTAACCTCTGGATCATCCCCTAACATATAGAGTAAGGTGGAATCCAGGTCAGCTCCTCTTCCACAACCGGTATTATGGGCAAAGTCTTAAAAATGCTATGCCTTCGTCTTAGCAACCACTGAGGAAGGTCAGCGTCATTGCAAGGCTTTAACCGGTCATGGTGCACCAAGAACGTATTTTTCCGACTAGCTAAATTGAAAAGAGGTGGCCGGGCACGGACGACCAGATATGGCCCGCACCATGAACTTCTTACTGAGTCCGATTTTGACAGAGGAATCTATCAAATGAGCTACGTCTCCAGCTTCGTATATGTTGGTCCGAATTCGTAAATCGTAATCACGTTTTTGACGGAAGCGTACTCATGGTCCAAATTGTTCACTAATGTTTCAACCAAACCACTGGGCTCTAGGGGGTCGTTTTGATTTGACCTAATATTAGATCGATAGGTTGTATCGTCTCCTTCCCCAACATTTACATATTAGCTGAGAACCCAGTGGTCTTTCCAAATATAAAAAGTAATTTAAGGACTCTTCTGCGACAAAGACTATCATAACCTGACTTCTATGGTGATGTGATTTATAAACTTCGTAAGATTCTTGGTCATGATCACTTTCATACTATCTTTGTTAAACTTGTTAAAACGTTTATCAAAAGAGGTTATGACCCTATCATTTAGCAACGTACTGCATGCTTGGTGGTGGACCCTTTTACAGTTCGCCACTATGCTTTCCTCTTTAATTGTACGAGGACCGGACAGGCTGTGGACCCTATGATGACGCCTATCTAAAGCCCATTGAGAAGGTGGTGTTTGATGTTTGTCTATGATCTTTCTTGTCGTGCCTTTAAATGGTTTATTCTCTTGTTGCTCTGGCTTCTACCAAGTCATTGAGTACCTTCATTGTGGCTTTCTAGGCTATTGATTTTTTGTATTATATTTACACGAGCATATTTGTGTTTTACTTATATTACCTATTGATGCTGCCTTGTTGGTTAGAGATTAGATCATGGCGGGGATTTCTTTATTTACACCGTCCTGTTTTAATGGGATGACAGTACGTTAAGTTTGATGTTTGGTGCACCCTAGAACCGGTTTAAACCCCCAGTAGCCTACTTTGCCACTGACCGTTCCAAGGCGGTAGCCCTATTTTTAACCCTTTTGTGTTTGTGATGTTTTTTTGTATTTATTATTACTTTTGCCTTCTTGTTTGTCTGTTTGCGTGTTTGTGTCTGTGTTTTGTGGTTGACTTTCCTCTTTGAATGCTACTTTCAGTGTCCGTTCTTTATTTCTTTGTTCCTCATGGAGTGAAGGGCCATACCGATCAAGGGCAAGTGCTCGTTCCAATTCTTCAACCCACGACGAATATAGCTTCTTATCATTTGTAAGATTGTCCGATTGAATGCCTCACACTGTGCGTTTCCAGACGGATGGCAAGGGTGGTTCTAGTCTTTGCAATCTCTAGAACTCTATAGAAAGCTTGAAATAAATTTCTCTCGAAGCTCCTTCCTTGGTCAGTGTGAACCTCCAGAGGACAACCGAACGTCACGATAGAGCGTTCTAGAAATGCTTTTGTTGTCCGCTATGCGTTCTGTTCGGGCAAGGCAGTCAATTCCACCCATTTCGTAAATTGGTCCACCATGACAAAAATGTACCTATTGCCCGATCAACTTTTGTGGAAAGGTCCTAGAATGTCTATATGGACCCTCTCCAATGGGTAGCCGGCATGATATGAACCTAATGCGACCCTTGCAGTTTTATTGCTCTTTTTATTTTTGCCGCATATTGAGCAATTTTTGACATAGATGTTACAATTCCTTGACATACCTTACCAATAGAATCGGTCTTATAATCTGACTTACGTCTTATTTTCTCCAAGGTGGCCAGACTCTCTTGTATCGTCACAACAGAATTTTTCTGTAATTCCTTAGGAACAACGTTCAGACGATAATAACATATCTGGAGATTCCCAAGAGTAATACAAAACTCCGTTTTTCATTCTGAGTTGATCTTTTGTTAACCATAATGCACGGGTTCCATGGCTACATAGTTTAAGCTCCCTGGTTGAAGGGTCATACCTATGCTCCAGCCAATGCACGATCAAACCAATGTCAGGGTAATTTAACTGAGCCTCACTCATTTGAGAATTGGATAAAGAATCGGCCCAGTTTGAATCAAACGCCATGCGATCAACAGGCCCGTCCCGGTGCAGACTGAGAGTGATTGGTATGTCACTGTCATAACTGATATACTCCGCTCAGCCAGGGGCACAACGTCATCTACATCCTCATCAAAACGAGCCCGTTGTTTATGTGCACGAACACAGAATGCGCAACCGTTACAGGGGAGGTCGTTAAAAACTTTACCTGCTGAGTAGCAGTCGCAAGTCTCTAAGGGGTCTTTCATGCGACTAAGTGCGTCCACGTTGATGTGGTCTCTGCCAATTCGATGTATAATTTTCATATTATATTGACAAAGCTCCTCCAGCCTTCTAGCTAGGTGTCCTACTATATGTTTAAACCGAGTCAGCCATACAAGACTATTGTGATCAGTTCGAATAAGGAATAAATTGCCTAATAAATAATGTCGGAATTGTCGACAGAACTTTACTACAGCAAGCAGTTCGTGTAGTACAATACCGGCGGTGTTGTTTCGTCAACACGTAACTTGCATAACAAATCGGCTTTACAATTTGTTATACAGGCGGTAATGGCCTGTAGATATTATAGTAATTAGCGGACTACTTACCTAGTGCCTAGTGGTGATGCTCCTGCTCCAGGCCTCAAGCTTAGAGAACATACGTCTTGTCGCTGTGGTGGCTTGAATCAAAGTAGGACGCTCGCAGACTGTCTTACGTCACACTTGATTCCTACTGGTCCAGAGCTGTCACGCAGTAAGGTTGTGTTGTTGAGAGGCCCTCTTACAGGTGACTGTGACACTACCGGTACAACAATGTCATTGAAAATTACACTACGTAATATAAAGCATGGTGAAGACTGGATTATCGACTTGGAACGCTCCGTATGATATACGGCCTACATGTTTGCTTAAATAGATTTTACACAACTTCGCTATTGTCATGTCTTCAACGCCCAAATTGACAAAACAGTGTAAATAAAAGTACATCCCTCAAAAGTAAATCTCTAACAATAAAGTTCACATTCAGAGAAATTAGCAATCAATAGACATCAATGTTGTTTTAAAGATATATAAAAAGATAATTAGAAACACCTCATGATGTATCCAGAATTGTACATGTACAACCCCAGCAGTTGCAGCTAAAGCGAATATCGGACATGACCAAAAATGCAACTACCTCCCTTTGTCCGGGTTTCAGCCGGCGCAATCATAGAGATCCTAGCGCTTGTCAAATCATCGCACAAGGGAAAAGTGAAGCGTAGTGACTGATTTTAGAGGGGTCAATCACTAAACATAAAGTGCGTTGCAATACTAAAGGGTTGTAAACCCTTCAGATCCCTTTAACTTCCGAAGTTTATAGATCAAGTATCCATAAAACGAAGGTTGGGATATTCCTAATAGCAGAACTATTTTAAGGTTGGTTTTGTACTTCTCTGGTAGATTTTCGTTGCGGCGATATCATTTTGAGAAAGAACTATGTAGTTTGTGATGATTTGATTTCGATCACTAATAATCCTTAACATCATTACAACTTCTAGCAAACCGAACGTGCTGGGAGATATTCACCGCTTATAATGAAGCACGAGGTGCATACCCATCCAAATGTGGATATAATACGAGGTCACGGTTAAAGTCATCTCTCTTATCGTAGTTTTAAGTACGTATGAAATCATCAGAAATTGAGAGATGAAGGTCGAGGAATGCTGCTTTAGTATCCGAACTGTTGGCTTTATTCAACGTGAGCTTTGGTGGATAAATGTTAGTGACCATCTGAGCAAGGAACGGATTATAAATATTGAGTATGTCATCTAGATACCGAGATGTTTATTACTTTCATCAATAATGTCACTCTGGCTAGCAGGTGACAAACTAAACATAAAATCACAAAAGTTTCATCCAATTATACTTTTAAGGTTTAGCAGTTATGAACCGACTCGAAAACATCTTGAACTGCGACTGTTTTAATGGGATGACAGTAGGGTAAGTTTGAGGTTTGGTGCACCCTAGAACCGGTTTAAACCCCCAGTGGCCTACTTTGCCACTGACCGTTCCAAGGCGGTAGCCCTATTGTCAACCCCTTTTGTGTTTGTGATGTCGTTTGCATTTATTATATATTTTGCCTTCTTGTTTGTCTGTTTGCGTGTTTGTTTCTGTGTTTTGTGGTTTACTGTCCTCCTTGAATGCTACTTTCCCTGTCCGATCTTTTTATATTTCTGTACATACACTTAGATCATATACACATCTACACTAGCGATGGGGTCTAGTGGTAGAACGTTGGAAGCATGATCCAAAAGTCGTGGGTTCGATCCCCGCCATAACCATATGTGTTGTGTCCCTGAGCAAGACACTTTATCTACATTGCTTAGTACTGGTTCTACCCAAGAAGACAATTAAGAAGTATCTTAGAAGCGAATCGCTTACAACAGATATAGCATACAGTAAGTTACATGGCAACTTGTTCAAATCATAGGTAGGCCAGTGTGAATTATTTTCATGATTTACATTCATGCTTTTTTAAGCTGTATTAATCATAAATAACGTGTGTTTGGAGAATATCATTTAGAGTCATGCCAAAGGTTTGTGCTTCTAAAAAATAAGGAGTTCAATTTATATTTGTGTCCAATATCTGGGGTCACAATTTGAGTAAGAATGATTGTTTGGTATAATCGGTATAGTGCTAGTTTCACTTAGCTTCGTCCATCGGACGGGGATGTACATCGGGCAGTCCCGTGTACCAGATAGGGACGTACACCGGGCAGTCCCGTGTATCACATGGGGACGTACACCGGGCAGTCCCGTGTATCGGAGTCTATACTCCCAATACGTTACATTGGAATATATCCTAAAGTAAGCATTAGGCAGGTTTTCGGATCATGTATCCTTTCCCTCGGCTCTAAAGAACCTATAATATGTTGATCCTGTTGATAAGCCGTTAAACAACGTTCAGTTTTGTACTCATTTATATATAAACTAGTTTTTTGCATAGTGCATCATGCGTATCACTCTAATTTACCGGTTTAAATTAACATGTAGATTCCATTCACATAAAATAAGTATAGAACAACAAAGCAATGTACCACTAATTATTTCGAAAGGTGCACATAAACAAACAAACTACACATATATTCGCATGGCTCCCGCCCGGAGTATTATTTAACACACATAATCAAACTTATTTCATAAAAAGGAGTATAGTATCATATTACATTCTGTGTTACAATGAGTGTCTTGGTTACACTGGGACGTACTACAATATATTTGGAAACTATTTAGAAACTATCGATCGATTTGTAGTTTATATTTTAGTTAAACTGATATAACTAAACTATGGATTCTTTAATTCACAGGAAAGCTAAATATGAACATACGAGGATTAAGTGTTGCATGTAAGGATACACAATTGATATGTAAATATGGCACATCAGAGGTAAGTTCAAAAAGTGATAAAAGTGTACGTGTACGTAAATAAAAATGGCGGCCGAGTGGTATTAAAGTAGGTCATGATAAGTATAAAAATCGAAAAGACGCCTTAACGCCACGTTAAAAGACGAAAAGACGACACTTCAGCCGCGAAAAGACGCCATTTGATATCATCGTCTTTTCGTTATTTCGTGTGACCGTCTTTTCGCGATGCATTTGTCATATTTTTGTCGTTCTGTCGTATTTTCGTTCTGTCGTCTTTTCGTTCTGTCATCTTGTCGTTCTGTCGTCTTGTCGTCTTGTCGTTCTGTCGTCTTTTCGCCTTCCGGTTGACATGGATCTCTAAAATATGGAGACCGAAAAAAACAAAACAAAAAAAACAACAAAAAAACAACAACAAAAAAAAAAAAAAAAAAACGACAGAACGAAAAGACGACAAAACGACAGAACGACAAAACGCCAAATGCAGAACGACAAGACGACAAGACGACAGAACGACAAGACGACAGAACATAAAGACGACAACAGGACAGAACGCCAAATGCCAAAAAAACGCCAAATGCAGAACGACAAGACGACGAGACGACAGAACGACAAGACGACAGAACGACAGAACGAAAAGACGACAACAGGACAGAACGACAGAACGAAAAGACGCCAAATGCATCGCGAAAAGACGACAGAACGAGAGGACGACAAGACGGCAGAACGACAAGACGACAGAACGACAGAACGAACAGAAGACGGAAGCCACACGAAATAACGAAACAACATCAAATGGCGTCTTTTAGCGGCTGAAGTGTCGTCTTTTCGCGTGGCGTTCTGTCGTCGTTTCGCCCATGAAATGCCGTCTTTTCGTTATGCCGTCTTTTCGTTCTGTCGTCTTTTCGCGCTGCATTTGGCATCCTTTCGTCCTGTCGTCTTTTCGTTCTGTTGTCTTTTCGCGGCGAAATAACGAAAAGACGACATGGCAGAAATCAGCCACTATAGTTATCGCATACATCGCAGGTTTATAAACAACTGAAGAACAATGCCATTCATTATTCCTGTAATATTTGCACATACACTTAGCGTCATACACATATACATATATGAGGGTGTATACAGCATTTATTTGTCACATATGTGACTGTGTCAGACTGATATTTTTCATCGGGTATAATACAAAATTATCCGTGTCTTACTCTCCCTCTGATGTGGGAAGATATGTTTATTTATTCGACAACAGTGTCACTATCTGTCTGTCTGTCTGTCTGTCTGTCTGTCTGTCAGTCTGTCTGTCTGTCTGTCTGTCTGTCTTTCTTTCTTTCTTTCTTTCGTTCTTTCTTTCTTTCTCGCTCTTTCTTTCTTTCTTTCTTTGAGAGCAGATTGAGAAACGGTGTACATGTGTAGTAAAATTTGGCTGTTGTTGGCGGGATAGCTACTTCAACAAAATCATGTCGAAAACGTCTATACTAATTATATAAAGTATCTGTGATTTTAATAAACTATGCATCGTTGTGATTATTAATGACTATAACACCATACTTAAAAATAATTCCTGGATTTATAATAATATAAATTACAAATTAATGTGAGCTTCGTAACACAGGGGTTATTTTATTTAATATTAGGATATACAAACTAGTGGTACTGTAATTTTGCAAATATAAATCGTAGTACTGTTATTCTCGTTTGTGTCGGTCCTCTTCTTATCGTTCAGTTCTTTTACATGCAAACGTATACACTATTGATAAACCGCTTTGATTGGCGTGATATGGGGGTGCGGATTATGAGTGGGGGTAATAGATGGGTCTGGATTATGAGTGATGGAAATGAGACAATTATGTAATCAGGCGCGTAGGTACGCGTAGGCCCTGTATGACCAGGCATGCATATAAATTGAAAAAGTAAAAAAACGATTGAAAATATGAGAGGGTGAAAAGTGCGGACGGACGGAAATCTGGGCGGGCTGGTGGACTGTGTGGTAGGCGAGTAGTCTGGCGGTCTTTTTTGGGTGGGCGTTCGTATATTCTTTATTTGTGCACACGATTCCTGCTCTTTTTAATTTTAAATGTACACGATGCCACAAATAACGGAGTAATTGATGGGCTTTTTGATAGTTATGTCCTTTTTAACGCATTATATGGACTTAACGGGAAAACACCCAAATCAGAACATATTTTAATTATACATAGATCGATTGATTATGCTTAACACTTAAATAAGTATGGAAAGGTGTCAATTGTTTTGATTGAAGGGTACACAGAAAAGCAATACTACATGTATATTAAGAATGACCAATGGGTAGGCACGGAGACAAATCTGTTTTAAAAGTGACATGTCAATGCAAATGGAGGAACCCTGTGTCTTAGTCAAGATTCATGAATGTGTTGCGAATATGACTGGGTCTCATTACAGGAAGATAAATACTATCATACGGCCGTAATGACAGTCTTACATATTTAAATACTAGCATGTCAATTCAATAAAGATTGAAATCAGAATTGTATGATTTGTTTAAAACATTCAAGTCGTGAAAATCTATCCTTGAACTGGAAATAACAAAGATCAGTTATCACTTCAAAAGGCGTAAGTTTGTAATTTAATATTAGAAAAAGGAAGTCGACATTGTTTGTCAAACATTTCAATATACCTCAATGGATTCGTTTATTGTATGAATCAGAGTGTCAGATAAATGTTTGTAAGCGAAACCATGCATTACGTCATATAACGCGGGCAGCGTATACTAACAACGTATTCGTTAAGAAATGGTTCAGGCACGTATTCGGTTGTTAAGAGGACCCTATATGTTCACAGTGGTTTCACGAATGTTATATGAGTATACCTGCTTTTGAACTCAATACTAATTAGGTATATGTTCCCGAAACTCCTACTGATTAAAATCCAGGGTTTTATCTTAGCGAAAATACTGAATAGAACATAAAGTAGTTTACTTTTTTGGCGAAAACGGGTTTACAGTTATCACTCAGAGACCGGATACATCGTTTTAGCGCACCATGCGGATATTACCAAATATTTCAAGACCAGACCATTTTACTGAACGCAGTATCTCAGTCCGACGATTTGTCTAGATTTTCGAAGATGATAAAGACTATTTCTCAGTAGAAAAATATCAAATAACACCGGGAACGCGCACCTGTTTTGGATGGTTTAATTTGCGGGACCTGGTACAGTTTATGTCGTGATTTGCGGCGCGATCCTAAAAAAAGAAAATAATATTGTTTTCGTTATATGATGCAATGGATAAATAAAAGGAAAATAAAGGAAAATAAAACTTATTGTTTGATTCTAATCACATGTGTATTATTAATTAATTATAAACAAAACTAAGTAAGAAAGAGAAATATTCAATATCGATACAAAATATGTACTGGCTAATATTCATTGGTAATAACAATTTCAGGGAAAGTTAAAACATATCAGGGCAAGTTGACTTTTGAAATATACTTACCCTTGGATATTCCCAATTTAAATATTCTTGGAGCACTGTTGTGGCGACTACTCCTCTGAAACTACTTAACCAATTTTTATGAAACTTCACAGGAATGTTGCTCTTGATGTCTAGTAATACATGTCAGCCGGAAATTCAAGATGGCTGACCACTTTCAAAAAACCATAAGTGTTATTGATTTAGAACCATAAACCAATGTATTGACTAGCATGCCATGTAGTTGGTCATTACCAACATTTATTTTGATTCGATCTTATAACATGGAATCCAGCGACCCTCTTTGCTTATATAGAGTTATATAAGAAAAACTGGTGGTGACTACTCCTCAGCTTCAAGGATTTCTAAGAAGCTTTATAAAAATGTTGCTCTTGTTGTCTCGTTGGTCCTAGCAAAAAAAGCCTGCCGTCCGGAAATTCAAGATGGCTGCCACAGCTACAAATATATTTTACACATTACAAGTGTGTGGTGACTATTTCTCAAAAACCAAAAGTAATACTGCTTTGGAACCTTAACTAAAAGGACTGGCATGACATGTAGTTGGTCCTACACACAATTCATTTCGATTCGATGTCAAACCTGGCCACCAGCAGCCATCTTTGTTTACATACATTATATAGCAAAGATGTGTGGCGATTACTCTGAAAAGACATGTATTGATGGATGTGCATGACACTATACAGGAAAGTTGCTCTTGATGTCTAGTTAGTCCTAAGTAAAAATTTTTTTTTTTTCAAAATACAAGTTCATGGCGACTACTAAAAAATAGATTTTAACCAACTATCTCAAATAGTAACTTGCCACTTCCTACATCCCCCAATCATGAACTTCAGGTGAGGATTCAGCGGCCTCTTGCTCAGTCGATAAGGTCGCCTCGGCTTGAGCGATGTATAACATATAACAAGAATCACTTCGCCAATAACAATCATTAACATTCATACATATCTTTATTCTTAACTATAGAAACAGCTCAAAACCATTGGCTTACAAATGTTTTCGCCATTCAGTACGCAGTACTTTGATTAATTGTGTACTTGACAAAAGTGACAGTGTTTCATGGGCTGTATACCATGCCTTCCTACAGTCTCAGACAAAAGAATCCCATATAATTATATCTGAGTCAACTATTTCATTTCGTTTTTAAGAAAGCTGCTACAGCAGCAGTGATCAAACATTGTATGACTATACTGCAACAATCTATACAATACTTCAATCTACGCATTGCTAAATATTTTCTATGGCAATGGATCTACCTAGTTGGTTGGTTGGTTGGTTGGTTTCACATAGAAATGACATAAAAATAGATTTGTCGTGGTCTGTGTGGGGATGGGAGACGGGATATTATTTGGATTTATAGGACAGTAGGTCAGGTGGACGTTTTGCAATCCTAATTGGTTTCACAAATGATATGTTTTCGGCATTCCAAGTTATAAATATATTTATCTCTGTTTGGCTCTTGCGGCCATTTTTTAAATTTTAAAAATAGTATCATGTTGTATTTTGATTGTGATCGACGTGTTGAGATAAAATATATTAGAGAATAAAACATATTACTTTGTCAGGGAGTTTCAGCTGAATGACTTTTAGTGGAATTACAGGATCGTGTCGAGTTCAAGTGTAATGGGTTTTTTCCCTCTCAATTCCTCTTACATTGTAAACCCGACTTTCTTGAAACTTAGTTGGAAGTATCAGTATGATATTATTTAGTAGCGCATATTGTCAGAAAGTTAAGGATGAATTATTTTTGGTTAAATCACAGAACTTTGAACATTTTAAAATGTACAGCGTTTACATACAATTTACCCCCTTTACATGAACACGTTTTTCGGCGTGGGATATGGCTGTTATCGACTGCTTCTTGCTCCAACATCTACATATACATTTTGTTCTAAATGGCAACTATTTTGACGTGGTTGAAACCAATTTACAATTTACAGTTTCAACATACAGTTCGTCACTATGATTTCCTCTTTGATTGTGCGATGACAGATTGTGAACCCTATGATGACGTCAACATAAATCCTCAGACGACGGTAGATTTGATGTTTGTCTTTAATTTTGTCTTGTCGTACCCTTAACGGTTTGTTCTCTTGTTGCTCTGGCTTCTGCCAAGTCATTTAGTACTTGTTTGTGGTTTTCTAGGCTTCTTTTTTTTATATTATTTGAATATGATCATTTATGTGTTTTACTTATATTACCTATTAATGCTGCCTTGTTTGTTAGAGAATATAACCTGGCAGAGTTATCTTTATTAACACTGTCCCGTTTTATTGGGATGACAATAGGTGGTAAGGGTGAGGTTTGGCGCACCCTAGAACACGGTTTAAACCCCACATCGTCGTACTTTGCCACTGACCGTTTCATGGCGGCGGTAACCCTACTGACAACCCTTTTATGTTTGTGATGTCAAATTGTCCGTGGTATACTATTCCCGGTATTTTCACTGATTGTAATTGCATGTGGATCTTTCAGCGTACGTTATAATGTGTCATATGTTGCCTATATGTAGCAACACATACTCAAAGATCATCAACTAATTACTCTTTCAGTTTGAATTCAAAATATATTGTATTTAATACCTTTACTTTGGGAATTCATTTTCAGGTTTAACATTATATATATTTCAGATTTTTTTTTAATTTTGCTTTTAAAGTTCATATAAACATGTGACATAATATCTATATTTGTTTATAAAAACGCTGTTAGTATGCCTTTGAAAAGAACAGATGCGTAAACATTGATGAAAATAAGGATGGACAACAATATTTAGGAATGGAAAACTACGGACAACAAAGGAATCTCAATGACGTAGATGAAACAAATAATGTTGCTATTAAAACAAAACTTAAGATGAATAAGACATGTTTAAGACATCTTACTTATTGATGTTTTAAATCTAAATTGCCTAGCCTTAAACATATCTATTCATATATTCTTTAAAGTAGCTATTCCGCCATCAACAGCAAACTTTTACAACATATGTACACAGTTTCTAACCTAACGAAGACGTTGTTTATATATAACCTTATTTGTTTGAAAATCCAAACTTTATAGACACAATATAAATGGCTTTAACCAGCCAGGTCGAACACCAAAACTGGAGCGTCGAATAAGAGTTCGTAATTCATAATTCATTTTAGGCATATTTAGTCACGGGTATTTAACTAACCGGTGAAAAATCCTATACTTTTAATCGGCACATCAACATTATTATATGACCTGAACACCTGTCTTATTATGCCTTTTATTCATCTTTGAAGTTGTTCTTTGTTTCTGTGTGTGTTTGTGGTTGCCAGTCGTCCTTGAATGCTACTTTTCCTGTTCGATTTTTATATCTACTTTTATTATTGTTACGGATTTTTGTTTTCCAGGGAAATAAAGGAAATGGACGTAACAACATTTACTGAACATTACCTGCGTCTTCATTTGCTAGAAGTGAAAGGAGGAACACCGGTTCTAAGGTGTTTATTTCTCAAGATAGTGAAACGTTCTTTTTCAAAAGGAGACGTGGACAGATATCTAGGTTTGTTCAAGGATGATATAAAACTAGCAAAGCCTGCGACATCGGCGGAGTATAAGATAATATTTCCAAGTAATGGCACAACGGACATCAAAAAGTGGGATATTTCATTACTGGCGTATATCCTTATACACTGCTGTACCCTAGAGGGACAAATGAGTCTAAAGGGGGAAAAAACACCAAAGGAAATCTTAAAAAAGGAAGTTAATAGTACAATATATAAGGGTGATTTAGATCAATTTCTTCGAAGTGAAAGCAACAAGACAATAATTGACCGGATGAAAGACAAATATATTATCACCGATAAACAGTATGATAGCCTTTATCCTTTAAACAATCAAAAGACAGACATCAATGCATGGGATATTGAACTTTTGATCCTCGTCTTGTTCAACCTTGGTCATGATGACAATTTACAGAAGATACGCGGCATCTGCAAAGACGTTGTTACACGAGAAGTCAAATTATGTTGTGACACTAGTATTGACCTAAACGTTTTCCTTAGGAAACATGAACACACATTCGATGTCATGAGAAACGATGGAAAACTTACCTATTCTCAGCATCAGCAATTGTTTCCTAGCCATGGAGTGTCAGATTTAGGTAACTGGGACGATACCGTCTTAAGTATTGTAGTCCTAAATGCATGTCAAATACTTTCACCGCCCACGCTTGAAGCGGTAAAAAAAATCAGAACTTTAAGGAAAGACTTGGGAGCGCATCCGGGAAAGACTGAGGTCGATAACGATACGTTTGTAGAAACATGGTCAGTCTTACTCTTAGCGATACATACCATCATACTTACTGAAGTTCCGGAGATCGAGAAGGAAATTGATATCGCTACTCGTAATTTTATGTCTGGTCCCTTGGACATTCAATCTTCACTAGCCATTTTAAAGGAGCATGATGCCAAATATATTTCCATATTGTCAAAGTTGACTGCCATGGAATCATCGTTAGCTACACAATTGACGTCTGGATTTGCATCCACAGATCGGACTATTCGTCACATGGCACAGAAAATGGACACGGATCATGACTCACAAAATCAATTGTTGCAAGAAATCAAAGAAAAACTCACAGGTAAATTGTGTACTACTAATGTCTCTAGATAACTCTATTGGTTGGTATCCCTATGGGTAATCTATTGGTTGGTATCCCTATGGGTACGAACTGTGCACCACTTGTCGCAGATTTGTTTTTATTTTGCTATGAGAGGGATTTCATGTTGAGTCTTTCACCAAATACCCAGGCAGATGTTATTGAAGCTTTTAATGACACCTCTCGGTATCTGGATGTCATACTGAACATTGACAACCCTTTCTTTCCAACTATGGTTCATAATATTTATCCTAAAGAACTTCGGCTTAATAAAGAAAATATATCTGATAATAACGCTTTTTTTCTTGATTTAGATCTCTCGATTGAAAATGGTAAAATAATTAGCAAAATCTATGACAAGAGAGATGATTTTAATTTTGACATTGTTAATTATCCCCACTTGGATGGGGATGTTCCCCGAGCAACTTCTTATGGGGTTTATCTGTCTCAACTTATTCGTTTTTCTACAGCTTGTACTCGAGTTGAGGACTTTAATATTCGTAATCTTTGTATAACTAAAAAGCTACTCAATCAGGGTTACCGTTACCATAAACTTCGTAAAACCTTTGCAAAATGTTATTATCGTAACCCTGATCTTCTTTCCAAATATAAATGTAATTTAAGGACTCTTCTGCGACAAGGACTATCACAACCTGACTTCTATGGTGATGTGATTTATAAACTTCGTAAGATTCTTGGTCATGATCACTTTCATACTATCTTTGTTAAACTTGTTAAAAAGTTTATCAAAAGAGGTTATGACCCTATCATTTTGCAACGTACTGCATGCTTGGTGGTGGACCCTTTTACAGTTTGCCACTATGCTTTCCTCTTTAATTGTACGATGACCGGACAGGCTGTGGACCTATGATGACGCCTATCTAAAACCCAATGGGACGGTGGCGTTTGATGTTTGTCCATGATCTTTGTTGTCGTGCCCTTAATGGTGTATTCTCTTACTGCTCTGGCTTCTGCCAAGTCATTGAGTACCTTTATTGTGGCTTTCTAGGCTATTGTTTTTTTGTATTATATTTACACGAGCATATTTGTGTTTTACTTATATTGCCTATTGATGCTGCCTTGTTGGTTAGAGATTAGATCATGGCGGGGATTTCTTTATTTTCACTGTCCTGTTTTAATGGGATGACAGTAGGGTAAGTGTGAGGTTTGATGCACCCTAGAACCGGTTTAAACCCCCAGTGGCCTACTTTGCCACTGACCGTTCCAAGGCGGTAGCCCTATTGTCAACCCTTTTTGTGTTTGTGATGTCGTTTGCATTTATTATTGCTTTTGCCTTCTTGTTTGTCTGTTTGCGTGTTTGTTTCTGTGTTTTGTGGTTTACTGTCCTCCTTGAATGCTACTTTCCCTGTCCGATCTTTTTATATTTCTATTGAAGTATTTAGCAGCATTGGGCATTATCCCAACATACACCATGTTTATACATAACTAACAAGAGCACCGTTTCCTTAAGGTTATTATGTTAGTTTAGGTTAAACCTATTTATTTACGATTGTGAAACAAGTCTATGGCTTATACATTTTATTCTCAATGGTTATTATGTTATAAGCATTTTTAGGTGTGAGGTCAACATGACCTTTGCCTTTGTCTCCAACAAACTTCATGTTGGTGGCTATTACACTTTAAAAGGGCTTGGTGGCATTTACGTTTCACATGACCTCCATATAACAACGGCAATGCACTTGTGAAGTTTCAAGAGTGCAAACGTTATGAAGTTATTCAGCAAAATGTGAAGTTCCATATAAAAGGAAGGTGACCTTGACCTATTTGATAACAAAAAAAATAGGGTTCATCTTCTTACCTAGGGCAATATAGCAATGAAGTTTCATGAGTGTAGGTGTTATAATGTCATAGCCATCATTCAGAATGGGTATTTCTATATAAGGCATGTTGACCTTCATCTCTGACCTACTGACTAACAAAATAATTGAATCTTAATCTAGGGCAATGTACCTATGAAGTTTTATGAGTATGTGTTATGGTTTCGAAGTTATTGCCCGAAATTTATATTTCCATATAAGGTCATGGTGACCTTAACCTTTAAACTACTGACTCCAAAAACAATTTGGATCCTTCTATCACTTAGGGCATTGTACTTATGAAGTTTTATGAGTGTAGGTATTATGGTTTCGAAACTATCTTCCAGATTGAGTATTTCGTTGTAAAGTCACGGAATCTTTGACCTCTGACTGATTAACCCCAAAAGCAATAAGAATCCTCCTCCTACCAAGGGTCATGTATCTTTAAATTTTCATGAATGCAGGTGTAAAGGTTTTTAAATTATCATATAGAATATATATTTCCATATAAGTTCCGTGACCTTGACCTTTGATCTATTGACCCCAAAAAGCAAAATACATCCTCCGCTCACCTAGAACAATGGGCCAATGCAATTTCATGAATGTAAGTGTTATAGTTTCGAAGTTATCATCCGGAATCTGTATTTCCATAAAGGTCATGGTGACATTGGACTTTGACCTACTGACCCCATAAAACCACAGGGACCTTTCTCTCAATTATGCACCAATGCAGTTTCATGAGTGTAAGTGTTATGGTTTCGAAGGTATTGCCCGAATAAAAGGACATGGTGACCTTGACCTACTGACCCCAAAAACAGTAGAGGTCCTCCTCTCACCTAATGCAATATACCTTTAAAGTTTCATGAGTGTATGTTTAATGGTTTCGAAGTTACTATCCGGAATGCGTATTTTCATATAACATCATGAACGTCATGGTGACCTTGACTTTGACCTACTGATCCCAAAACAATGGGGATCATCCTCCCACCTAGGACAATGTATTTATATATTACATGAGTGTAGGTGTAATGTTTCGAAGTTACTGTCTGGAATACGTATTTCCATATATGGCCATGGTGATCTTGACCTACTGACCCCAAAAACAATACAGATCCTCCTCTCACCAAGTGCAATTTACCTATGAAGATTCATAATTGTAGGTTTATGGTTTCACATTTTTTGTCATGAATGTGTATTTCCATATAAAGTCATGGTGACCTTGACATTTGAACTACTGACCCCAATAGCAACAGTACCTATTAAGTTTCACGAGTGTAGGTTTTATGGTTTTGGAGTTATCGTCCGGAATGTGCAATTGATTCATTTATACATGATATCATCGTTGTGTTTTACTTACGTTGCTATCATACTGCATAGCTTTTTATTTTTATTTCTATATAATATAGCCTGCTGGGTATCGTCCGGAATGCGTTGTTCTGTATAATGTCACGGTAACCATGACCTTTGACATACTGCTCCCCCACCCCGCCCTCCACAAAAAAAAAAGAAAAAAAAAGAAGCAGTAATCCTCCACTCACTTAGTGCAATGTACCTATGAATTGTCATTAGTGTGTGTTATGGTTTCGAAGTTATCGTCCGGAATGCGTTTTTCTATATAATGTCATGGTGACCTTGAACTTTAACCTACTGACCCCAAAAACATTAGAATCCTCCTCTTATCAAGGGCAATGTACCTATGACGTTTCATGAGTGTAGGTGTTAAGGTTTCGGAGTCATCGTCCGGAATGCGCAATTGATTCATTTAGACATGATATCATCACAGGGTTTTACTTACGTTGCCTATTCATACTACATAGCTCTTTTTATTTGATATAATATAGCCTGCTGAGATTTTTTCATTCATACTGTCCCGTTTAACTGGGATGACAGTATAGTATGAGTGATAGTTGGTGCATCCTAGAACACGAATTAAACCGGTAACGTTCAAAACCCTAATTCAAATTACGAGCAAAAATGCAAAACATTTAACTTGTAAACAATTTCTTTTTTTCAATCGATGTTAATGGTTAAATATTGTTTATTTGACGTTGTAATATTTCTAGCATGAAAGTTGAATATATATTAGAAGACATAAGTGTCCCATTGACTTACCTTAATCTAATATCTTAAATAAAAGGAAATTGAAGTTCGAATTTAGTTACGACGTTCGCAACGTTACGATGTGCGTCGGGGATTAAAAAGTATATATTATTTTCAATAGTTGTTTTGAGTTGTTACGAAATGATATATATGTCTTAACTTGAAACAGTTATAATCATATCCTGGAACTTTCATCTTATTGTGTGTATATTTGTATTGCAATAAGGTTGCTCTATTAATGTTTTCTTGCTTAAATATGTCAATTTTAAACAGTATGACTTTATTTCTACGTAACTATTTACAGATTAAAAAGTCTTTAAAATAATGTGCAAAGGTTACATATTGATAAAGCAACAATAAACACAGAGGTGAACCAAAATATATGATGTTGTTGATTAGAGAGAGATTTGTCTGAGAATTCACGTCAAGTGTGTTCCTCGTTGATTCATAAACCTCTAAAATATGAACAAGAAGAGTCTCATTCTGTTTATAAGTAAAAAAGCATACCAGCTGGAATAAATGGGTCTTTCTAACAACAAAGACCTAGGAATTAAAAGAAAACACGATATTTCTTAACACTAATGGTGTCCCCTATCCGTCTGAAATGGTATTTAATATGCGACTAATAGATTGACAATAAATCAATATCCACAAGAAAACATAACTGACGAACTTAACAACCCCTATTTATGTTTCATATATAAAGCATTGTTTTAAGTTGTATGTGAAATTATTTTATCACTAATGTTCGGAAAATAAACACAAAAACTTCATACTCCCTCTGTTTAGTTTGTCAACAATAAAACTCATCTTCCTGCGAAATACGTCTAAAATTAACTTGAAATATGATAGTTTGCCAAGCTGCATCGCTTGAACCTTAAACGTACTCTTAAAAGTAGATATAACAAGAGGCCCAAGGGGGCCTGTGGACGCTCTACTGGCTAAAGATAAAGTTTATGTATAAGGGAGCCATAACTCTGTCAAAACTCATTCAAATGGAACATGGCGATGATATACGCGTTGGGCATGGTACTGATCATCCCTGCCAAGTTTCTTTGAAATCCGACCTGAGGATCAGTACAACTTGTCTGTACAAAGTTAGTGTATTAAAACATTTAAGGGGCCATAACTCTGCCAAAATTCATTCAACTGGAACACGGCAATGAAATGCCCAACAAGACTTGGTACTGATCATCCCTGCCAAGATTTGTTGAAATCCGGCCAGGGGATCAGGAGAATTAGTCGGGACACAGTTTGTGTATTAAAACCTTTAAAGGGCCATAACTGTGCCAAAATCATTTAACCAGAAAACGGTAATGACAGGCGCAACTAGGCTTGGTACTAATCATCCCCGCTAAGATTGGCTGAAGTCCGGCCAGGAGTTCAGAAGAAACAAGTCTGGACAAAGTCTGTGTATTAAAACCTTAAAAGGATCATAACTCTGTCAAAAAAAAATTTCAACCGTAATACGGCGGTGATATGCACAACTAGGATTGAAACTGATCATCAATGTCATGTTTCGTAGATATCCGGAAAGGGGTTCAGGAAAACTAGCCCTGAAAATGTCTGTCTATCAAAAACCTTTAAATGGCCATAACTCCGCCAAAAATGTATCAACCGGAACACGACGACGAAGCACAACTAGGCTTGGTACTGATAATCCCTTCAACGTTTAGGGGTTCAGGAGTACTAGTCCAGACAAAGTTTGTGTATTAAAACCTTTAAAGGGCCATAACTCCACCAAAAAGCATTCAATCGGAACAAGGTGAAAATATGCACAACTAGGTTTGGTACTGATCATCTCGGCAAAGTTTTGCTGAACTATGGCAAAATGAAGGCCTTATCATAATCTGGTATAGTTTGGTAAAGATCGGATGAAAAATGAAGGTGTTCGAGTGTTGACTTCAACAAGTTAACGGACGACGGACAAAATACCATGGCATAAGTCCTATTGGCCTTTGGCCAGTAGAGCAAAAAACTGCAAGGTCTTTAGTTTATATCTCGTTCTGGGCTACTTTTTTATTTTTTACAAAATATGGGCGTTACCTGTACGAAGGCTAGTACAAATGTGATTTTTACGCATCGATTTCTGGCTTATATACCATATATACCAACCATAGGGCCGTTCGTCGACACACGTGACTTATTTATATTCATGAGTTAGTATCAGTTTTTGTATGTCCTCTGTAGCTTTAAGACACCTTGATCAAAATGATTGGCATAACATTTTTTTCTTTCAAAATGAATGTTTATTGTTTAATTAGACTTTCAAAATGGGTACTGTCGGCAATCGTTGTTCAAACATTTATGTATATCTATTGTTGAACAGGTCACATTGGCCTATAGTTTCACTATTAGGTAAAGGTAACTAACCTTAAACTAACTCGTACCAATTCCATATATGTTTTGATTTATTAAAATAATTTGTTTCGTAAATCTTCTATGGAATGGGAACTCATTTAATATATTGAAGAAGAAACAATGGTTTTGTGAACACAAAGAGCTTTTAAAATATCCAAAAATTTAATTCATAATTAAAGAGATATCTATATGTTTTGCGTTAAGTACACCATATGAGATACCACCAATTGATTGCTGTTTCAAGCTAACTATTGCGGTTTTCATAATGCAAGTCGCTGAATATAGTGAGTGATTTATTTCCGTGTAACATACGTCACACATTAATTGTGTTGATTAAAATGTTTTTCTTTAACAAACTAAGTGATAAACACATATTATTTTGTTATCTTATGTTGTGTGAAACCAACACTAGACCATTGTTAATATATTTCAAAGCGTGTAAATAAGAAAAAAATAACAACACTCACATGTGTATCGAAATTTTATTGAAAAAATGTAGAACAGCAAATAACAAACATTTCAAAAATCCACAAAACAATTGTTTCTACTTCAAAATAAGTAATTAATACAAAACACGAAGAATAGAGATAAACATAAAAGAAATACGTTTTTGTAAACCAAAAAGAAAGCACAAACATTATAAATTAATTTGCGATTTTATCAGCATATGATGTAACGTATGTTACAATGGTATTTGTGAGGGTTTCTCTGAATTTAAGAAGATCGACAAATATCATATGTACACGTGTTCCTTTTTTGACAAAAGGAAAAACAACGTGTTCATATAAGCATACCTAAACAGATTTACCCCCACACCCCATTCCTTTCACAAAATAAATCAATAGCACGACTACAATGAGCAATACTATATACAGTCGAACCTCGATAGCTCGAAGTCAGTGGGACCATAGGGATATGTTCGAGCTATCGGTGGCTTCGAGGCATCGAGGTAACGGTAAAAACCAAAACATCTATCCGAATTTGTGTACCACCCGAAATAGTATTACTTGTATACGTGATGTATCGTTCTCAGTATGTTTTTTATGTTCATGCATGTTTGTTTAAACCTCATAACGGATATACAACATGTTATTATTACACTGAAAATACAAGAAAAACTGCAATAATGTGTTTGTTTTATCATTTATTTAAAGAAATATCACACTAATAGATTTTACAATACATTCCGGAAGTCCGAATAATAAGAACAAGGTAAGACTGGTTTCCGTACATTATTTAATTAGAAAATCAACCGTGTTTAATTTATCGTATTTAACAGTAAACGAAGTTCACTAAACATAAGTTGTATCTGTCTATTATCGCTTTTCAATCATAAATGTTCGCACCTTTAACAATCAACTTTATCTGTTTTCGCACTATGATCGAACTTGCTACAAACAAATACAAACGCGTCAATTACAATTAATATGGCCGACGTCGCATGGCAACGGATCATCACCTTCGATAAAGCGAGGTTTAAAATCACACAAAAATGGATCTTCGGACCGTAAAATGTATTCGAGCGAGCCGGGGTATTCGAGAAATAATATTCGAATAATCGAGGTTAAATTACATTGAATTATATAGGAGTTGTGTCGGGACCGGAAAATGTGTTCGAATTACCGATGGTATTCGAATCACCGGTGTTCGAGCTATCGAGGTTCGACTGTACTTATTAGTATAGAGTCAATGATAATTTAACATGATTTAAAATGTAGAAATTAAACCATCAGCTTTTAAAACATAGCCCATAAGAATAACAATTATAACGCATGACTATTGTTTATAAAATGCCATCTATTATATGTATAAGTTCGAATATATCAATAGTAACGTATGTTTCATTAATCATCATTTATGTATATGATGCATATTAGAACGGCAAACCAGTTTTCAAAGTAAGGTTTATCACATATGTCATTTATATACTCTACTACTTACGTTTTGCTATATTTTATCGTGTTCAAATACAGTAATGCATGCTTGTTAAAAGTTACATATGTTTCATTACTCATGTAGTTCAGTCTGCAGAACTACTATATTAATCTTCTTGACTTAAAATAGTTTTTTAGTTTAACCATACATATTGTCTTTCAGTATGTAGATGTTTTGATGGTATATGTACCATTGTAATTGTCTATGATAGTGATAAAAAAACCGGTTTTACGAAAAAACACACCATTATTTTCTGAATATGTATGGAATAGGGACAGTCACGTATGTTTCATCCTTAATAGGCCGTGACGTTCTTTCATCCTAATAGCCTAATTTATGAATCGTTCAGCTAGGATAACTTTAAGTTCAAATGATGTGTACTTAGATCATCATTAACATTTTCGGCAATTTGTATGTCTCATTAAAGCTAGGGCATGAAGTATATGTACTCTCAATTGATTACAACGTATGTTTCCTTCACTTTGGCGGCACCTTTGAAGACACAACTGTATTAGCATATTATAATACATTTTACTTGTACGCTTAACATGATAGTCAAACTATTCCAATTTTTATAAAATGTATCTACACTATATCATATATACGAATTATTTATTTCATTTCATTATCAAATGTCAACTTTGAATACCTTCATTTGATTTTGATCCTAGAAGGCCAACGTTAAGCAGGATTAACATAACACCGATTGAAGTCAAATCTGTTTTGCAAACCTTATAGCTAGGCAAGGCAGTAGGGCCAGATAATATTAACAACAGAGTACTTAAAGAACTAGCTTCCGAATTAGCTTCGCCATTATCAACTCTTTTTAATAGGTCTTTGGCTATTAGCAAAATTCCTTCTCAGTGGAAGATAGCCTATGTATGTGCGGTTCTTAAGAAAAATGACCCCTCAGAATTAGCCAACTATCGACCTATTTCACTCCTCAGTACACTAGACAAAGTTATGGAAAAAATTATCCACAAACATATTTTTAATTGTTTTCTCTCAAATCATGTCATAACTGCTCTCCAATCGGGTTTCGTTCCTAAAGACTATACAGTGAATCAATTAGTTGATATATATAATACGTTCTGCAAAGCTCTTGATGATGGCAAAGAAATTCGAGCAGTCTTTTGTGATATTTCTAAAGCTTTTGATAGAGTTTGGCATAAAGGATTGATTTTTAAATTACAGACAGTTGGTATAACGGGATCTCTTCTACTGTGGTTTTCGGACTACATTCACAATCGCAAACAAAGCGTTATACTACCTGGTGAAATCTCCGATAGTGTAAACATAAATGCTGGAGTGCCTCAGGGATCTATATTTGGACCACTGTTATTTCTTGTTTACATTAATGACATTGTTGATAATATTAAATCAAATATCAAATTATTTGCCGATGATACAAGTCTTTACGTTATAGTTGACTCTCCAAATATCGCTGCAACCATAATAAATAATGACCTGCTAACAATACATGATTGGGCGGACAAATGGTTGGTAGATTTTAATCCCAACACAACAGAAACACTCCTAATCTCCAGGAAAATAAACAAACCATTGCATCCTCCTCTAATGATAAACGCTGTTATTATTGCAGAAGTCGAAATGCATAAACATTTAGGTCTCTCATTTTCAAGTAATGGTACATGGAATCACCACATAGATGCTATTAAAGAAAAGGCATGGCAACGCGTAAATGTAATGAGAACATTAAAATTTAAGTAAGACAGAAAATCACTGGAAAAAATATACTTTACATTTATTCGTCCGACTCTTGAATATGCCGACGTTGTATGGGACAACTGTACTAAAGCGCAAGAGCATGAATTAGAAAAAAATCAATATGAGGCTGCCAGAATTGTGACAGGAGCAACCAAACTTGTATCCCTAGTAGCCCTTAACCGCGAAACGGGATGGGAATCTTTGAAAGCTAGAAGACGAAAGCATAGGCTTATATTATATTATAAAATGAACGCAAACTTAACTCCTGCCTTTTTGTCTTCCCTTGTCCCAGATAACGTTGGAAACCTCGTTAATTACAATTTAAGTAACGCTGGAAACGCAAGAATAGTCCACTGTAATTCACAGCTTTATGCCAATTCTTTCCTCCCATCTACAATCCGTGCATGGAATGAAATTCCCCCATCGGCGAGAAATTCCGAGTCTATTAGTGTTTTCAAATCTAGACTGGATAGTAATAGGACTACTGTTCCACAATACTACTTTACTGGTAATCGGAAGGCCCACATTCTCCACACTCGCCTTCGCACTCACTGCAGCAGCTTAAATCAGCATTTATTTTCAAAAAACATTGTAGAAAGTCCACTATGTGTATGTAGATCCTTAGAAGACACGAATCATTTCCTATTGCACTGTCCACTATATACTCCCCAGAGAATAGTAATGAATAATGAGTTACTACACTTAATCGACGAAATAACACTAGACACCCTACTTTTTGGTGATGAAACACTTTTTCTAGACGTAAACACACAAGTTTTCAAAATAGTCCAAAAATATATTCTCAATACGAAACGGTTCCTGTAAATTGCATGCACTTACATTTAGGAATTTGAGAAAATTAAATTTGCCAAACAGTATGCCAATCTGAAAATTCGCTATCATACTCCCTACAAGCTGAATCTGCCACTATAACAATACATTAGTATGAGGATAAGGGCCTATATGTTTGCTGAGGAACGTCGCACACACACATTCTCTCTCTCTCTCTCTCTCTCTCTCTCTCTCTCTCCTTATATTTCTTGTAATTATATATTAAACACTTAACTAGCCATTTGATTTCATGTACTATGCTATCACGAATAATGTAACTTAATGTGCAATGATCAAGGAGACAGATATATACAAGCGTTTTGCTTTCTTCTGGATCCTAATTCACTGTTAACTTTTACATAATTGTATATCTATATAACACAAACTGTATAATTGTGAATAAAATAGTGTTTAAACCAATACCTTCATTGTGGTTTTCTAATCTATTGTTTTTTTTTGTATTATATTTACACGAGCATATTTGTGTTTTACTTATATTGCCTATTGATGCAGCCTTGTTGGTTAGAGATTAGATCATGGCGGGGATTTCTTTATTTACACTGTCCTGTTTTAATGGGATGAAGTATGGTAAGTGTGAGGTTTGGTTCACCCTAGAACCGGTTTAAACCCCCAGTGGCCTACTTTGCCAATGACCGTTCCAAGGCGGTAGCCCTTTTGTCAACACTTCTCTGTTTGTGATGTCGTTTGCATTTATTATTACTTTTGCCTTCTTGTTTGTCTGTTTGCGTGTTTGTTTCTGTGTTTTGTGGTTGACTGTCCTCCTTGAATGCTACTTTCTATGTCCGATCTTTTTATATTTCTTTGTTAGTTGACGCTTGTAGCGTATGTTGCATTTATGTTGTCTGACTCATCATAACAAACACAAATGATAATTTTGGCACAATTGTTAGTGCTCCGACTTACTAAACATACTTTCATTAAAAACGTACACTGACCATGATTGTTACTATTACTATTATCACGTTTAACTACGGCGACAACGATACACTGTTTTATTGAGAAAAAGCGGTTGATCCTTTTATATTGTTGCACATATTTCCATTTCAGAATTGAATCTTAAGCTTCCTGAACCTGCGTATAATGAAAGAAGGGAAATAAAGTGTATGCATATTTATCAATGTTTGTAATTTCACACATATACAAGCTTTCATTTAGATTTTTACAACGATTATAAAGAAACATAAGTTACATGTATTTCCAACAGAATTAAGAGTCTCTGAATAAAATACGTTGAATAATATATGCATGAGCATTATATATACAATAAACGCAACAGTTAATTACATATCGACCTTTGTTCAAAGTCATCCAAGATGATGATTATTTTGCTTTGCTTTCCTATTTACAAGTTGTATTTTATGAGACACGTAAAGAATAAAGTAGTTGAGAAATAACTTTTTAAAAGTATAATCATTTTACTTTATCTTTCATTCTTCTATGTGCTTAATACGTGTCTCCTTTCGTTGTAGGTTTTACTGTAATATTTGCTGTCAGAGGAGGGAAAAGTAAAGAAGCGGTAGATGAAGTAGAAAATGCTATCAAAAAGTCCATGGATGGAATTGATGACAAGAACACAGAAAAAGTAAAAGAGGTTACAGAGCAAATAAAAGAGATATTGTCAAAGAATGACATAATAATTGAAGGAACTCGACTTGGGTCTATCATTGTAGTAGTCAAGTGTTTGTCCGTACGAGGATTACACAATCTAGTAAACATTATTGGCAGTACCGAATTAACGGATCATCTAAACACACTTTCAACTATTTTTTCTGAACGTACTGGATGTCCAATTCTTATCGACGCTAACATTCCTAGGTCTTCGCTTCAAACCATCTGTGAAGAGATAATAATACTCAACTTTAGTTATGGTATGTACAACAAGCTTAACACGTTGCTGATCATCGTATTGTACACATGTTTATGTTCGTCCAGCTACTGATGTTGAATAATTTGGGATGTTTGCAGTTCAGATTTCGTTTGGAACATTTTTTCTTTTGGTGCTTCATTTAGATGCTCATTAAATGCAGTCTTATTTATATTGTGCATGCACATATCATACGTTTGTTATACCTTAGACGTATTTGTGTTATACCAATTTAACAACACATGCATGTTTTCTCAATGTTTCATTTTTATTTGATTAAATTGATACTTTAAAAGTATATTATCTTTTTGTTACATGCAAGTGTATAGTAATGTTCATACTGTATTACATTTAACAATATACAATAAATCTAATTTGTTATTTGCATTATAAAGAATCGAATGAGCACCAAGGTTCTGTACAGATGCGACTGAAAGCTACATCTGTGAAAGGAATGGTAACCATATGGCAGACGCTTCACGGCAGACATATCATGACCAGTCTTCAAACCCTCTCTGAAAAGCTGTCTGATGAACTGAAGGAGAAGGTCGAAATCAGCATCAAGTTTCAACCAGAGGAGTTCCTATCAGCTCTAAAATCTGCAGGTAAATCCACTTTATTCCATAGAAAAACACAGTTGCAATGACATGGATTTCTTAAACAGGTTTTGGTATAGGAATAAATAGTGCACTTATCCTTAAGTGCTATGCTATTTTTTATTTTGTGTTTTATTACTCATTCATCAATTGTTATTGACATGTTCATGATTATATCCGGTTTTTATTTTAGCATAGTTTAATTTTGCAAAGCCATGTAAATATGATTAAGGAAAATTGCTAGGTCTTAAAGGTAAAATCAGTCCAAACAATATGTTCTCTCAATCTGTTGATAATTTTAGAAGCCAAGAATCTTATTTGGGGTTTTGTTGAAAAGAGTATGAAATGAGAAATTTGGAAAACGCCGAACACAATAAATACACGATAACACTTTTCATTAAATATAGTATGCATCTGGTTGATACTGCTGTAATATATGCATACCAAGGATCCCGTCTCATCATACCGGGTATATACCTCCCAGCTCATTCATGTTGCTAGGGTTTGAATTCATGTTAAGGACTTCAATGATCGAAATCAAGTTACTACACTTAGATATAAAATTCGAACAGGAAAATTAGCATTCAATGACTTCAGTCAACCACAAACACACATATAAACGAAGAACAGCTTTAAAGAAAGAAGAATAAAAGGCAAGATAAGACATCACAAACACAAAACAGTTTGACAATAGGGCTACGTCCTTGGAACGGTCAGTGGCAAAAAAGCCGCTGGGGTTAAAACGAGGTTGTAGGGTGCACCAAACCTCACTCTTACCCTATTGCCATCCCAATAAACGGGACAGTGTAAATAAAGATATCCCCTCCAGGTTATAATCTTTAACAAACAAGGCAGCATTTATAGGCAATATAAGTAAAACAAATAAATGATTATGTATATACAATATAAAAAACCACAAGCCTATAAAGCCACAAAGTACTCAATGACTTGGCAGAAGTCAGAGCAACAAGACAACAAACCGTTAAGGGTACGACAATACAAGATTAAAGACAGACATCCAACGCTACCGTCCTAAGGATTTAAGTAGAAGTCATCACAGGGCACACAACCTCGCCGGTCAGCGCACAATCAGAGAGAAAAGCATAGTGGCGAAATTAAATGGGTCAATCACTAAACATGCAGTGCGTTGCAAAATGATAGGGTCATAACCTCTTTTGATAAACTGTTTAACAAGTTTAATAAGGATTGTATGAAAGTGATTATGAACAAGGATCTTGCGAAGTTTGTAAATCACATCACCATAGTAGTCAGGTTGTGATAGTTCTTGTCGCAGAAGAGTTCATAAATTACTTTTGTATTTTAAAAGTAGATGAGGTAAACTTCTTCAGCATGGTTGTCTTTATCATAAACTACGTAGATCTTTTTCAAATTTCTCTCGCAGCAAAGAAAACCTACTGGAAAAATAAAACACCAATCTTAAAACATTTCTGCGACTAGGAATATCACCCTTTATTTTATGGAGATTTGATCTATAGACTTCGGAAGTTTCGGAACGTGATCTGACGGGTTTCCTGACTACTTGACAAAATCAGGAAACCACACCAAGTGATCCACTTTTCAGTATATATTGTCAGAAAAAGATACGACCCTTTAGTATTGCAACGCACTTCATGTTGAGTGATTGACCCCTCTACAGTCAGTCACTACGCCTCACTTTTCTCTTCTTTTGCGATGACTGCACGACTTCTTGGGACTCTATGATTTCACCTGCTGAAACCCAGACAAATAGAGGTAGGTTCATGCACGTTCATCCCATGGGTTTTTGGTCGTACCCTAGATTGCTTTTACCTATGGCTGCAACTGATGTGTTTGTTCAGTATAATTCTGGATACATCCTAAGGTATTTATATTATTTTTTTTACATAGATTTACAACAACATATAAGTGTCTCGTTTTCTAATTTCACTGGAAGTGGACTTTATTGTTAGAGTTTCCATTTGTTGGGTTGTACTTTTATTTACACTGTTTTGTCACGTTGGGTGTTGAAGACAGGATAATAGCGCATTGTAAAGGGTTACCGACTTCGAACGGTCAGTAGGCAATAAGGCCTACAAGTTAGCTTAAATCGATTTTAAGTGTACACAAACTCGCCATAGACCTGTCTTCAATGTCATATCTCCCATCAAAAAGAAATCTCTAACAATAAGTTCCACATCCAGAGAAATTAGCAAACAATACACTGAAATGTTTTTGTAAAGATATACAAAAAGCATAATTAGAAAAAAAACTGGATGTCACCGGAATTGTACAGATAAACACAGCAGTTGCAACCAAAGGGAAAACCAAACTAGGGCACGACCAAAAAAAACTTAGGACGAAGGTTCATGTACCTACCTTCCTTTGTCAGGGTTTCAGCAGGCGCAATCCTTGAGTCCTAAGAGTTTGTCCAGTCATCCCACAAGAGAAAGGTGAAGCGTAGTGGATGACTGTATAGAAATCAATCACTAAACATGAAGAGCGTTGCAATACTAACTGTTCGTAACCTTTTCTGACGAATTTCATGATTAATTTTGTAAAATGGACAGGAAAACCGTCGGATCCTTGTAACTTATAGACCACATCTCCATTAAATAAAGGTTATGATATTCCTAATCGCAGACATGTATTTAGGTTGGTGTTGTACTTTTCCAGAAAGCTTTGAACAGTCTCAATCAAACCGAGACTGCAATACATTTTTGTATTTATCGTGTTCGACGATATAAACATTTATCCTTCCATACTTTTTCATATACGTTGCTTCATAGTTTTCTTTTATCGTTTGTTGTTTTGTATGCGTAGTAGGTTCTCCCCGGTGGTCTTTTTCCACCGTTCCAAGGCGGTAGCCCGTTGTCAACCTTTATATGTTTGTGAAGTGATTTCTTACTGAATATGTTTGTAATCACCTTTGCGTTGTAATACTTGTTGGAGTTACTGTATTCTGTGAATGCTACTCTCCCTGTTGGAATTATAACCTTTCTTTGTTTGACCATGTTCTATGGATGCATTCTTTCCTATTCGACGTTTATACCTACTTTTATAACAGGATATACTTATAGGATGAATAATTTTAGAATGCTTGTTAGTATGTCTACAACACTGTGGTGCCCATAGTTGGTGACCGCAATACAACATTGTCACTGCGGTGTAGTTTTGAATAAACTATCCCCTAATAACATCTACAGGTGTCAACCATTTTATGTTTGTGATGTCATATATTACCTTTTATTTATTGTTTTAATTGTTGCTTCTTTCTATGCGTGAATTTTGTTGACTGTGGTCCATGAATACCACAGTCCGACCTGTATATTTTCTTTCATCAAAGATATACATTCTATTAATGCCAGTGAAAGCAAAACTCATCGTTAAAACGTTTTGTTGTTTTATATGTTTATATACTAAACGACTTTAAAACGCAGAGTGTAACAGTTGCAAATTTATTTATATATTCTTCTTATATAGCTTATTTTTGTACATTGTGATTTGAATGATAGAAAGTTTACAAAAAAACTGAAGATAATTTTGATTTATGAATATTTAATTCTAAAACACCGAAAATAGTGTATATATGTGTTTTTATAGTCGTTATGTTTTACTTCTTTTGTGGGTGTTAGGCAGCAACCAGAAAAACTGATGTTAGCATTATCAAATTCCAAGATAATAACTATATATGTCATGAACTTGACATGTATGCCTTTTTTAAATCCAGTGCTGGTCCATTCAATGTGTCTTTTTAAATAAACGTTTATGCCTTCCAGATCCGCCGTTGATGTCTGGTAACACGAGTGAGAACACAATAATGGATGTTGATTTGCCGACAACGACGCCAGTCACGACTCCGCTTACAGCACTAGGTATGATACCCTAAAACTAAATTCATTTGTGTTCACTGTTTCAATAAACGCTACCGTCCTTCGAGGATTTAGGTAGACGTCATCATAAGGTCCACAATTTGTCCGGTCATAGGACAATCAAAGAGGAACGCTTACCTTCTGTGTGTACACCATGATCAAATACAGTTGGTAAACATTGCAATCAGACACCATGTGTTTTCTGTCTCCCCGAGATACTGGTAAGAGTGGCGATTCGTGTCATAAATCGAAAAGTAACGCATTACATTTTCTATTTCTAACGCGTTACTCCAGGTTTTCTACACGCGTTAGAGATGAGATTTCACCTGTTTGTTTAACTGAACATTATTGAATGTTGTCAGTTTTCTAACGTGTTATACTTGAATTAGTAACGCATTACTTGGACCGGGTAAAACATTTCCTAACGCGTTAGAAACTAGTTAGCCAGAAAGTTCACTTACGCGTTACATGTCTCATAAGTAACGCGTTACTCATTGAAAACCTAACGCGATGAGCTAAAGTCATTTGACCAATCAAAGACCGCCTTACACTGTCTAGTCTGTATCCCGAACTCACACCAACGAATATTGCATTATTAATATTCAAATGCTTCAATATTGGTTGTAAGCAATGGTTCGACTTTTTTTATGAATATCTACTAATATGTGTATGTAAGGTGTTTCACAGCAATTGTGTATACATTACAATATATAATTATTCATTCATTATTAATATTCCAAGAGTATTCAGGGGTTCCCGTATTGTCTCCATTTACAAGTAGTGTTCTTTCTCCATTATTACTCTACTTGCATAGCTTATGCATGTTTTTTAAACTGCATGTGTATATAATACGAGATATATCGTAAAACTGTAAATGCCCCTTCTAATCAAGGCACCGGATCCCCACCGCTTTGGTAGTCAAAACGTTAATGATACAATATGCAGGAGAGATTATACATAGAGAATGATAGCCAAGCGCAGTAAACATATAAATTCCTCCTTCCTCCCCCAACACACACACTACATGCAAAATGTAATGTCTCCTTGTGCATTTAATGCATTCTTTACCGATGTACGGTAAAACTATCCTATTTATATGCAAAGAAATATAAAAAGATCGGACAGGGAAAGTAGCATTCAAGGAGAACAGTAAACCACAAAACACAGAAACAAACACGCAAACAGACACAAAAGAAGGCAAAAGCAATAATAAATGCAAACGACATCACAAACACAAAAAGGGTTGACAATAGGGCTACCGCCTTGGAACGGTCAGTGGCAAAGTAGGCCACTGGGGGTTTAAACCGGTTCTAGGGTGCACCAAACCTCACCCCTACTGTCATCCCATTAAAACAGGACAGTGTAAATAAACAAATCCCCGCCATGATCTAATATCTAACCAACAAGGCAGCATCAATAGGCAATATAAGTAAAACACAAATATGCTCGTGTAAATATAATACAAAAAAAAAATAGCCTAGAAAGCCACAATGAAGGTATTCAATGACTTTGCAGAAGCCAGAGCAGTAAGAGAACAAACCATTAAGGGCACGACAAGAAAGATCATGGACAAACATCAAACGCCACCGTCCCAATGGGCTTTAGGTAGGCGTCATCATAGGGTCCACAGCCTGTCCGGTCATCGTACAATTATAGAGGAAAGCATAGAGGCGAACTGTAAAAGGGTCCACCACCAAGCATGCAGTACGTTGCAAAATGATATGGTCATAACCTATTTTGATCAACTTTATAATAAGTTTAACAAAGATAGTATGAAAGTGATCATAAAATGTGAATAATTTGCTTATCACAGACTTAGCGTTGATAAGATCACATCCCCGCTTAGCTATTAGCTGGAACGAAGACTACAAACGCGCGTTAAGCCATTGTTTCAGTGTTTTTAAACTTGATTTTCATTGATTTACGGATTTGACAAGTAACGCGTTTCATGCTGCTTCTCCAGCGTGTTACAATTATATGTCTAATACGTTACTCATATAAAGCGGAAATTGCTTAACAAGTAACGCGTTACTGTTTGATTAAACACGTATAATACTAACGCGTTACTCTGTATTGTCTAACGCGTTAGAAACTGTTAAATTATGTTTACTTTTCTGTTGAATATATAGAGGAAATCTCATGTCTAACGCGTCAGAAAATTGCGAGTGTAACGCGTTAGAATTGTAGGGGTAACGAGTTGGTTTTCCTAACGCGTTACTTTTGGGACTTATGTCATGAACCGCCACTCATATACTGGTGAATGCTATACTGTTTAGTTCAACTTGTAACGTGTTTGCTTTTGACGTAAAAGTAGATGTAAAAGTCAGATAGGAAAGTAACATTCAGAAAACTTAGACATCCAAAAGCAAAAAACTTAGAGGGAAAAATTATGGAAGCGCATAGGGACCCCCCTAATAATTTATTTTCATGATATATATATTTCGTTATAAGTCTTAATATAAGGTACTTATGGAATATTTTCCGCGACATTTGCTTTTTTTTATGGATTTTTCAACATTTTACTTGTAAAACGCAAAAAATGTTAAATCGAGAAAAATTTAGTTATTTCACGATATAAATATTACACCAACCTAAATAAAAAGCATATGTGAATAATGATTTGAACAGTTCTTATGGTCTGTATACAGCGTACATAGTTATTATGGATTTTATGGTCTGCAGACACAGACGACGTTTTTCAAGATCTCCAAAATTAATAGGAGTCATTGTTTTAAAATGGCTACTATAGCTGTTAAGTTACAAGATTGTAGGTCAAACAATTACAAGTTAAGTGGAGAAAATATTTCTCAAGATTTGGTAAATGTCACCTTGATGACCTACTGATCCCAAATGCAATAGGGTTCCTTCTTTCAACAAGGCTAATTTGCCTAAAAAGTTTCAGGATTGTAGGTGTTATACTCCTGGAGTTATTGAACGGATTGGCGGTCAAGGCAACGTTGAATGTGGGTGTATATGTATTTCTAAATAAAGTAATGGAAACCTTAACCTTTTAACTACTGACTACAAAAGTAATAGGATTCCTCTTTTCACCAAGGGCAATGAACCTATGAATTTTTAAGAGAATGGTTTACACTTCCCAATCAATTCTTCATAATTTGAGGCAATGACGGCTTTTTTAATACTTCTTTAGAATCTCCAAATCCTAAATGACCGCGGAGAGACTGCCATTTCCGGTTATGACGTCACGTTCCCGCCAACGGTGAAAAAAAAAACGAAGTTAAAATTTAACGAAATAACTAGATATTTTAAATAAAATTGACGAGAAAAAAATAACGTGAATTGCTTTATTTTTACATATAATTTAATTGTGTCGGTATATATTAATTGCAATACGTCATACATAAAATAATATGAGATGTTATATAGTGTTATGCCGATAAAGTGTTATCGTCATATCCACATATAAAAGCGAATTTCGAGGAAAATGATCCCACGATCGCCTAATATTAAGACGTTATGGCGAAATATATATGTCATGAAAAAAAATATTAGGGGGTCCCTATGCGCTTCCATAAAAATAGAAGCAACGTATGCGACACCTCACAAAATAAAATGTTAACACCAAGGGTACTGCCTTTGAACGGTCAGTACCAGAAAGGCGACAGGGTGCTGGGGGTTAGACCAAGTTATAGGGAGCTACACAACTCACTATTACCATATTGTCATCTGAATTTAACGGAATTTAAAGGAAAAGTATAGATAAAGAAATCCAAACAAGGCTTTATCATTTAACAATTTGGGCAACATTTAGTGGCAATATATGCAAAACACATTGATAATCAAATGTACATAAATTAAAATAAACACACCACAAAGTAAGTACTCAATCACTTGGCAGTAGCCAGAGCAACAACAGAATAAACCGTTAAGGATCACCAAGATAAGATTTAAGACAAACATTACACGTTACCTTTGGTTTCATAATAAAGCTAGACGTCATATCATAATAGGACCAACACTCAAAGAGGAAAACGTAGTAGCCAACTGAAAATGAGCCAACCACTAAACTTGTGTCATGACCTCTTTTGATAATATGTGTTTTGACAAGTTTGAAAGATTTTACGAAAGTGATCATGTCCAAGGACCTTACATAGTTTGTAAATAACGTCACCATAGCAAGTAGATATAAACGTCGAAAAGAAAATGTAGGTTTCGAGATCCACGGTTAACCACAAACACGTACAGAAAAAAACAACAACTACAAAGATGAATATAAGGAAAGATATGAAAACTCAAACATAAAAGGGTTAACAATAGGGCAACCGCCTTGGAACGGTCTATGACACAATAGGCCGCTGGTGGGGTGGGCTGGGGGTGGGGGAGGGTTAAACAAGGTTCTAAGCTACAGCAACTCAGAAGTAAGGTTGTCATAGTGCTAGTAGCTGAAGAGTTCTTAACTTACTTTATATCTTTAAAGTAGATCAGGTTATTCATTTATTTTCTGAAAAATTACCATACATTTCTTGAAATGTTTAGCACATTTGCCGTGTTTGTTTTAATTCATTGTTTGTACCTTTAATCCGTTTGATAGAACTTTTAATGAACCTTTTTACCTTTATCAGTATTTATTTTTATATGAACGTGTATACCTTCCAGGTGGGAGAATAATGGGAGGCGATGTGCCGACAACGACGCCAGTAAAGACTCCGCTTAAAGCATTAGGTATTATACCCTAACACTAAATTAATTTCTGTTCACGATCAAATAAAGGCGGTGACACATTTATTAGTCAAGACATTTCAAAATGGAAAAAAAAAGTAAGTTACGTTATGTTTGTACATCAGCATGACCAAACGCAGTTGGTATAACCGATGACATATGTGTTTTCCGTCTTCCCGGGATATTGGTAATTGTTATGCTTCGTTAGGGATATTATATATTTAGTTTCAACTTTTAACGTAAAGTAAAAGTAGAAAAATCGAACAGGAAACGAAGCATTCACAGAAATCAGACATCCGAAAACACAGATTCAAACAAACAACTCTTACATGGGTAAAATTAGGAGAGTATGCGACACCTCACACATACAAGGGGTTGACACCAGGGGTACCGCCTTTGAAAAGTCAGTGAAAATGACGCTAGTGATTTAAACAAGGTTCTAGAGAGCACTAAACATCACTCTTACCCTATTGTCATCCCGATAAAACGAGACTGTAAAACATTAATAGGCAATATAGATACAACAAAATGATACTTCAAGACATATTTCGAGGCTATTGTATTTGTGGGGGTGGGGGGGGGGGGAGACTATTTCTATAGATAACGAGTAAATCACTGTTAGCCAAACAATTTCATGAGCAAAGTGTGATATTCAATTTTTCTTCAGATTGTGAGGCCCACCCAATAAAGCATTTGTGACCAGTACACATAATAACACATTAAAGAATGTTGTATATTTATTCTGTTGTGCTCTGATTTTTGGTCTAAAAACAATTAAGAAATACCAGATAAGTTTTGTATTCAAAAGCTAAATTATGAACATATATTTTTTCATTAAAGTAAATTACAAAGTGTTGTTAAGCTATTCTTACCCTCTATATATGAGTTGATCAGCCATGAAGCGTGTTGGCTGTAAATATTCAAGCTTCCCGTGCTTCTTTGTCAATGACCAAGTAGCGTTGGGAAATGTGTCTTTAAAAGACTTGGCAGAAGCCAGAGCAACAAGAGCAAAATCCGTTTAAGGGCGCGGCAAGACAAGATTTTGGACACACTATAAACGTTACCCTTTTCAGGATTAAGTTATACGTCATTATACGGCCAACAACAACCACTGAACATGCACTGCATTGCAAAATGATAGAAGTGTCATAACCTATTTTGATATGTGTTCTTAAGTTTGAACTATTCTAAGAAAGTGATCATGACCTGGGAACCCATGAAGTTTGGAAATAACTTACCATAGAAGTAAGGTGTGATAGTCCTTTTCGCAGAGGAGTTCTTAAATTACGTTTATATGTTCAAAGTAGATCAGGGTGACGATATTTAAAGTTTGCAAAGGCTGTTTGATGATTATGGTAACGAGTAGCCTAGGAAATCTCTTTACCGAGAGAAACAATGCACAACCCCGTATTCGGCCGTAGGCCTGATTCCGAAATTTGATCAATCGGTACCACCAAGAGTGGCAAATTCTTATTATGATTTTTGATATTGGTGATATTCCTAGATACTATTTAACCCTTATAGACTTCTAGTTTAGCAGCTTATGTCCTGAAAACAGACGATATTTAGAGCCATTTGTTTTTTTCAAAATATCCAATTTTGATATCACCATTTGGAGTATAGTGATGCAATACATATTTTATTTCAAAATCCAATCAATTTGTAATAATACATTTTTTCTATCATTGTTGAATATATGTATTGTGATAATTTATGTATAAGGCCAATCGTGAAGGAAAACGCACATTCTTTCAAAGGATAGTACTTCACGCCTGTTATCGTGAACAAAAAATCATTCTGACAATATCTGTATATTAATATGATAACACATATCTGTATATTAATATGCTAACAATGTACAATACTTCATTTATTAAATGTTTTAGTTTTTTTGCCATGTCATGATTGTTTAAAATTGACTGGCTTTCAAAATAATCAAACAAAAGACAATAGTTCATTAATTACCATAAATACATTTAACTTGCTACACAATTATAAATACGAGTCTGCAATACAATTAAAAGTACATGTATTCACTATTTACACAATTGTTTTATACATTATACAATAGCTAGTGATTCGTTTATACATAGTTGTCAATAGTTCCACGCGATTTGTATCCTGTTAGCCTCAACTTAGGAATCGGACAGAGTTGATTCTATTCATAATACTGACTCTGGCTGATTCGGGAATTTCCACAAAATATTAGTATAGCTCACAAGTTGTTAGTATTCTTTAAATACCATGATACTATATTCAGTTAAAACTGGATATAAAACGCAGTAAAACATGTTATTACATTGAACACGCTCACGGATGTTCAGCTGCTCTGAGTCATGTAATAACAACGTGCTAAAAGAGATTTCGATCTGCTTTTAGAATATAAGAATCCATCATGAGTATCCATGTGAGATAGAGAAATCTCACACGAGGGGTTAGAATTGCAACCAGGGACGCGGCTCTGCCGAGTGCCTGGTTGCAATTCTGATCCCGAGTGTGAGATTTTCCTATCTCAGATGGTTCACTCATGATGGATTATTTTTCTCCCATTATGTGTTTATTACCGGCATAAAATTAATGACTTTTCTGATTTAACGCCAGAATAAGGCGACATCGACGTAACGTCATGACGTCGTAAGTCACATGTCATGTAAGATAAAGTTATCTCACATGAGGAAAATGCCTATCTCACATGAGCAGAAATGGGAGAATGATGTTTTCCTTTACTCGGAATCGTGTTTTTTGTCTTCATAATGTTTGCAAGAGTTTTCAAGTTAAGTTTCGGTAACCGCTCATGAAATCCTCAGTTGGTGGTTCTTTTCCAGCCCTTTCCAGCATAAAAACTACATAGATCAGATTTTGATTAAAAGATTGGACCAGGCACTGAACTCTTTCTGAAGTGGGTGATAATGTGATATTGCCCTTTAAAACAATATTAAAAACTGTTTGACCAGAATGGGTTCAATTGCAAAGCTTTCTAACCGATGAAGTTACCAGTTGAGTTGTATTGTATTGGCCTTGAGATCTCAGTGCAAAATACTTACTTAATTCTTATCACTCTGGATTTGACAAAGACTTGTTCTCTGATAAAAGCAAGCAAGCACTAAATATAAACATTTAAAGGTTAATGGTCGGCCATCTTTGAAAAAATGCCGAAATTGCGACCTTTATAGCCGAAAAAATTGGTACACTTTTACTCAGAGTTGTTTTGTTTTTTTATGTGATATAAATTGATCTATAGAATTGTCCATTTATCCAGCGAGTGCAGACGAGACATCATCTCTGAATAAAATAACATCATTTATCACATTATCCAAATTTCGAAGTACACCATTTTAAAAAAGGAAAGATTTTCTTTATCTGCCATGCTCTGATTGCATGAACACATTTTAAAACTTTCAAGTCGATGTGTTTTCTTAGAAATAAATTATAACACATAAAACTGAGTACATAGGAATTTCTTAATACTTCGAATTAGTGCAGCTTTCGATGTTCCTAATTCTAGAATATGCCAACTAAAATGGTTTTGAAATCCTGTTTAACTAGCATTACCATTACATATGCGTTTGCAAAAGAAAATTTGACAATTTTTAATGCTAACGTTAAATTACAGTTACTTGAATTTCAAATGATATTCAATTAAAAGGAGGTAATTTGGGATTAACAATGTTGCATTTTTGTCTCACCCTTTCGAAGAAAAAAAGAGACATAGGTGTTGCTTTTCCGGCGGCGGCGAAGGCGTCAACATTCAAATGTTTGCGTTTAGGTCATTTTCTCATAAACTTTATACTAGACATTTCAAACTTTGCTTATAGTTGCATCTTGGGTGGTATATCGCAACGTGACAAAGCACATGTGGAGATGATCTTGACTCTCCAAGCAAAGGGCAGATAACTTAATAATTTTTAAGTTCAACTTTTGCGTTTAGGTCACTTTATCAGAAACTGTATGCAGTAGGCCTTTAAAACGTTGCTTATAGTTGTATCTTGCGTGGTACATCGCAACGTGACAAAGCAAATGTGGAAGTGACATTGACCCTCCAAGCAAAGGGCAGAAACCTTAATAATTTTACCTTCAACTTTTGCGTTGACGTCAATTTCGTGCAAACTCTATGCACTACACCTTTCAAACTTTACTTATAGTTGTATCTTGGGTGGTACATCGCAACGTGACAAATCAGATGTAGACGTGACCTTGACTCTCCAAGCAAAGGGAGATAATCTTATACTTGTACCTTCAACTTTGGCGTTTAGGTCACTTTTTCACAAACTGTATTTACTAAGACCTTTGAAACTTTGCTTATAGTTGTATCTTGAGTGGTACATTGCAGCGTGACAAAGCAAATGTGGATGTGACCTTGATCCTCCAAGCAAGGGCAGAAAACTTAATAATATTTACCTTTAACATTTGCGTTTAGGTCACTTTCTCACAAACTTTATGCATTAGACCTTTCAAACTTTGCTTATATACTCGGTAAAAAAAGTTTTGGACCAGATTATATAAAGTCATATAAAAATAAAACTAGTGGACAAAATTGAAGTGTCTTTTTTTAGTAACCAAGGTCTACCCTACCCGGTTAATTTAGTACCAGAAACATTAAATTCCAAACAAGATTTGATTTTAAAAACATATCGCGAACACACAAAGGGTCTGAAAAAATGTTGCAAAGTCCATACAAAGTAACAGTTACCGACATATTCGAGTAACCAATAAAAAGATTATTATTTTTTCGCAAACTTTTATTGTAAAGGATAATTATTGTTGATTGTTGATCTATTGTGAATTATCAACTGAGATAATAAGACTTATGGTCGAATGTCATGGTTAGCGATCATTGTACGGGTTCGAACACTGCCATGGTCCAAAACTTCTTTTACAGAGTATAGTTGTTTCCTGGATAGTACATCACAACGTATCAAAAAGATAATGTGGATGTGACCTTCACCATCCAAACAAAGGGCAGATAACTTTAATTGTTACATTTACATCATGAACTATAATTATGCACTAGATGTTTTAACCTAATTTATAGCTTAATCTTCGGAAGACAAAATATTTTATTTTGACATAGTTATGTCTTGGATAGTGCATCTTTTTGGACACATGGATTTCATCTATCTATGACCTTGACCTACTTTTTAAGGGCTGATGACTTTTTTTAATAGAATGGCATTTTGTTTTTAAACAAATGCACTTAAATGTCATCTCAGCAAACAAACTCCATTGTTTTTAGCTTCACTGAGCAAAGCTCAGCAGAGCGACGTGGTCCGTCCCTGTCCGTCCGTCTGTAAACTTTTTTTGTGTCGACTACTCCTCTGAAACTACTTGACGGACTTTCATGAAACTTCACAGACATTGCTCTTGATGTCTAGTTGATCCTAACAAAATCTCAGATCGGCCTAAAAATAGATTTAAAAAATGTGATTTTTGGCGACTACTTCTCAAAAAACGTAAGTGATATTGATTTGGAACCTGAACCAAAATGACTGGCACGACATGTTCATTTTGATTGGATGTCAAACCTGGCCGCCAGAGGCCATCTTTGTTTACATAGAGTTATATAGCAAAAACTTGTGGCGACTACTTCTCTGACACTACTTGACGTAGTTTCATGAAACTTGACAGGAGTGGGCTTTAGATGTCTAGTTGATCCTAGCAAAAAATCAGGTCAGTCGGACATTCAAGATGGCCGCCACGGCTAAAAATAGATTTTAAAATGCCATTTTGTGGCGACTGCTCCTCAAAAACCGTAAGTGATATTGATTTGGAACCTTTACCAAAATTACTGATGCGACATTTATTTCGATTCCATTTCAAACATGGCCGCCAGATGCGATCTTTGTTTACATCGAGTTATATAGGAACAATTGGTGGCGACTACTCCACTGAAACTACTTGGCGGATTGTCATCAAACTTCACAGGAATGTTGCTCTTGATGTCTAGTTGATCCTAGCAAAAATTCAGGTCAGCCGAAAATTCAAAATGGCCACCACGGCTAAAAGAATTGTTTTTTAAAAATGCGATTTAATGACGACTACTTCTCAAAAACTGTAAGTGATATTGAATTGGAACCTTTACCAAAGTTACTGATGCGACATTTATTTCGATTCCATGTCAAACATAGCCGCCAGTGGCCATATTTGTTTACATAGAGTTATATAGGAAAAGCTTGTGGCGACTACTCCTCTGAAATTACCTGACGGATTGTCATGAAATTTCACAGGTAGGTTGCTCTTGATGTCTAGTTGAAAGGAGCAAAGTTTCATGTCGGACAAAAGTTTGAAATGGCCGCCATGGCTAAAAATATATTTTTAAAAAACTAATTTGTAGCAACTACTTCTTGAAAACTATAAATGATATTGATATGGGACTTTTTCTTAAATGATCAGCATGACATGATGTTGGTCCTTGTTCAACATTATTTTGATTCAACATTAAATATTGCTGCCAGTGGCCACCTTTGTTTACATATAATTGTATAGTAAAAATGTGTAGCGACTGAAATTACTTGACAGTGCTAGGGTGTGTGAGATGTGTTGCTTCTTTCATTACTTCTCATGAACAGACTCAATAAAACCGAGTCTGCTGCTTTATTCTCTTAATTATGTTTGTTTCTCTCAAAGGATCACCTTTATCAGTATTTATTCACAGGAATGCTGATCTAGCTATCCTCTCCCGTTAGGCGAGACATGTGAATCCGTGGATTTCTTGTATTATAGAGGAACATCTGCTATAAATGGGTTAAAATTTTATGTTTTTTTTAAAATATTATTTCCTACCAGTGTTAAGAAGTTTATATCTTAAAGCCGACTTCGATTCATGTTATATGTTGTACCAGCACATTTAATGATTTCATATAAAGGGAGGGTAACTCTCAAACGATGTAACAATTTAAACAAAAATCAAACATTTTACAAACTATTGGTTAAACAAAATACTTACCACACACCTATTCTAAGATATATTTAGAACAAGCAAATTAGTAATTGGGATATATCGACTTCTATACAGCATGTTTTTTCGCCGAACAGGAATCCAGTTTTTAGCATTTTCCCCACACAATGAAAGTTTTTATGCTTAATTTTATGACACAGTCAAATACCATATTATGAATTGTGCAAAATGAAATTCGTTTTTAAGCGATTTTAGTTATTATTGGAATTTTTTACTCAACATTTTGTGTGATATAAAGTTTCTACAATAAAACGGATGGAAACAGTAAAAAGATCCATTATATTGATATCAGAACAAAAATATTTTTTACAAATAAGCAGTCTACTTTATTTTACAAAATTATTCCATATTTTATTAATGTTTTTCTAAAAGTCTAAGTTTTTCGCCCAAAACACTGTAATAAAAGTAAAGCAACCGTTTTAAAACATTTATTTACTACAAAATAAAGTATTTGAAATAATTTAGTATCATGAACATGCTTTAAAATGCATCAAATGATTTTTTTAAAATAATCTCCAATTTTCAGCGATATTTGTTTAATTTTTAACTGTCTTGTCCAAAAGCATGGCATATGCTGCCGTTCTCAGAAGTCTATCAGGGCGAATATAGTTTATTAAGTATCACATATTTGAAAGAACTTCATTATAATTTGCCACCAGAGATGGTACCGACCAACCTCCTGGCATATGGGCTATATTTGGTAGCTTCTCATTGTAGAGTTTATTCATGTTCTTCAACACATTGACTCTATAGAGCTTCCCTGAAACCGATAGACTCTTTGGCGTCGAGATTTGAACCACTGGTTAACACGATTTAATTATGGCAAACATCTTATACTTTAACCTAATAAACCAATTTTGAATCCCACCAACTTTATTCGAAGATTTATTTCAATGATTTGATAATTAGCAACATTGCCGATTGATATACGGTGAAAATGTCCTTACAGATTTCAATTTTTTTTCAGTTTGTTTGAGATCAGTGAACGGCTTCTGATTTTCACTAAATTACATTTTATTTATTTATGTTTGAACCGGGCAAAATCGACATTTTTGAATAGTGTGAATGTGAACCTTAAAGGCACATTGTGTGCGTATGTCTTAGTCTTATAGTTCTAGTAACATAGGGAGCTGCATTAATACATGTAAGTTACGAGGTACGTTTTGGAGTTATACGATACAAAGAATCTAACATTCGTGCCTATTTAATATCAGTTGGATAAAATTGATACGATACTGGACACAGCCTCGAATCATATAATTTTATCCAACTCCATTAAATTCAAACACACAGTCATGTAAGACTATGTATTTCAAAATTTCGATCCATTTCAATTCGAAATTTTGATGTTGTGATACTATGGCTTATTTTATTTAGAAATGATGTCTCGGCTGCTCTCGTTGGACAAATGGACTATTCTATGGACCGACTATTTCACATAACAAAATAACTATGATTAAAAATGTTCACATATAAAAGGCACAGTTTCTGCCTTGTAATGAATACCTGTCATGTACTATATTAACATAAATATATGCCTAAAATATGCAATTGGTGGAAAACTTCACTTGACCATATCCAATCCATTTTTTATATCTTTCTTTTTTTGGAAGATGGCATACCAATAGTCGTTATAGTGTAGAACACGTGTGAGGATAATATTTTTAGGTGGGTACTTAGGAATGTTGACAAGTATATGTCTAGGGCCTTTTGATTGAATACATGTTGTCGTTTTCATGGACAAATATTGAAAGCTTTGGTCAAAACATTTTTTTACAATTACCAAAAACCTGAATATTGTGCTTTCATCAAGCTTGATAAATAGACAAATATAGCGGCTTTATCGTGAATGTTGCTATAAGATATTAGCATAAGTTGCGGTTCCATGGAAACAAAATAGCATTTTAATTAAATGTTTTTGATTTAGCATATTTTATTTACTGATCAAAATATTCTTCATATGAAAATTAGCGCCATGATCATGTGTTCTAACATCAAATAAAATCTAATCCAAGATGGGGGATAAGCATGTAGTACATAATATAAAGTCTTGACAGGAATTTAACAGATAACCATGACGACATGTCAGTGTTTTTTATGATAATTTCACTGATTTGGTATCTCAATCGTTATCTCAGTTTTAATGGAGCTCAATTTAAGTGCTTGAAATACATTAAAATGTTTTGTGATGTAAAGTTCGTTCCAGACGTTTACGGTCGCAAATTTAAAACAAGAGGCCCAAGCGGGCCTGAATCGACTAGGCACTAGGCTTGGTACTGATCATTCCTGCCAAGTTTCATTCAAATCCAGTCAGGGTGGCTGGCTGGTTTTCAAACTTCTCCGAGCTTGTATTGATTTTAACAATCTGGTAGAGTTTGGTAAAGATTGGATGAAAAACAAAGGCCCTATCGTCTTAACGAGGCAAACTATAGCATGGTTTACTAAATCAAGGGCCATAACTCAGGTGGCTGGTTTTCGAACTCGTCCGCGCTTTCAGTCATATTAACAATATGGTAACCTTTGGTAAAGATCAAATAATAAATGAAGGTGCTAGAGTTGTCACAAGGCAGAAAATGGCATTTTTTTCAGCAAAACAAGGACCATAACTCTGGTGTTACTGATCCGATCTGGCTGTTTTTTGAGCTTATCCGAGATTTTATTGATATTAACAATATGTCCATGTCAAATAATCAATGAAGATGCTAGAGTGGTTTTTCAGTAAAACAATGGCCATAACTCTATCTGGCTGATTTTCAAACTTTTCCGAGCTTTCTTTGATTTTAACAATCTGGTAAAGTTTAGTTAAGATCGGATGAAAAACAAAAGCCCTATCGTCTTAACGAGTCAAAATACAGCATTTTTAATTAAAATCAAGGGCCATAATTCTCTCGGCGAGCTTTCACAGATATTAACAATCTGGTAAAGTCTGGTAAAGATCGGATGGAAAATGAAGTCCCTATCGTCTTAACAGGGTAAAAGTTATCGACGGACGACGGACAATTCGCCCCCCATAAGCTCTGCTAGCTTTCGGCCAGTAGAGCTAAAAATGAAGGCCCTATCGTGTTAATGTGGTCAAACTATAGCATATTTCAAAGAATCAAGGGCCATAACTCCGGTGTAAATGGTTCAATATCTATCCGAGCTTTCATTGATATCAACAATCGGGTAGAGTTTGGTACAGATCGGATGAAATGTTAAGGCCTATCGTGTTAACGAGGCAACGTATAGCTATTTTAACTAAAACAAGGGCCATAACTCCGCTGTTACTAATCCGATCTGGCTGGTTTTCGAACTTGTCAGAGATTTTATTGATATTAACAATTTGGTAAAGGTTAGTAAATATCAGACGAAACAAAGGCCCTATCGTCTTAATGAGGCAAAATATAGCATTTTTAACTAAATCAATGGCCATAACTCCGTTGTTACTGGTCAGATCTGACTGGTTTACAAACTTTTCTGAGCTTTCAGTTATATTGACAACCTGGTTAAGTTTGTAAAGATCGGATGAAAAATGAAGGCCCTATCGTCTTAACGAGGCAACATATAGCATTTTAACTAAATCAAGAACAATAACACCGCTGTTACTGGTCCATACTGGCTGGTTTTCCAACTTGTCCGAGTTTTTATTGATATCAATAGATGGTAGAGTTTGGTAAAGATCGGATGAAAAATGTTAACGAGGCAAAATAAAGTTGTTTTAACTAAATCAAGGGACATAACTCCGCTGTTACTAATCCGATCTGGCTGGTTTTCGAGCTTGTCCGAGATTTCATTGATATTAACAATTTGATAAATGTTGGTAAAGATCGGATGAAAAAAGAACGCCCTATCGTCTTAACGAGACAAAAGTTAACGACCGACGATGGCATCCCATAAAAACGTTGAAATATTAACGAATGGAATATCTCGTTACATTCTAGTTGCCATTGGATAACGCCGCCATAAATTGGTATTGACCGAGAAAACAAACTATTGTATATTTAGGGTTTTTATCTTAATATATTTCTAATCATTTCAAGTTAGGACGGTATGCGATTGGTGTTATGGTCTGAAATTCGAAACTACTCAGAGGCTACGTCCCAGATTTCTTAGCATAGTTTATTATCTCTTAATTTATTGGGTCACGTAGCATGAACTAAGAGATAAATTTAGTATTCGTAATACAACTATATAGAGAATATTGTTGGTTTGGAGTGAATATAGGATTTATTTTCATCGAGAAGTGAGAAAACTTATATTTTCACGAGTGCTTTAGCACGAGTGAAAATATAAATAAAGCACTCGTGAAAATATGTTTTCTCACTGCGAGATGAAAATAAATCCTATATTCACCACAAACCAACAAATATTCTATTTATTATATACTTTTTATCATGCAACACTACCAAACTGTTTCAAACAGAAAATACGTTTTGTTCCGACAGTTCCCCTTTAACGTATTCGCAACGCCAGCGCGTGAGGCAATTTACATATATTTAGTGCGCATAGAAAACTATTGTTCTAAACTTTGACACGAATTATGATTGTTATAAGCAAATGTAGAAAAAGTAGTTCCATTTTTTCCGGCAGTGAGAATATAAATTCTTAGAATATAAGTTCATATCTTCTCACTGTGAAAATACAAACAATGACAATATAAGTTTTATTCTAACCATACAATCCAGTATTTCACTGGGAAGTATACAATTAATCGAATTATTTACTGCAGGTGATACATACATACATTATATATAATGATCTGCGAATAATGATGTCGACGTCGATGTCGTATTTAATATTATTTTGTCAAGTATATAACTTCTTTTAAAGGTGCGTTATCACTTGGTGATCGAGGAAACTGCCAACAACAAACACGCTCATACGAAGTGACATATGCTCGAGAGATTAGTGGAAAAATCGACGGGTGTAATATACGTGGATCATGTATGTTACAAGACGGGTCAATCCTGTTGATCGATGGTAACAAACTTACACGTTTAGATTCATCATTTACAATGATTGACTGTATCTGTTTAAGTGAAATCTGTGAATGGGATACATTGCTTTGTTATGTATGCTGTATCAGTACCACAGAAGCTGCTGTATCCACGCTGATAGGTAGTTGTATACATTTTGTGTCTGTGAGTGGGAAGTTAACCAGTACACGGTCAATACAACTAGATCCTGGCTGTTGGGGACTGGGCTGTTGGGGGCTGGCCTACAGCAGCGGTGAGTTCTATGTGCTTGATAGTCGGGGTAGTATACATGTGTACAATACAGATGGAAAGCGTCAGACTACTATCGACCCGTGTGAGTATCATAGTCACTATAATGACTATTACAACAGCATTGCTGTGAGCGATGATGGATTCAAGATATATGTGCCTATACCTGATGGTGTCCTGTGTCTTAGCAAACAAGGGAAAACTGTGTGGAAATTCACAGACGATTACCAAGATGTATTTCGTACAGTATGTGTTGGCAATGCCAACACGTTATTTGTATCTAGTCGCCGCACTATACTAGAGATCAGCCCCAATGGACAGGAGAATGATGTTATACAGGCAGACCTATTAACTCCTATAATGTGTTATGACAGACTCCATTCACGACTGATGTTACTCGGTGGCGTGACGACCGCATCAAAGTATATGGCTACTAGATAGATACTCGTATTAACGTTGATCTCCGACGTAACAACAGACACTAACCACAGCTGTCAGTATCAGAATTGGTAAAATACTTCTTTTTTTTTTGATAAATTAAATTATTATTATTATTTTACTTTTGTAAACAAATATATTTAAAGTTTTGATGAAACACAAATAAAAAATAATATTAATTTTATTTTAACACTGATACTGACACCTGTGACATCTGGGACACTAACGATGTAGCGCGTATGCATACATGTACACTTATATGGGTTTTGTGTTTGTCTTTGGTTAACAGAATGTGAATCATGTAGTTGAAGATAAGAATGCATTACAACTTTAATTCCTAGTGAACTCGTCAAAAATTCGTGAATGGTATAAGCATATATTTTGCAATGTTCAAAGGTTACCATTTTAGTTGCTGAAATGACGTTTTCGTAAATCAGTCGACTGAAGTGTAGCAAGTAGTAATTATTATATGTATATAAGCGAGAAAACATTCATTAGCCGCTGTAGCGCAGTTGATTGAGGCGTCGTGTTAGTGCCTGCTGATTTACATTTTTTTTGTTTTATATTTTCATTATTATGTTTTTTTCATTCTTGCAAATGGTAAGGTAGCAAAAGTTCCTTTACATTTTTCACTTCGATTACGCAAAACTGTTTGTTGCTTCCAAAGGATCACCTTTTCAGTTTATAATTACACAAGGTAGCAGTGAACAGTTTATTCAAAATGCTTGGCAGGAATAAATGGTGTTAACAATCTGAAAGACTGTTTCTGGTAAGAAAAAGAACGGTCATGACGTGTTTATGTCTCCGTGACAACATTGTTTTCTTTTCAATATTGTTTTAACACCCGTGACCTGATCTATTATTATGTTAACGTTTTGTCTTTTAGCAGCTAGTTTACGCTTGCATAAAACCTTGCTTGTTGTAAAATCTCATAAAAAGGACAGTTTATCAGCTTAATCACGACGACTGTACCATAGGAATCGGACGTATTGTAAACACAGAACAGTATCCCCATAGGTCCACGTTTGTATATAATTTTAAATAAAAATAGACAGGAATGAAACGCGAAATTTTCAAATTTTCAATTTCTAGAAATGTTATCCCTGAACGGACGTCATAATTTGATACTACGGATGTCTTTCTATCTATCTGGGACATAACTTTCCACTTACCATGTAATATAAGTACTCCGCAGTGAATCTTTTTTCTTTTAAATTAGCTAAATAATATATAAAGGCTGAGTAATAATATTAAAACATTGCCATGTTTGACATTACATTATAATGAAGTACTTACCAAGTCGTTGTCTTTATTTTGACAGTTATTATTATTATTGTTAATGTTGAATTCTGTGCAAGTCTTGCTTTCGGTAGTCCAGATCATCTGCGACACTTGCTTGTTTTCAATAAGATTGTTATTAAACAATCAACCGTTGAAGATAATCAAGACTGTATTCGGATGACGTCACAGCATGGAAGTCGGCACAAACAAAATCTTCACTCCAAAAACAAAATAGCTGAAAACTTACTTTTATTACATGGTAAGTGGCATTAATGTTCTAGATTGTTAGAAAAACGTCTGTAGTATCGATTTTTGACGTGCGTTTGGTGATAAAACTGTCGGAAACGGAACTGAAATTTTCGCGTTGCATTCCTGTCATACAAATATATTTTAATATACTAGTAGTGGATAGTCAATGTGATTTATTACATGCGTTTACAATATGTCCGATTCCTGTGACTGTACTCCGATGATGTGATACTGTATGATCATTAACATTTTTATATGCGTTCAACAAATCCTAGAAGTGCTCTTAAAACTGTTTTCATTTAGAGTTCATCAATGAATGATTATAAAAAAAGACGTAACATTTGGAGGATTTAAAGTTTATTTGATTGAAACGGCTATATAATGAATATGAATATTTGTTCGAATTTGGGAAACACTTCAAAACAGGTAGATTAACATGGGCCAGTCGTTTCATCATGATTTAAAACTGGATTATGCATAAGGTGAAAATGAAAGTAGCCATACGTTTTTTTCTAACACAATTATTTTGAAAGTGTGACCAATCTTGAAGTATGGTGTATTTTGACATTTCTTATAATGTTTTTTTTTTAAATATTTGACAGTTTTATGGAGAAAAATAGTCAATTTAATTTGTTTTTGTAAGGGTTGTGGACTCATTAGCCAAACATGACGCCTGGTATACACAAATGACCTCTAATGCACATGTTTGAAACACTTAAAGGTATATCTAGTAAGTTTTATACACTTCTGAGGGATTTGCATACATCTTTGGCAGAAAGCAACGACAAACAATATCTGTCCACAAAGCATGTCGACAAGCCGTTTTTGTCTATTTTGAATAAGATTTAGAAGAAAACACTGACTCCGAGTTCATCGCTTCATTACGTTAGTCTCGATATCAAAATATTGTATTTTGACAAATTATTAAGCTGAAAAAAAAGAGACCTTTTTGATGTTGTATAAAAGTTGTTCTACCCCACCCCCTTCATTATATTGAAATTTCACGGATCTCTATTGTAAACTGTGCTTATTGGCTGCATAGTTGCATGAAAATAACATGGACAGATGGTACACACAATGTCTAATACGCATACATTAAATAGCAGAACCGTTGCAGGCAATCTTGTGTAATGAGCATATTGTAAAACATGGTATGACCCTAAAATGGAGTTGGGTAGGATAGTATCAGAATTATATTTTGTCATTTTTAAACGTAATAGTTGTATTTTCTAGATGGTTTCACATATAGAAAACAGTGGCATTTCTATGGTAAAATATGTCAATTTGACCCCTGAAGATTACAAATATCTTTTTTGAGTAAATATATGTTCAAGATAGCTTCAACAGGTGAAAAAAATACATGTTGGTGATGAAATCGATTCAATATCACTTTTTTTGAAGCAAACGGCTGTCGAGATATTGCATTTTGAAGATACTGGATTTGCGCATAAAAATCGAATGAGTTTTTTCTTAAAAAGATATATATTATTTTTTCTCAGATTGAATGTATCAAACAATTTAGTCAGAAAAAACAAACTTCAGTCAGGTTTGAATGTCTATTTAGGTCAAATACCACTATTGATTTATATTAGGGCAGATAGTCAGATTGTAAGGTAGATTCTGATTGGATTAATTGACCAAAATCACTATTATATTTCCTTCATACATGTTCATTTAGGATATCTTAACTAAGATTTGCATTTTAATGATTCTCCAATTTGTCTTCATTATTGGACCATAATCGACCATAAGTAATGAAATTATGAAAAACACTTTGGTTTGAGATTTTCAAAAAAGTATTAATATTCAAGTAAATATGTAGAAAAACTAACGGTACGCCTCAACTGTAAAACAATCACGATTGTCGTGTGTCCCTTTAATATTTGAATGCTCCTGATTACTCATAAACAACCCCAACCGGCAAAGAACGGGCGGAAGGGGACTTAATGATGGCGCTGTGTCCGTTCATCCGCTTTTTCGCGACTCGTGTTACTTGATTGGTTGCAGAAATGATCGTGCGTGTGAGAAGGTTTTAGGCTCATTCTGCATATGTTATATCTCGATGTTAATGGAGGGTGGGGCTTGAATGTTCATTTATCTTGGCGCCTTTACAACCTTTGTGTGTTTGTGCGCCGTAAAACTCCTCTTTTAAAATGTAAACTTCAACTAGTGATTGGCATGATTTGTATTTGAATGGAATTTTACGCTAATTTTTAGCACATGTTAGGCCATATATGACGGTCGATTTTTGTTTGTGGTAAGTGCAGACCAACCCATTTTTTCTGGGTAGAACTAGTAGGGGAGACCGGCGCTAGATGTTACATTTTTCAAATAATTCATTGTTTTTAAATATTATTTTGCAATAAATGAAAACATCTTTACATTTTCCGAAACATTGTAAAAGGTCGAATTTTGTATAGACCTTCAAAAAACAAAGACTGTATGAAACATTTGAAAATACCATTAATTAGAAATGCACTTAACTGTAACACGTTGCCCCGTTCTTTGGGGCAAGGTGTTACACCTATCGGGGCAAGATGTTATATATCGGCTTATAGACCAATATTATCAGAATATACCAGTTTTATACAAGACAATTCAAGAAAATATCAATAAATATATATATATAAATATAAACATTAAGTATATTTACTACAGCCATCTGCAGGAAAGGTAGTATACTTGAAATGTATGATTTCTTGTATAATACATGTGTATTATGATATTACTGTGATATGTTTAATGTATGTTTCATGTTTAATGTTGTATGTTTAATATTTATATTTTCTTTTATATACATGTACATTTTGTTTTATTTTATGGTTTTAAGAATAGTTGTGTACGCTTTACAGATATACTTATAAAAATGTTTTACTTTTTATAATAATGTCCCACTGACAGTGGTTCGATTCCGGCCGGCACATTTCCTAGTTAAACGAAGGTCTTTCAACGTTTATAACAGCGGGGCAAGATAGTACACTCTTACTTTTTGCCCCATATGTACTGTAAAATGTTACCCCAACACCCAGTTACCCATGTTCATTTTGCTACCATGTAATCCAGACAGGTCAATTTTCAATACTATGTAACGTAACAGCATATACCATAATGTTCATTAAGAATCTGGAGAGATCGCAATATTTGAAAATTAAGGAAACTATTCGTAGATCATTTTAAAAATGAAAATTTACCTATTTTGCCGCAACATCAAGTTTTACTCGCCATTTCGTCAAGGCCAAGCCAACGCGCTTACCGGCTCGACACAAGATGGTCGCACAAAAAAACATTTAGAATTACGTTTTCATGGAGTAATAGGGACATTCGTACGAATAAAATGTTGAATGTAACACATTGCCCCGTGTATCATCTTGTCCCGGTCTCCCCTACTGTATACCTCCCGCCATTCGTAAGAACAGAAACGTTCTCACTTGACAAGTCGATCTCCGCAAAGTTTTAGACGTAGCGTCGTTTCTCTCCCGACCAAGTAAGGCTTCCAAAGTGGTCGGACGTGCCAATCGATCATTATTACTCTCCTAAAATACGTATTTTAATGTTTGAGCAAATAGAGTATTATTCGATGCCGGAACGTCAGCGACTCTTATATGGTTTTCATAATTTCACATGGTAAGGTAGCAATTAACAGTTTCTTTGAGTTTTTTACTTTGATAAGGCAATCTTATAATTACACATGGTAGCAGTGAACAGTTTATCTGTGTTGTAATGCATTCTAACTCACACGCATCCCGTGCATGTGAACAGTAGTATTTTTGTGTTGATGTGTACTGCTAGCAATGTCGTGATACAAAGGTGAATAGGCAATCAATATGTAATGCATGTCAAGGACGAAGCGATGTCGTCCACCTTGATTCAAAATATTTGGTAGGAAGAACTGATGGTAAAAAATGGGAAGGAAGTGTCTGGTAAGAAAAAACGGTCGTGGCATGTTTACGTCTTCGTGACAACAGTTTTTTTAAAAATTGTTTTCAATATTGTTTTTAAACACGTGACTTGATCTGTTATTATGTTAAACTGTGTTCCCAGTTGCTACCCAGATATAATGCTATTTTCTCTCGGCAGCTATTTTACGCTTGCGTAAAACCTTGCTTGTTATGTAATTATAATTTACATAAAATTTATCTTGAATATGACCGTGTGTTACTTACAATTCCCAAGTCCTTATAATCAAGGTCAAGGTCACACTTGATAGAAAATATCAAAATATCAAGTGTGTGCATGGTGTGTCCGGTCTGTAAGGTTTGAACCGGTGGAGGAATTTATATGGTGCACTGCATACATATAACCGGAAACCATTCAAAGAGTAGCAGCCTTTTGTATTAGAGATAACAAAGCTGCAGGGGAGATAACCAACATCTGCAGGGATGGTATATAGGGGACCAAAAGTGAAATCATAATTATGTGTATTTATGGATATACATTACAGATTCATGTGTTGATTTGTTTAGATAATAGCTTTAGTTATGTTTGTATCCGTTTTACTATTGTTCGGGTCTTGTTACAGCCAAAGGGTAAACATCTGATTGTCATTTTCCATCAGCAATAACATCAGCACTTTTAATAATACGGGCATAAATTATATATCATTATATCTGGAATTTTAGTCTAAATCAAACAAAAAAACATAGTTTTGAAAATGATTTGAGAAATAAATAGTTCAAAACCAAACTGTTTTTTTTGGTGGAGTTTTTTCCATGTACATTCCCGGTACAGCAGAAAATTAAGAAATCTCAATAAATGCAGTTAACCTTAATAGTTTGCTTTAAAACATTTAGAATTCCTTAATTTACATGTATTCAACAAATTAGAACCGCTTTTGTATAAAAACAAATCTAAAACAAACTTCAAATGTTTGATGCAGCAACATTTTGCTCGGAAACTGTTGTATCAAAAACAACTTTCGCGAGTGAAATTTTTATTTCTCGGCCGATTTCTAAGATCTTTTTTTGTTGACGACGATTGTTCATATACTAGTTGAAATTTGTCATAAAAGTCCAAAACACCTTTGGATGAAACAGGCGCTGAATAGCATTTAGGTTCTGCTGTTTGAAATATGTATTGTCATGTCTTATGATTTAATATTTTAATGTATAAGTATACGTAAATGTATTGTATATAGAGTGGACCAATAAAAGAAAATTACACCAAAGACGGTTATAGTTTCTAAATTAATGGCCAAATAAAAGTAAGTTTCCAAATTTGCATTTTGAACTCCAAAGCCACTTATATTCTGTCTGCTAGCAGATATTGTATCGGAATGCATAACTGCTAAACAAATGGAAGTACGCGGGAGCAAACTCGGCCAATCCCATCTTTCATCGGGATTATGCTTCAACAATTCAAAAAAACTTATCGAGATATTGCAAATGTGAGGAAGAATTCCGATTGCATTATGGATCTGCCTGGTCAATAGCACTAACTGTTGCGGAAATTGACGTGTAATTTCGAATTGTAGTTTGTACGAGCGGATTGTATCGAGGAAGAATTCCGATTGCATTATGGGTCTGCCTGGTCAATAGCACTAACTGTTGCGGAAATTGACGTGTAATTTCGAATTGTAGTTTGTATGAGTGGCTTGTATCGGAGCCTTCTTCAGGAAGATGTCTTAAATAGTTTACTATATAACTCTATGGAAAAAAGTATAAAACTCGAACAGGAAATGCAGCATTCACAGAACACTGTAAACACCCAAAAACACGTAAAACGACAAACGTGAATGGCAAAAAAAGAGAAATAAAGGGATATGACGTCACAAACACAAAAACGCCTTGGAACGGTCAGTGGCAAAATGTGCCGCTGGGGGTTTAAACCAGGATCTATGGTGCACTAAACCTCACACAATCCTAGGAATTTCATTGGATTAGAGCGGTCACATATTGACCCTCTATTATTCTACAGTGGGTCAGTAGATTTCATAGAGAGTCACTAACACACTATGGACTACAATTCCGATTCAAAGTTTAAATCATTCGCAAATAGTTCTTTAAGGCGTTTGTAACAAACAATAAGTAAATTTAATAATGTTTTTAAACTGTACCGTCGTGACGTCAAACTGCGCGAACATCTCAATGACGTTGACGCTCAATTAAAATGGGTTACTTATCGGTGTTCGCCTTAAAAAAGGTGCTCGATGCAATAATTCAGTTATTGGGTTTGTTACTGACCCCCTACAGAAAGATGTGAGGTCAGTCAGATATATACGGGGACTCGGCTATTGCATCGCCCCCTATACATCTTACTGACCCCACATATTTCTGTAGGGGGTCAGTAACAAACCCAATAACTAATAATATAACTGCGAACACTACGCAGGGCCTGAGTTGAACCTAGGTTCACGTTTCGGGTAAACATGGAGACATTTAGACGTTAACTCGTGTAGTCTCAAGGAAGAAGATTCTTCTATAAGTCTATGCAAAATTTGTCATTCGGGGCTCGGCCAAAATAAGCTCCAGCGTTAGAATTTCTTATGATGCTTTATGCAAAATTGTAACCCCGGCGCAGAGCCAAAATAGATCCCTGTTTTACCATTTAAATACTTGGTAGGATCATAAGCTTATTCTAAATGCAAAATATTATACATCTATGTCTTAGAGTTTGGAAAATAATTTCCTGCAAAGCGATATGTAAAAGTGTGACTTCCGACACGGGGACAGATTGGAACCCTGGGTCACCATTTGAGCAAACTTGGTAGAGAACCATACGCCTATTACAACAACATCAAACTAACACCATCGAGTCCACTACCAATACATATCATTTAAAATGGAAGGATATAGGTTGTCGATAAAGCATAATTAATCATATTTAGAAAATCTAGGGCCTTAATTCTAGTGTTATTCATCCGAGATTCAGTTGCTACCCTGATCATGTTTGGGGTCGAATTACTACGCTACACCGGAAGTGCATGGTCCCGTATCGTCACCAACCGTAATAATACGCAAGATACGCCGACCGTCGGAAGGGCAAGGTCCCGTATCATAATACGCAAGATACGCCGACCGTCGAAAGTGCAAGTTCCCGTACAGTCGCCAACCGTAATAATGCAAGATACGCTGACCGTCGGGTAAAGCAAATGTTTCGAGAGTGTATTAATGAATGTGTCTAGCATGTAAAGGCGTGTGCTATATCGGACGGCTGACGTGATTAACAAAACAATCGTTAGTATTTGTAGACAAGTTTCCTCATGTTTATTTGTATATAAATGTAATCATGAAGATAATCTTCATTGTTCCTGTGATTGTTAAATAACGGTAATCACTCCTGGGGGATATGTACATTGGAAGAACATATTAGTGCATAGTACGAAAGGTTACAGTAATCGCTCCTGGGGGATATGTACAGTGCGAGAACATATTAGTGCATACTACGAAAGGTTACAGTAATCACTCCTGGGGGATATGTACATTGGGAGAACATATTAGTGCATAGTACGAAAGGTTACAGTAATCGCTCCTGGGGGATAAGTACAGTGCGAGAACATATTAGTGCATACTACGAAAGGTTACAGTAATCACTCCTGGGGGATATGTACATTGGGAGAACATATTAGTGCATAGTACGAAAGGTTACAGTAATCACTCCTTGGGGATATGTACATTTCGAGAACATATTAGTGCATAGTACGAAAGGTAACATTAATCACTCCTGGGGATATGTACATTGCAAGAACATATTAGTGCTTAGTACGAAAGTTTACAGTAATCACTCCTGGGGGATATGTACATTGGGAAAACATATTAGAGCATAGTACGAAAGGTTACAGTAATCACTCCTGGGGGATATGTACATTGGGAGAACGTATTAGTGCATAGTACGAAAGGTTACAGTAATCACTCCTGGGGGTTATATACATTGGGAGAACATATTAGTGCATAGTACGAAAGGTTACAGTAATCACTCCTGGGGCATATGTACATTGCGAGAACATATTAGTGCATAGTACGAAAGGTTACAGTAATCACTCCTGGGGGATATGTACATTGGGAGAACATATTAGTGCATAGTACGAAAGGTTACAGTAATCACTCCTGGGGATATGTACATTGCGAGAACATATTAGTGCATAGTACGAAAGGTTACATTAATCACTCCTGGGGATATGTACATTGCGAGAACATATTAGTGCTTAGTACGAAAGGTTACAGTAATCACTCCTGGGTGATATGTACATTGGGAAAACATATTAGAGCATAGTACGAAAGGTTACAGTAATCACTCCTGGGGGATATGTACATTGGGAGAACGTATTAGTGCATAGTACGAAAGGTTACAGTAATCACTCCTGGGGGTTATATACATTGGGAGAACATATTAGTGCATAGTACGAAAGGTTACAGTAATCACTCCTGGGGCATATGTACATTGCGAGAACATATTAGTGCATAGTACGAAAGGTTACAGTAATCACTCCTGGGGGATATGTACATTGGGAGAACATATTAGTGCATAGTACGAAAGGTTACAGTAATCACTCCTGGGGATATGTACATTGCGAGAACATATTAGTGCATAGTACGAAAGGTTACAGTAATCATTCCTGGGGATACGTACATTGCGAGAACATATTAGTGCTTAGTACGAAAGGTTACAGTAATCACTCCTGGAGGATATGTACATTGGGAGAACATATTAGTGCATAGTACGAAAGGTTACAGTAATCACTCCTGGGGGATATGTACATTGGGAGAACGTATTAGTGCATAGTACGAAAGGTTACAGTAATCACTCCTGGAGGATATGTACATTGGGAGAACATATTAGTGCAAAGTACGAAAGGTTACAGTAATCACTCCTGGGGATATGTACATTGCGAGAACATATTAGTGCATAGCACGAAAGGTTACAGTAATCACTCCTGGGGATATGCGCATTGCGAGAACATATTAGTGCTTAGTACGAAAGGTTACAGTAATCACTCCTGGGGGATATGTACATTGGGAGAACATATTAGTGCATAGTACGAAAGGTTACAGTAATCACTCCTGGGTGATATGTACATTGGGAGAACATATTAGTGCATAGTACGAAAGGTTACAGTAATCAATCCTGGGGGATATGTACATTGCGAGAACATATTAGTGCATAGTACGAAAGGTTACAGTAATCACTCCTGGGGATATGTACATTGCGAGAACATATTAGTGCATAGTACGAAAGGTTACAGTAATCATTCCTGGGGATATGTACATTGCGAGAACATATTAGTGCTTAGTACGAAAGGTTACAGTAATCACTCCTGGAGGATATGTACATTGGGAGAACATATTAGTGCTTAGTACGAAAGGTTACAGTAATCACTCCTGGAGGATATGTACATTAGGAGAACATATTAGTGCATAGTACGAAAGGTTACAGTAATCACTCCTGGGGGATATGTACATTGGGAGAACGTATTAGTGCATAGTACGAAAGGTTACAGTAATCACTCCTGGAGGATATGTACATTGGGAAAACATATTAGTGCATAGTACGAAAGGTTACAGTAATCACTCCTGGGGATATGTACATTGCGAGAACATATTAGTGCATAGTACGAAAGGTTACAGTAATCACTCCTGGGGATATGCGCATTGCGAGAACATATTAGTGCTTAGTACGAAAGGTTACAGTAATCACTCCTGGGGGATATGTACATTGGGATAACATATTAGTGCATAGTACGAAAGGTTACAGTAATCACTCCTGGGTGATATGTACATTGGGAGAACATATTAGTGCATAGTACGAAAGGTTACAGTAATCAATCCTGGGGGATATGTACATTGCGAGAACATATTAGTGCATAGTACGAAAGGTGACAGTAATCATTCCTGGGTGATATGTACATTGGGAGAACATATAAATGCTTAGTACGAAAGGTTACAGTAATCACTCCTGGGTGATATGTACATTGGGAGAACATATTAGTGCTTAGTACGAAAGGTTACAGTAATCACTCCTGGGTGATATGTACATTGGAAGAACATATTAGTGCATAGTACGAAAGGTTACAATAATCACTCCTGGGTGATATGTACATTAGGAGAACATATTAGTGCTTAGTACGAAAGGTTACAGTAATCTCCTCTGGGTGATATGTACATTGGGAGAACATATTAGTGCATAGTACGAAAGGTTACAGTAATCAATCCTGGGGGATATGTACATTGCGAGAACATATTAGTGCATAGTACGAAAAGTTACAGTAATCATTCCTGGGTGATATGTACATTGGGAGAACATATAAATGCTTAGTACGAAAAGTTACAGTAATCACTCCTGGGGGATATGTACATTGCGAGAACATATTAGTGCTTAGTACGAAAGGTTACAGTAATCACTCCTAGGGGATATGTACATTGGGAGAACATATTAGTGCATAGTACGAAAGGTTACAGTAATCACTCCTGGGGGATATGTACATTGGGAGAATATATTAGTGCATAGTTCGAAAGGTTACAGTAATCACTTCTGGGGATACGTACATTGGGAGAACATATTAGTGCATAGTACGAAAAGGTTACAGTAATCACTCCTGGGGGATATGTACATTGCGAGAACATATTAGTGCTTAGTACGAAAGGTTACAGTAATCACTCCTGGGTGATATGTACATTGGGAGAACATATTAGTGCATAGTACGAAAGGTTACAGTAATCACTCCTGGGGATATGTACATTGGGAGAACATATTAGTGCTTAGTACGAAAGGTTACAGTAATCACTCCTGGGGGATATGTACATTGGAAGAACATATGAGAGCATAGTACGAAAGGTTACAGTAATCACTCCTGGGGGATATGTACATTGGGAGAACGTATTAGTGCATATAACGAAAGGTTACAGAAATCACTCCTGGGGGATATATACATTGGGAGAACATATTAGTGCATAGTACGAAAGGTTACAGTAATCACTCCTGGGGGATATGTACATTAAGAGAACATATTAGTGCATAGTACGAAAGGTTACAGTAATCACTCCTGGGGGATATGTACATTGGGAGAACATATTAGTGCATAGTACGAAAGGTTACAGTAATCACTCATGGGGATATGTACATTGGGAGAACATATTAGTGCATAGTACGAAAGGTTACAGTAATCACTCCTGGGGATATGTACAATGCGAGAACATATTAGTGCATAGCACGAAAGGTTACAGTAATAACTCCTGGGGGATATGTACATTGCGAGAACATATTAGTGCATAGTACGAAAGGTTACAGTAATCACTCCTGGGGGATATGTACCATGGGAGAACATATTAGTGCATAGTACGAAAGGTTACAGTAATCACTCCTGGGGTTATGTACATTGCGAGAACATATTAGTGCATAGTACGAAAGGTTAGAGTAATCACTCCTGGGTGATATATACATTGGGAGAACATATTAGTGCTTAGTACGAAAGGTTACAGTAATCACTCCTGGGTGATATGTACATTTGGAGAACATATTAGTGCTTAGTACGAAAGGTTACAGTAATCATTCCTGGGTGATATGTACATTGGGATAACATATTAGTGCATAGTACGAAAGGTTACAGTAATCACTCCTGAGAGATATGTACATTGCGAGAACATATAAGTGGATAGTACGAAAGGTTACAGTAATCACTCATGGGTGATATGTACATTGGGAGAACATATTAGTGCTTAGTACGAAAGGTTACAGTAATCAATCCTGGGGGATATGTACATTGCGAGAACATATTAGTGCTTAGTACGAAAGGTTACAGTATTCACTGCTAGGGGATATGTACATTGCGAGAACATATTAGTGCATAGTACGAAATGTTCCAGTAATCACTCCTGGGGGATATGTACATTGGGAGAACATATTAGTGCTTAGTACGAAAGGTTACAGTAATCACTCCTGGGGGATATGTACAGTGGGAGAACATATTAGTGCTTAGTACGAAATGTTACAGTAATCACTGCTAGGGGATATGTACATTTGCGAGAATATATTAGTGCATAGTACGAAATGGTCCAGTAATCATTCCTGGGGGATATGTACATTGGGAGAACATATTAGTGCTTAGTACGAAAGATTACAGTAATCACTCCTGGGGGATATGTACATTGCGAGAACATATTAGTGCATAGTACGAAAGGTTACATTAATCACTCCTGGGGGATATGTACATTGCGAGAACATATTAGTGTATCGTACGAAAGGTTACAGTAATCACTCCTGGGGGATATGTACATAGTGAGAACATATTAGTACATAGTACGAAAGGTTACCGTAATCACTCCTGCGGGATATGTACATTTCGATAACATATTAGTGTATAGTACGAAAGGTTACAGTAATCACTCCTGAGGGATATGTACATTGCGAGAACATATTAGTGCATAGTACGAAAGGTTACAGTAATCACTCCTGGGTGATATGTACATTGGGAGAACAGATTACTGCTTAGTACGAAAGGTTACAGTAATCACTTCTGCGGGATATGTACATTGCGAGAACATATTAGTGCTTAGTACGAAAGGTTACAGTATTCACTGCTAGGGGATATGTACATTGCGAAAACATATTAGTGCATAGTACGAAATGTTCCAGTAATCACTCCTGGGGGATATGTAAATTGGGAGAACATATAAGTGCTTAGTACGAAAGGTTACAGTAATCACTCCTGGGGGATATGTACAGTGGGAGAACATATTAGTGCTTAGTACGAAATGTTACAGTAATCACTGCTAGGGGATATGTAGATTTGCGAGAACATATTAGTGCATAGTACGAAATATTCCAGTAATCACTCCTGGGGGATATGTACAGTGGGAGAACATATTAGTGTATAGTACGAAAGGTTACAGTAATCACTCCTGGGGATATGTGCAGTGCGAGAACATATTAGTGCATAGTCCGAAAGGTTACAGTAATCTCTCCTGGGGGATACCTATATTTTGAGAACATATTAGTGCATAGTACGAAAGGTTACATTAATCACTCCTGGGTGATATGTACATTGGGAGAACATATTAGTGCTTAGTACGAAAGGTTATAGTAATCACTCCTGGGTGATATGTACATTGCGAGAACATATTAGTGCTTAGTATGAAAGGTTACAGTAATCACTCCTGGGGGATATGTACATTGCGAGAACATATTAGTGCTTAGTACAAAAGGTTACAGTAATCACTCCTAGGGGATATGTACATTGGGAGAACATATTAGTGCATAGTACGAAAGGTTACAGTAATCAATCCTGGGGGATATGTACATTGCGAGAACATATTAGTGCATAGTACGAAAAGTTACAGTAATCATTCCTGGGTGATATGTACATTGGGAGAACATATAAATGCTTAGTACGAAAGGTTACAGTAATCACTCCTGGGGGATATGTACATTGCGAGAACATATTAGTGCTTAGTACGAAAGGTTACAGTAATCACTCCTAGGGGATATGTACATTGGGAGAACATATTAGTGCATAGTACGAAAGGTTACAGTAATCACTCCTGGGGGATATGTACATTGGGAGAATATATTAGTGCATAGTTCGAAAGGTTACAGTAATCACTTCTGGGGATATGTACATTGTGAGAACATATTAGTGCTTAGTACGAAAGGTTACAGTAATCACTCCTGGGTGATACGTACATTGGGAGAACATATTAGTGCATAGTACGAAAAGGTTACAGTAATCACTCCTTGGGGATATGTACATTGCGAGAACATATTAGTGCTTAGTACGAAAGGTTACAGTAATCACTCCTGGGGATATGTACATTGGGAGAACATATTAGTGCATAGTACGAAAGGTTACAGTAATCACTCCTGGGGATATGTACCTTGCGAGCACATATAAGTGCTTAGTACGAAAGGTTACAGTAATCACTCCTGGGGGATATGTACATTGGGAGGACATATGAGAGCATAGTACGAAAGGTTACAGTAATCACTCCTGGGGGATATGTACATTGGGAGGACATATGAGTGCATAGTACGAAAGGTTACAGTAATCACTTCTGGGGATATATACATTGGGAGAACATATTAGTGCATAGTACGAAAGGTTACAGTAATCACTCCTGGGGGATATGTACATTAAGAGAACATATTAGTGCATAGTACGAAAGGTTACAGTAATCACTCCTGGGGGATATGTACATTGGGAGAACATATTAGTGCATAGTACGAAAGGTTACAGTAATCACTCATGGGGATATGTACATTGCGAGAACATATTAGTGCATAGTACGAAAGGTTACAGTAATCACTCCTGGGGATATGTACATTGCGAGAACATATTAGTGCTTAGTACGAAAGGTTACAGTAATCACTCCTGGGGGATATGTACATTGGGAGAAGGTATTAGTGCATAGTACGAAAGGTTACAGTAATCACTCCTGGGGGATATATACATTGGGAGAACATATTAGTGCATAGTACGAAAGGTTACAGTAATCACTCCTGGGGATATGTACATTGCGAGAACATATTAGTGCATAGTACGAAAGGTTAGAGTAATCACTCCTGGGTGATATATACATTGGGAGAACATATTAGTGCTTAGTACGAAAGGTTACAGTAATCACTCCTGGGTGATATGTACATTGGGAGAACATATTAGTGCTTAGTACGAAAGGTTACAGTAATCATTCCTGGGTGATATGTACATTGGGAGAACATATTAGTGCATAGTACGAAAGGTTACAGTAATCACTCCTGAGAGATATGTACATTGCCAGAACATATAAGTGGATAGTACGACAGGTTACAGTAATCATTCCTGGGTGATATGTACATTGGGAGAACATATTAGTGCTTAGTACGAAAGGTTACAGTAATCAATCCTGGGGGATATGTACATTGCGAGAACATATTAGTGCTTAGTACGAAAGGTTACAGTATTCACTGCTAGGGGATATGTACATTGCGAGAACATATTAGTGCATAGTACGAAATGTTCCAGTAATCACTCCTGGGGGATATGTACATTGGGAGAACATATTAGTGCTTAGTACGAAAGGTTACAGTAATCACTCCTGGGGGATATGTACAGTGGGAGAACATATTAGTGCTTAGTACGAAATGTTACAGTAATCACTGCTAGGGGATATGTACATTTGCGAGAATATATTAGTGCATAGTACGAAATGTTCCAGTAATCACTCCTGGGGGATATGTACATTGGGAGAACATATTAGTGCATAGTACGAAAGATTACAGTAATCACTCCTGGGGGATATGTACATTGCGAGAACATATTAGTGCATAGTACGAAAGGTTACATTAATCACTCCTGGGGGATATGTACATTGCGAGAACATATTAGTGTATCGTACGAAAGGTTACAGTAATCACTCCTGGGGGATATGTACATAGTGAGAACATATTAGTACATAGTACGAAAGGTTACCGTAATCACTCCTGCGGGATATGTACATTTCGATAACATATTAGTGTATAGTACGAAAGGTTACAGTAATCACTCCTGGGTGATATGTACATTGGGAGAACATATTAGTGCTTAGTACGAGAGGTTACAGTAATCATTCCTTGGAGATATGTACATTGGGAGAACATTTTAGTGCATAGTACGAAAGGTTACAGTAATCACTCCTGAGGGATATGTACATTGCGAGAACATATTAGTGCATAGTACGAAAGGTTACAGTAATCTCTCCTGGGTGATATGTACATTGGGAGAACAGATTAGTGCTTAGTACGAAAGGTTACAGTAATCACTCCTGGGGGATATGTACATTGCGAGAACATATTAGTGCTTAGTACGAAAGGTTACAGTATTCACTGCTAGGGGATATGTACATTGCGAGAACATATTAGTGCATAGTACGAAATGTTCCAGTAATCACTCCTGGGGGATATGTACATTGGGAGAACATATTAGTGCTTAGTACGAAAGGTTACAGTAATCACTCCTGGGGGATATGTACAGTGGGAGAACATATTAGTGCTTAGTACGAAATGTTACAGTAATCACTGCTAGGGGATATGTAGATTTGCGAGAACATATTAGTGCATAGTACGAAATATTCCAGTAATCACTCCTGGGGGATATGTACAGTGGGAGAACATATTAGTGTATAGTACGAAAGGTTACAGTAATCACTCCTGGGGATATGTGCAGTGCGAGAACATATTAGTGCATAGTCCGAAAGGTTACAGTAATCTCTCCTGGGGGATACCTATATTTTGAGAACATATTAGTGCATAGTACGAAAGGTTACATTAATCACTCCTGGGTGATATGTACATTGGGAGAACATATTAGTGCTTAGTACGAAAGGTTATAGTAATCACTCCTGGGTGATATGTACATTGCGAGAACATATTAGTGCTTAGTATGAAAGGTTACAGTAATCACTCCTGGGGGATATGTACATTGCGAGAACATATTAGTGCTTAGTACAAAAGGTTACAGTAATCACTCCTAGGGGATATGTACATTGGGAGAACATATTAGTGCATAGTACGAAAGGTTACAGTAATCAATCCTGGGGGATATGTACATTGCGAAAACATATGAGTGCATAGTACGAAAGGTTACAGTAATCACTCCTGGGGGATATGTACATTGCGAGAACATATTAGTGCTTAGTACGAAAGGTTACAGTAATCACTCCCAGGGGATATGTACCTTGGGAGAACATATTAGTACATAGTACGAAAGGTTACAGTAATCACTCCTGCGGGATATGTACATTGGGAGAATATATTAGTGCATAGTTCGAAAGGTTACAGTAATCACTTCTGGGGATATATACATTGGGAGAACATATTAGAGCATAGTACGAAAGGTTACAGTAGTCACTCCTGGTTGATAAGTACATTGCCAGAACATATTAGTACATAGTACGAAAGGTTACAGTAATCACTCCTAGGGGATATGTACATTGGGAGAACATATTAGTGCATAGTACGAAAGGTTACAGTAATCACTCCTGCGGGATATGTACATTGCCAGAACATATTAGTACATAGTACGAAAGGTTACAGTAATCACTCCTGGGGTATATGTACATTGGGAGAACATATTAGTGCATAGTACGAAAGGTTACAGTAATCACTCCTGGGGGATATGTACATTGGGAGAATATATTAGTGCATAGTACGAAAGGTTACAGTAATCACTCCTGGGGGATATGTACATTGCGAGAACATATTAGTACATAGTAAGAAAGGTTACAGTAATCACTCCTGGGGGATATGCACATTACGAGAACATATTAATGTATAGTACGAAAGGTTACAGTAATCACTCCTGGGGGATATATACATTGGGCGAACATATTAGTGCTTAGTACGAAATGTTACAGTACTCACTTCAGGGGGATATGTACATTAGGAGAAAATAATAGTGCATAGTACGAAATGTTACGTGATCACTCCTGGGCGATATGTACATTGCGAGAACATCTGAGTGCATAGTACGAAAGGTTACAGTAATCTCTCCTGGGGGATATGTACATTGGGAGAACATATTAGTGCATAGTACGAAAGGTTACAGTAATCACTCCTGAGGGATATGTACATTGAGAAAACATATTAGTACATAGTACGAAAGGTTACGGTAATCACTCCTGGGGGATATTTACATTGCGAGAACATATTAGTGCATAGTACGAAAGGTTACAGTAATCACTCCTCGGGGATATGTACATTGGGAGAACATATTAGTGCTTAGTACGAAAGGTTACAGTAATCACTCCTGGGGGATATGTACATTGGGAGAACATATTAGTGCATAGTACGAAAGATTACAGTAATCACTCCTGGGGGATATGTACATTGCGAGAACATATTAGTGCATAGTACGAAAGGTTACATTAATCACTCCTGGGGGATACATTGCGAGAACATATTAGTGTATCGTACGAAAGGTTACAGTAATCACTCCTGGAGGATATGTACATGGTGAGAACATATTAGTACATAGTACGAAAGGTTACAGTAATCACTCCTGGGGGATATGTACATTTCGAGAACATATTAGTGTATAGTACGAAAGGCTACAGTAATCACTCCTGGGGGATATGTACAATGGGAGAACATATTAGTGCTTAGTAGGAAAGGTTACACTAATCATTCCTGGGAGATATGTACATTGGGAGAACATATTAGTGCATAGTACGAAAGGTTACAGTAATCACTCCTGAGGGATATGTACATTGCGAGAACATATTAGTGCATAGTCCGAAAGGTTACAGTAATCACTCCTGGGTGATATGTACATTGGGAGAACATATTAGTGCTTAGTACGAAAGGTTACAGTAATCACTCCTGGGGGATATGTACATTGCGAGATCATAATAGTGCTTAGTACGAAAGGTTACAGTAATCACTGCTAGGGGATATGTACATTGCGAGAACATATTAGTGCATAGTACGAAATGTTCCAGTAATCACTCCTGGGGGATATGTACATTGCGAGAACATATTAGTGCTTAGTACGAAAGGTTACAGTAATGAGAGCTAGGGGATATGTACATTGCGAGAACATATTAGTGCATAGTACGAAATGTTCTAGTAATCCCTCCTGGGTGATATGTACAGTGGGAGAACATATTAGTGCATAGTCCGCAACGTTACAGTAATCACTCCTGGGGGATATGTATATTTGGAGAACATATTAGTGCATAGTACCAAAGGTTACTGTAATCACTCCTGGGGAATATGTACATTGGGAAAACATATTAGTGCATAGTACGACAGGTTCCAGTAATCACTCCTGGGAGATATGTACAGTGGGTGAACCTATTAGTGCATAGTACGAAAGACTACAGTAATCACTCCTTGGGGATATGTACATTGCGAGAACATATTAGTGCATAGTCAGAAAGGTTACAGTAATCACTCCTGGGGGATATGTTCATTGGGAGAACATATTAGTGCATATTACGAAAGGTTACAGTAATCACTCCTGGGTGATATGTACATTGGGAGAACATATTAGTGCTTAGTACGAAAGGTTACAGTAATCACTCCTGGGGTATATGTACATTGCGAGAACATATTAATGCTTAGTACGAAATGTTACAGTAATCACTGCTAGGGGATATATACATTGCGAGAACATATTAGTGCATAGTACGAAATATTCCAGTAATCACTCCTGGGGGATATGTACAGTGGGAGAACATATTAGTTCATAGTCCGAAAGGATACAGTAATCACTCCTGGGGGATATGTATATTTGGAGAACATATTAGTGCATAGTACCAAAGGTTACTGTAATCACTCCTGGGGGATATGTACATTGGGAAAACATATTAGTGCATAGTACGAAAGGTTACAGTAATTACTCCTGGGGATATGTACATTGGGAGGAGATTATCTGTTTGAACGCTTTGGTACTTTCTAAACCAGTTTTATTTGGAACGGGTACAGCCCAAGCAAATTTACCAAATAAATCAATAACAGTAAGCAAGTATTTAGTACCTTTATTATACTTTGAAAACGATTGCATGTCAACCAAGTCAGCAGACCATATTTTATCAATTTCATTAACAATCACACGGCGTTGTAGTTCATCTGCTAACTTGTCAGTCCATTTCAACGCCTTTTCTCGTTTTTTTGAGTTTCCAAGACCAAGTTTATATTTTGCACTAATAACTGGTTTTACTATCAAATTCTTGGCAATCTTTTCTCCGATAGTTTTAGACTTGCTAGATTATAAACCAATAAGCATGTTTTTATCACACATCGATTTATTACTAGGATTTTCATCATAACAAATATCATGATCTTTGCAAACAGGATCTAATTCATTTGAAGGTTCTCCACTATCAAGCGGTTTACCGGGACCGCAATATTTATAACCAGGAAGTGTTAGCCCTTTTTTGGGTAGCAGAGGGAGCAAAGCTTTATGAATATTAATATTTCCACCTTCTGTGTTTTTAACAAACTTTGTTTTAGTAATACCACAAGACGCACAAGTTGCTCTTAACATTTTTCTACCATTTTTTGCTAAATCATACTTAGGATCAACATTTTCAGTAACCATTTTTTCTTTTATACAGTAACTCATATATAATATGATTAGATTAAACTTCATTTACAAAATATGATTTTATAATGTTTTCATTTTCTGTTGGTTTGTATGGTTTTAATAATTTGTAAAGAATATCGTACACACTATTTTCTTCTTGCAACTTTTTGGCAAAGTACAAACAGAAATATCCGCACAAGACACTTGTTTTATCTTGATATTGGATGGTGTTGTATTTTATATCAGGTATGTAAGTTAAAACTTCTTTTGGTGGACTCAAACCAAACGGATCGAAGTAATAATTATCATAGTAACAAGTCCAGTGTGTACCAGGTCCAATATAATCATCAAGATTAATAATACCACATTCGTGTTTATTTTGTTTTGTCGGTAATTTGTTCTTGCTAAACACTCCCCTGAATTTCTGTATACCTAGCTGCTTGACCCATTTTATTATACCTAAGTTAGAGATAGGTTTATTTTTAAAATTTAATTTTTTTTTATGAATGGAATACTTCTATACGGTCTAATTTGTGAGTCTACTTGCAAACCTTTTCCACGATCAACTCTTAGTCCTTTTCCTTTTCACCTACTTGCAAACCTTTTCCAGTTAAACCACTAATAAGAGATCCAATCAACGGAATTCCTAATGATGCAAGCATTCCAAGAAATCCTCCATCTTGTTGTTGCTGCTTTGTCAGTTTAACAGGGCAACAACCTTTTGACTTTATTATCTTGTTTCTCTGTGCAAGTGTTAATTTATGTGATCCGAGAAGTGCTTGTTTTTTGTTACTAGGAATAGTTACCATCCCATTTCCGAATAGTTTTCCAATTCCAGTACTTGCTAAGCCACTTAGTGCTCCTGTTGCTAGTGGTCCTAATACTTTTGGAACAAATTTAGCAACTGTTGGTAAAATTGTTTAAGTCAACAAACCAGCTAATGCATCTAAAAAGCCTCCATTCTTAGACTGAGATCTCATTTGCGATTTTGATATATTTATGTCTAATCCCTGCCCGCCAGATTTAGCCTTGTTAATACTGTTAATCTGGGTAGCTGTAAGTAGCAAAGGAAAGTTTCCAGTTAGTTGGTGTTTTTTTAGCCTGAGCGTTAATTCACTTTTGTTTTCATATGATTTTACCAGACTTCTTTTCCGGCCATCTGATAAATTTACTGAATAATTTACGTAAAATGATATATAGGGTCCTATAGAAACCACAGCGTCCGAACGCAATGGCATCGTAGGTCCGCACAGTACTGCAAACAAGGACTTGAAACTACAATGAAAGAGACAAAAAACAACAGAAAGGGTGGTGAAGACAGGGTTACCGATTTGGAACGGTCAGTAGGCAATAAGACCTACTGGTTAGCTTGAATCGATTTTATATGCGCACAATCCTCGCTATTATCCTGTCTTCAGCGCCCAAATAGACAAGACAGTGTAAACAAAACTAAATCCCATCAAAAGGAAATCTGTAACAATAAAGTCCACATCCAGAGAAACCAACTAAAGATATACATACAAAATAATAAACATCTCAGGATGTATCCAGAATCGTACTGAACAACCATAGTGTTTTAAGGTTGGTGTTGTACTTTTCCAGAAGGCCCTCGTTGCGGCGGTAGAATTTAGAGAAAGATCTACGTAGTTTGTGATAACGAAAACCCTGCTGAAGAAGTTTACTTGTAATAACTTAATTACGATCATTGAAGTCTATAACATCATTACACGCTCTAGCAAATCGAATGAGCTGGGAGATATACACTCCATATGAGGTAGCACGAGGTACATCTCCATCCAGGTGTGGATAGTTAACGATGTTAAAATTGAAATCATCTCTCTTATCATAAATTTTAGTATGAATACAATCATTTGAAATCGAGAGATGAAGATCGAGAAATGCTGCTACAGTATCCGAACTGTTGGCTTTATTCAACGTGAGCTCTGGTGGATAAATGTTAGTAATCATATGAGCAAAGAACGGATTATCAATATTGAGTATGTCATCAAGATACCGAGAAGTATTATTAAAGGCATCAATAATTTCACCCTGGCTAGCAGGTGACAAACTCAACATAAAATCTCTTTCATAGCAGTGCAAAAACAAATCTGCAACAAGTGGCGCACAGTTAGTACCCATAGGAATACCAACAACCTGGCAGTAAATAGTTTTACCGTATCTTATAAAGATGTTATCCAGAAGAAAAGATAAGGCTCTACAAACATCAGTACAAGTCCACATATTATACTTATCAATGGGGGCGTTAGTAAAGAAAGCCCTGACATTATTACAAGCTAGAAAAGTTGTACCTTCTCTAGCAAATGTCTTCTGAATAAGCTGAAGTAATTTTTCTTTGATAAGATGATGTTGTAGTGTAGTATACAGTGTAGAAAAGTTCTCGAAGGCCTTTCCGCAATATTTTACAAATCTGTTCTTTAATCGTGAAAAGTCAGGAAGTCAATAGTTTTGATATATTGGTCGTGGTACATGAACTAGAATTAGCGATAAAGCGTGCTTTGTAAGGAATTTTGTGAAGTTTGGGTATCCGGTACATTGTAGGGAGCTTCGTCTGCTTACTAATTACAGAAACCTTTATAGTCTCCATAAAAGTCACATGCTGGGAAACAATATCCGTCTCCAGCAGAGGTGTAGTTACATAAGCAGAAGTGCTCGCTAGCTCAGCATTCAAAATATTGATATAATGTAGTCGTCAGACAATAATTATATTGTTGGAAGCTTTGTCTGCTGGAACTAGAGCAAATTTAGTATGTAAATTCTGAATACCCTTCTTAAGGTGTCGTAAATTGTGAGTGGAAGGCCGTGGAAGCAGGGATGGATTTGATTCTTAAATCAAAATACGTAATTCAACAATTTCTGAAATAGTTTTCATCCAAGCAGTAAGTGCATGTTTATCTGCTTTTTCTCGCCTACACCACTTTGTACAGAAATCCGTTAAAGAATCCGCAATTTCATTGCGACAGGCATTAAAATCAATATCAGATGGAAGGCGATACTTAGGCCCTTTGGCAATTAAATGCCGAATCCTCTTATCCTCAATTACATCAAGATTTCCAGTAAGAATGTGACGGCAGGTTCGTAACAAAATTTTGAATTTTTACAATCTCAATCAGTAGGAAAAGATGTCTCGATCTCAAGATCAGAAACGATCCTATTATAATTGAAAATAAGATTTCTAGTATATTTCTTATACTTGTAACATATAACAGGAGTCTCAATATTCTTGAAATACTTCGGAATTTTGTCAGTCACCCGCATATCATTAAAAATACCGGCTAAATTAATGAAATCGATGCCTTTATCAACATAAGTTATCTTCAAAAAATGCCTTTGATGGTCAGATGGAGCATCTATATGTGGACGCAAAATATGTTGCGTGTAACTTTGAATAATAGATGCAACCTCATATAATGGATTAGTACAGACATAAATGGCATCCGCTTCTTCGTCAAGTTTCTGTAAGCAAGACAAAGACAGACTGACTACTTTGCTAAGGAGGGCGTGTCTACCCGAATATTTATAAATAGAATAAAGGTCTGCAACAGTAAAGACTTTCTTAAATTTACGTTTAAGATTATGGTTCTACCGGAGACCATGTGACCGTCGTTTACGTTTACGAATATACAATATGCTAAAAGGATCTATATCTGGGGTATTGGAAATGTTTCCTTCTTGATAAATGTTATCGTTTAATCCCAATGGATAAGGAGTTTGTAAATGCTTTATCCATTTGAGTTCAGCAATATATCTAGCTTTTATCTTGTAACCTTTGGTAGCAGTATTATCAAATTCAATATATTCCACGGGCTGAATGCTAACATCATCTATGGAATGCCCCGAATCCCCAAAGTGTGTATAAAGAAAGTTTTTTAATCGTTTCGACTGACGCATTTTATATAAATGTTCACGAAAACGAACTTTCATGGATCGACCAGTTTGGCCTACATATTGTATACCACATTTAGGATGACTTCAGGTCAAAACATAAATGATATTACTTGACGATCAGTTAATGTCTGAAGGTATACTGACACTAAACTCTCTACCATTGGTAGTGGACTTAATAGTGGACTTTTGCGACAAGTATTTACATGCACTACACCTTTTCGAGTTGCACTTAAGGATAGAGGGATAGAACGTACGTTTACTGTTTAACTTATTAACATTAACTGGTGGTCTAACTTTATATCGATTAAGTACAGAAGTTTTAAGTGGTGTTAATTTAATAGAAGCAGTATTTCTGAATATAGAATTAGTGCCAGGAATATGAACGGTAGATGCCGAATGAAGATTAATTCGTGATAAATTGATCGATAATTTACGTGTAAAAATATTAGAATTTCCCTGGTGACGATAAACAGTAGACACAGAGTGAAGTTTAAGAGGAGAAAGAATGACTTTTGGTGTTCTTAATATACGACTCATGTTTTTATAAGGTGTAAACTGTTAAAAGTACAACGCAAAACCACGCTAAAACAACGCCGAACGTCGCCATCTCTATAGGATGGGTGAAAATAACAACATTGATCACATGCACGGGGAGATGTTTTACCACCGCCACACTGCACAAGTGACACAGTTGTAAATGCAAAATGATATATAGGGTCCTATAGAAACCACAGCGTCCGAACGCAATGGCATCGTAGGTCCGCACTGTACTGCAAACAAGGACTTGAAACTACAATGAAAGAGACAAAAAAACAACAGAAAGGGTGGTGAAGACAGGGTTACCGACTTGGAACGGTCAGTAGGCAATAAGACCTACTGGTTAGCTTGAATCGATTTTTATATGCGCACAATCCTCGCTATTATCCTGTCTTCAGCGCCCAAATAGACAAGAAAGTGTAAACAAAACTAAATCCCATCAAAAGGAAATCTGTAACAATAAAGTCCACATCCAGAGAAACCAACTAAAGATATACATACAAAATAATAAACATCTCAGGATGTATCCAGAATCGTACTGAACAACCATAGTAGTTGCAGCTAAAGAGAATACCAATCTAGGGTACGACCAGAAAACCCGAGGGACGAAAGCTCATGCGCCCACCTCCCTTAGTTGGGGTTTCAGTAGGTACAATCATAGAGTCCCAAGAGGTAGTCCAGTCATCGCACAAGTGAAAAGTGAAGCGTAATGACTGACTGTAGAGGGGTCAATCACTAAACATGCAGTGCGCTGTAAAACCAAGGGGTTATATCCTTTTCTGACGAACTTCCAGATTAAATTTGTAAAGCGGTCAGGAAACCCGTCAGACCCCTTTAACTTTCGAAGTTTATAGACCACATCTCCATAAAATGAGGGTTGTGATATGCCTAGTCGCAGAAGTGTTTTAAGGTTGGTGTTGTACTTTTCCAGCAGGCCCTCGTTGCGGCGGTAGAATTTAGAGAAAGATCTACGTAGTTTGTGATAACGAAAACCCTGCTGAAGAAGTTTACTTGTAATAACTTGATTACGATCATTGAAGTCTACAACATCATTACACGCTCTAGCAAATCGAAAGAGCTGGGAGATATACACCCCATATGAGGTAGCACGAGGTACATCTCCATCCAGGTGTAGATAGTTAACGATGTTAAAATTGAAATCATCTCTCTTATCATAGATTTTAGTATGAATACAATCATTTGAAATCGAGAGATGAAGTCATAAATATTATAAGTTAGATTAAACAATAACTAGTTCATTCCCGACGGTATCAATAACAACATCTTCCTCGTGTAGAACCAGAGTATAAACTTTATATCGAGCAGCAGGAGGTATATTTAATTTATATCTCAGAGTTAGTTGTTTTGGATCAATAGTGACTTCATTTTTCTTGTAACTCAAATCGAAATACATCATTCCGAAAAGAGTTTTAAAATTGCTCACGTTTATTAAAGTTCCAGTGTTTTTATCATTTTATCAAGAATAATTAATAACATCTCTGAATATTCTTACGATATTATCATAACTGTATTCGATTTCTGTATAATGAACTCCATTTCCAACTTCCAGTCTAGCTGATTGTAAATAGCAATTAGTATTAGCAGCATTTACCTTAAACGTATCCAAAATATGAGGATTTTGTGTTTGAGAAGAACTCTTGTCGGCCCTTTGCAAATAAACAAACACGTGTTTGGGAGTTTTAACACCAGCCGTTATTCTAAATACGGATTCAGTTAGATCAGAACTTCCACTCTCTTGTATCATTTCACGAAGGTAACTCCATCTTGTTGATATCATATGATTTGTCATTACGTAACTTAAACCATCTGGGTTAAATATCATTCTGGGTATCCACAAAAATAATTTACTACTCTACCATCATCACCACCAGCTTTGAAAATTAGCACATTATCATTTGTTAGTTGCAAGCTGATTTGAATCTGACTAGGAGGAAGCATGTTTGTTTCCAAACCTTCAAAGAAGGAATATTTGTTTAATGGAATTATAGAATCAACTTTTTGATTAGTTATGATTAAAGCATGGCGAATTGCAAATCCTGAATTATAACCAGCTTGATCGTTTCGAAATTCTGCCATAGCCGTGGTATCTAAATGAAAGTATTCGTTTGTTCCGGTTGTTTTTGCATAATCGTCAGTAATTTCAAGCACGTTTTTGACATTAACAAATCTGTGAAGATTATTTCCATCGTAAACTGTTTTTCCATTTTGCCTTACTTGCATTTGATCAATTAGTGAAGCCGCATCATTAATTAGAGCAATTTCCATCAGCAAGTTTGTTTACTTGAAAACTGATTTCAAAATATGCATTATACCAATCAAAGTAAGAACTTCTGTCATTTAGTGTAAACTGATAACCACTTTTCATTTGTCTGGTATTATTTCCTGGTTGTGTTATAGGAATATCTAACTGAATAGGTACATGTTCATATCTAGTATTATATTGATTACTTCGAAACATCTATATATACTAGTAATTAGATTATGTTTTATTAATTAATCGATTAATTCTAGCATGAATTCCTCTTCCGGATAGTAATCTGTTAATTTTTGTATTTACATCTTCTTCAATTACATTATCAGCCGCAACTTTAGCTGCATCTTTTGTGGCAGCTTTTGTAAGTTCTTTTAAAATTATATCACCTTTTGGTTTACTAGGTTTAATAACTGAAACTAACTTATCAGCAGCCATTTTTCCTACTTTATCTCTAATTTTTTTAGAACCACTTTCTAAGATTTGTTTACCAGCAGTTTCTAATGCTTTCTTGCCTGCTGTTTTCACAGACTCACTAAATATCTTTGATCCGACTTTTGAAAAAATGTCAAATATGCCATCTCCGGTTAATCGATCAACTTGAGTATATGTTCCCGTACTAGTGTCATAAACTTTTTTTAAACGTGCCATATAACTTATGTTACATTAATTCCTTCAAAACAAAACGGAATGATGTGTGGACACTATTAACATTAATAATTTTACCAGAGAAATCGGTAATGCAAATATTAATACTGTTAATGATCGTTTTGTTTACCTCACAGAACCCGACTCTTATCGGTTCATCTTTGAAAGGATATGATCTCGTAAGATCAGCTGTGCTTATTTCATAAATGACATCCGTATGATCCATCAACAATATAATTACTTATCAAATCACAGTGGATATACAATTTATCGATAGAATTTGTTATGTTCGGCGTCACAGTTCCAAATTTAGTTTCTCTGATAACTGCATCTTTGTCAAACCCGATCAAGGTGTGAAAGTTTGATTCTCTCAAATCAAGCATGAAATTATTAAGAACAGTAATTAAACATTTGAAACTTGATAAATCAAACTCAGTTCTTATCGGGACAGGTGAGTCATCAGTTAAATCATTGTTTACAGTCAATGTTTCTTTTATGTAATTATCGATATCAGCATAGCTGTAATTTCCATTTGTAAAAATAATACGTTTCCAATCTGTTCCATTGTGATACCTTATCACTTTGTTATTAAAATAATCACTAATTTTATACCACGAGTAAGTCATATAATTAATCTTATCAAGTCCAATGCCATACTGTTTGTTTTTCCCTAATATTAATGGTCTGTCAAATACAGTTGTAAAATTACTCGGTGTGTTGGAGCTATTAATTATTGATGCTTTTTCTGATGATAATACAATTTTTTGTTCCATATAATATAAGACGGATAAATTTTATTATTACTAATTATTTTGGTATGTAAAATAGTTTAAAGCTTGATATTTCATAATTGAAAACATGTGTAGTGTTGAGTTTTATGAATGATCTGGGATGAATAAGCGATGGTGGTTTGATGTATAATTCAAATGTTTCTTTTATTATTCGGTTGTCATTTTGTATTACCGGGTAAAGATGATTTTCAGTCTCACCCGATGATACATAAATATAGAAACTTTCTATATCTGCTCCTGTATAAGTAAAATCTATTTCAAATGCATATCGGCCTTCTTTAAGAATTTCTTTTTGACTATTGGAATATAATTCATAATATTCTTTATATTTTATAAGTGGATTGATTATAAAAGTAAACGGATAAAGAAGAGAGTATGTACGCATGGATCTTTCAAGTGGTTTTTGCGTCGGGTATGATACAAAAGTATTACGACTACCATCATAATCTTGAATAATGCTAATTCCGTCATCTATTGTGTATTCAAACATTAGAATCCGACTTAAATAGTCTACTTTTACTTTCAACTCATCAATTATACCAAGAATTGCTGTATGGCGACTATCAGACTTTTGATTAAACTGTTTCAATGAAGCTATCTCGCCATCGAAAGCTTTGCTTCTTTCATCCTGGGCAGCTTTCAATTGCTTTGAAGCGTCGTCAATAGCAGTCTCAAGTTTATCAGTGTTAACCAGTTTTCTCAAAGCAGTCTCTAGCGACTTACCGTCAACCATTTTCTTTTTGATATCTTCAAATTCTTTGTTGATATCAGCAACGTTGGTGTTTATCTGCTCATTTTATATTTTAATTTGAGTTATTTCGGTAGTAAAAGCAGTTCTCATGAAGCATCAGCAATAGCAGTTTCAAGTTCATTATTGTCAACCATTTGTGTATTGATTTCCCCAATCCGTGTATTAATATGTATTTCTTGTAGTTTTCACTATCTTCCAATCCATCTTTTTTCTTTTCTAGCTCTTTCAAAGCATCACCCAGAAGTTTTATTTCATCTTTTAATTCGTTTTGAATTTCAATCATTTTCTCACGGTTTGCTTGTAACTTTGTTTGTATCAGACTTAGTTTATCTTCAACACCTGTTGTCAAATTTGTTATCATGTCTGGCATTTTATCAATATTATAATCACGTATGATTTTTGCAACTCTTCTTTGAGTAAATTGCTTTGTTGCTGCATCATCTGCTTTATCTGGATTGCCAACATTGGTAATTTTATTATTATCCATGTTGAGATCACTTCTCAAAACATTTTCCTGGTTTCTACCCTTGTGAAGATAATTAACCAAATGTTTTTGTTTTACATACTCCTGTATCCGCCCCTGTTAACGGGGTATTATAATCGCATTTTATCGTTTTGAATATATAAGCACAGTTTAAAAGTTCAGAAATATCAGCTTTCTTCTTCTTACGGTTGAGCAATTAAAAAATATGCATTCTTTTCAAAATGCAGTGTGGTTCTCGAATTAGGTTCATGTTAGTGGCGTGATTTCTACCACGTAACACATATTTTTCCCTCTGCACAAATACACAGACCACAATTGAAAACTAACCACCCAAGACACCATTAGGAATTTAGATTTATTGAAGAAGAAAAAACCTTGAATTTTTTGTTGTAATCGGGTGCAGAAGTAAATGGGGTGTTTACATGGAGTGTATGGGTAAAATGAGCTTTAAATTGAGAACCACGAGGTGCACAATACGATTAAAAAAGCTATGTATATTTCTCAAAAGTTAAAAGCAGATACTTGCTGCACCCTAAATGTAACAAGCTGCACTAAAGGTAACACTTTTAGGACTAAAGGTAACAACTTTCGCCCACTACACCTAACTAAAACCCGCAGACCTTTGCCTACTACGTAACAAACCCATAGTCCTTCATCCATTAAACCTAACCAAAACTCGCTAGCACCTAACGCCACCAACTACACCCTAACCAACCAAACCCTCAGCCCACCAACACCTACCAACTCACCCAACTAACCACCCTAACAAACCCTAGCCTTCCCACTAACCAACCAACACAAACCCATCACCCCACTACACCAACACAACCAACCCTCGCCACCTACAACACCAACCCAACCTACACCCACACACAACCAACACCCCTCACCCACTACACCACAACCACACAACCACCTCCCCACTACACTAACACAACCCTCACCCACTCCACCTACACAACACACCCTCACCAACACCAACACACACCCACCCCAACCCACAACACCCAACCAACCACTACCCACTACCAACACCAACCCCTACACCCCCACTAACACCAACCACCCCACTCCACTACACCCAACCACCCACACCCTACCCCACCACACCCCAACCATACACACCCCACACCTACAACCACCAATCCCTCACCCAACTACTCCAACCCCACCCTCACCCCACACCTCAACACCACCAACCCCACCCCCACCCAACAACCCCAACACTACACCACCCACCAACCACAACCAACACCCACCACAAACCACACCCTCAACCTCCACCACCAACACCTCCACACACCTACCCACTCCACAACACCCACCAACCACCACCTCAACCCCACCAACAACACCAAAACCAACCCACTCAACCTCACACAACATAGCCTACACACTAACCTACACTAAAATAACTAACTCACTAAAACCTA